>CM022303.1:273854088-274422893 GCA_011799875.1 Thinopyrum elongatum | reverse complement strand
TCTGCCACTTGAGCCTGTGTACAGTCCGGGAAACATATGTGAAGGTTTGTTGCACCGACAGGAGCCCCCGGGCCTGGTCCAAACATGGTGCTGAGCATCATTGGGGTAGGCCCTCTCAGGTACACAGGCAAGGCATTTACGATGGCATTCTCCTCTTTCTTGATATTTTCTTTGCTTCTTCATTAACCTGTGCTTGAGTCAGTTCCCGGTTTTTCCTTGTGTCGTGCGAGACATCGTGGGGGAGATTTACGCCATGATCCATGGGTCGCCCACGTCCCACGTTCACAGGGCGGTAACTGCCATTCCACTAACTCCCCTGGCCCCGCCGTTTCTTCCACGTATGCCGCATGCATTGCGTAGGGTTGGTGGCGGACGCGGAGGGCATGGGAATGAGTGCCAAAGGCAGAAAGCCAGATGCCATGGATAGGCGCATGAGGCCAGTCTTGATTTCGTGTGCCGTTAGTGACGCAGAGGAGTGGGATTGGTGGATCGGGGCTGTTGCCTCCTGGGTGAGGAGCCAGCCCCCGGCCTCGTTCGCCTATAAAAGGGAACATGGGCGAAGTGCTGGCTCACACCTATCCCTTGCTCTATTTTCCTGAGATCATCTTGTAGGATCGAAAGTAGGTCTAGAGGGGGGTGATTAGACTACTTGACCAAATAAAAATCTAGCCATTTCCCAATTATAATTGTTGGCAGATTTTAGCAACTATTACAAGTCAAGCAATCAACCTACACATGCAATTCTAAGAGTGTAGCAGCGAAAAGTAAAACATTGCATATGAAGGTAAAGGGAAGGGTTTGGAGAAGGCAAACGCAATGTAGACACGGAGATTTTTGGTGTGGTTCCGATATGTGGTGCTATCGTACGTGCACGTTGATGGAGACTTCAACCCATGAAGGGTAACGGTTGCGTGAGTCCATGGAGGGGCTCCACCCACGAAGAAGCAACCTTGTCTATCCCACCATGGCCATCGCCCATGAAGGACTTGCCTCACTCAGGTAGATCTTCACGAAGTAGGCGATCTCCTTGCCCTTACAAACTTCTTGGTTCAACTCCACAATCTTGTTGAAGGCTCCCAAGCGACACCTAACCAATCTAGGAGACACCACTCTCCAAAAGGTAATAAATGGTGTGTTGATGATGAACTCCTTGCTCTTGTGCTTCAAATGATAGTCTCCCCAACACTCAACTCTCTCTCATAGATTTGGCTATGGTGGAAAGATGATTTGAGTGGAAAGCAACTTGGGGAAGGCTAGAGATAAGATTCTAGTGGTAGGATTGGAATATCTTGGTCTCAACACATAGTGTGTTCTCTCTCAGAAAATGAGTAGTGGAATGTAGGCACGTTTCGATGGCTCTCTCACAAATGGAGAAGGTGGAGGGGTAATATAGGTGTAACATCCCCAGCATCACACTACGTAATCCCTTATGACAATGCCAGTCATCTTGATTTAACAAGCAATCATATTGGATTAATATCTCTTTCAAATTCCCCTCTGAAAACAATTCAATTCACAGTGCAAAATGAGTTACACAAAAATTGCTGAAAAAATGTTCACCTTCTAGCCAATATTCCAAAACAATTTGATGTTAAGGAAAACAACATCACTAAATGCTATTTGAGCAGTAGCTAAAATAGTGCCAAAACAACACTAAAAATGTCTTTTCCATTTTTTAAAAATCCAAATGAATTCCAAATTGCCCAACCTTTTATGGCAGTGCTGGATATGCATTGTATTTATGTGACCAAGTTTCACATTTTACAAAATGCATTTGGCAGCTCATTTATCGCAAAATTCTTCTGTAAAGAAAACTAAAATAAAAGGAAAGGCCCTAACAGCTACTGTGAGCTGGGCCTAAGTGCACAGTGGCACGGCCCAGCCCACATATCTTTTTCTCTCACCTCCCATCGTCGTGTCGCCATCCCTGTGGCTGCCGCGCCTCCTACGGCCGCGGCTCGCCACCCGCACGGGCAGGTGGGCGGAGAGATAAGGCCCGCCCCGAGCCATTCCCCCTGGTTGCCTCCTCCATTCGCCTCACTCTCCCCTTCCTCCTCGCCTCTCCTTCTCGGATCTGAGCGCACTCGGTGCCACCGTCGCTGCCCCCGCATTCCACATGGCCACCGAGTCCCTCCGCCACGCCAAGCTGTCCACGTGCTCCATCTCGTCGACCACGTCTCCCCATCAACCACGCGACGCCGGACTCCTCCAGGAGCAGCCCCGACCTCTTTCTTCCCCTCGATCGCCGGAACGCTGCCGCCTTGATTCACCGCCTCCCTATGCTTCTAAGCTCTCACCGGCCTCCGTTTGCCGCTCGGTGAGCATCCGTTCCTCCTTCCCCTCTTTCTAGCCCACGCTCGCCTCCTAGCTGCTGTGCCCGCCGTGGCCGAGCTCATCGCCACCGTTCGCCCGCCGCCGTGGCCACCACTGTCGCAGCCTCTGCCTGAGCACGGCATGTGCTCCTGGTGCTTCCAGGAGCCCAGCGAGCCCAACCACACATTTTGTCGTGCCCCCTAGCGCCAGATCCGTCCCAGCCCGAACTCCGGCCGCCGCGGGCTCAACCCCGGCGAGCACCGTCCACCTCAGACCCTGCAACCGCCGTAGATCGACGCGCGACATCAGTGGTTTCCCAACGCACCCCCACATCCAACTCACCGTGCCCCACAACGCCGGATCCATGCACGGCCGATCTCCCGTCCCGCGAGTGAGCTCGCCGCCGACGTTTCCGACCACCGCAGCCTCCGCACCCACCACCAGTTCCCTCGTCAACTTCTCCTCGTTCGAATGGGCCTGCCTGCGCCCGAAATGGTGCCCTATGTGCGAAACCCGTCGTTGCTCCGACGCGCGCCGCCATGCTCGGCCTCCCCGGCGTGATTCCGGTGGCTGGCGCCGACGTGGCCGACCGGGGCCCGCCTCTGAGCCACTGCCCGTGGGCCCTGCGGGTGCAATAGTCAGGGTTGACTGAGTCAACCCTACTGGCTGGGCACCTCGTGTCACCGACATGCGGGCCCCGCACTTATTTAAAGCTAATCCAAAATTAAGTTAATCTGTTAATTAGTTTATATACTAATCAGTCACTGACATAGGACCCCACCTAGTTAATTAACTCTGTTAATTAGTTAGTTACCCCACTGTCTATGACAGGTGGGCCCCACATGTCAGGTTTGACCTGGTCAGCCGACCAGTTGACTGCTGACATCACCATTACATCAGACTGACGTCACACATACACTGTTCTGGATAATGTTGAATTAGAAAAATAAAATAAATTTCAGAAAATGTCTAAAACCCTTGAAAATTCGTAGAAATTAAACCGTAAGTCAGATCAAAAAACTTTATACATGAAAGTTGCTCAGAACGACGAGACGAATCCAACCGTGCTATCTGTTTCCATGTCGGGACCCTCTATGGAGGTGAACCCGCAACTTTTAGCCTGTTTCCGATAGATGAATAGTGCATATACACCGGTTAATAATTCCAACTTAAATCCTAAAATAACTAATACGACTTAGACATGCTTTTAGGCAACCTTGCACTACATCTTATCATGACATGCTCCGTGTTGCTTATATTTGCTATGTATTTATTTGTTTCCTCCCCCTCTTCTCTCTCGGTAGACCCCGACACTGATGTAGTCCCCGAGGCCGACGCAGCTCCGGAGTCCGACTACACTGTTGACGACCCTTCTCTTGCCGCAGAGCTTCCAGGCAAGCACCCCCCCTTTGAACATACCGATATCTCCTATTCTTTCTCTCTTATGCTTGCATTAGAAATTGTTGCTGCTGCTGTTTATCCTATTTCGGATGCATAGCCTGTTTTTGTAACTGCTGTTGTTACCTGCCTGCTTATCCTAAACTTCTTAGTATAGGCTGGGTAGAGACCCATTAGAGACCCCACTTTGACCCAGTTGCCCCCGCTGGATTATCAGATGACTCGATCAACGTGATCGACAACCAGGCCCCGGCACCGCACATCACCCCCCTAGTTGTATGACACTGCAGCGTTACTATCGAGTGCCGAGGGTGATACCTCGTTTAGCACTTTTGATGTTAACTCTGTAGAGTAGCTATTTGGTCGTGGTCATCGAGGGTGATTCCTCCTTCACCACTCCCGATAACGACGCTGTCGTGCAACACCACAAGTGTGAACCCATCGAGGGTGATTCCTCCGAGTTCACCTTGACGGATACATCGAGTAGGAATCCAACGAGGGTGATACCTTGGATTCCCCTGATGTTATGGACACACGGATACTTGGACTTTACAACTTTTACTTGGAAAGGCGGGTCGACCCTGAGGGGTACCCGCGTGAGCCTAAGTGGAGAGTGATATGGAGTCGGGTTGACCTGGAGGGTACCCGAGAGATAATTACGAGGCGTGGCCGGGCATTCTTAGCCCTTGCCGCAAGTCCTCGATACGGGGCGACAAGGTCACATCGATCGTGAGTCTCTGCTCGTTACCGCACACCCCCAATACACTAACGATTTGGATATTTGATCCGAGTGGGCCTCTGGCCCGATAGCACTAACCATCACGTGGGAACAGTTATGGGCACTCTGCGTCATATGCATCAGCCGAAGCTTAATGGACGTCAGCGACTAAGTGGCGCGCGCCGGGTTGGACCGCGTAACGCAACCGCCTTGATAGTGTGGGTTGCCAGGTCTGCTCACCGGCCACCCACGCAACATGCAGGAGTTCCCGGGGTGATGGCCCAAGACACCTGGGGGCACAGGTTTAGTCCGACGTGCTGACCTTTGTGTTAAGCCTAGGTCGGGTTGCGGCATGTTGTTTAGCCGAGGCCGGGCATGACCCAGAAAAGTGTGTCTGACCGGAGTTAAGCGAGCGTGGTGGGTAAGTTGGTGCACCCCTGCAGATAAGAAAACATCTATCCATAGCCAGATCCTCGGTAACGGACGCTCGGAGTTGTTTCCCGATCAATACAACTAGAACTTAATGATGAGATGAGAAATGGATATTAGGGCTCTGGGATCGCTTTCTCGCAGGGAGTCAAGGAAGGATCTCTGGCCGAGGTTGATACTTGGATATTAGGGCTCTGGGATCGCTTTCTCGCAGGAGTAGAGGTGAGAAGATCTCTGGGCGAGGTTGATACTATATACTGCTACTACTTTATACTATACTAATCTACACTCTTCTAATGCTGGAAGACCGCTGAAGATGCTAGTCTTCGATAGGACTGGGCCTTCTCTCTATTCTGGCATTTCTGCAGCCCAGTCCACATATACAGCCTTTCTTAGATAATGTTGCATGTGTAGTGTAGATCCTTGCTTGCTGAGTACTTCGGATGAGTACTCACGGTTGCTTTGCTTCCTCTTTTTCCCCATATCCGTTTGATGCAACCAGATGACGGAGCCCCGGAGCCAGCTGCCCCCGCCGACGCCTACTACTACTACCCCGAGGGTGGTTACTACTTCGAGTTGGCTGACGACCAGGAGTAGGTTCGGAGGGTCCAAGGCAGGAGGCCTCCGCCTTTTCGATCGTAGTGTTTTCTTTTGTCCCGCCTTTTAAAGGCCTGTCTGTCTTTCTTTTATATCTGTACTCAGATATCTGATGCTTCCGCTGATGCTTGTAAGCGAGCTTATGTATTCGAGCCCTCGAGGCCCCTGGCTTGTAATATAAAGCTTGTATGACTTTATTTATGTTTTAGAGTTGTGTTGTGATATCTTCAAGTGAGTCCTTAGGCTTGATCGTGTGCATTTGCGTGTATGATTAGTGCATGATTAAGCCGGGGGTGTCACAGGTTGGTATTAGAGCCGACTGCCTGTAGGAACCCCCTTTCCAACTCCTTGTCCGATGTTGAGTCTAGTCATGAAAACCGTTTTACTAACATGGCTGTGTGGCTTACGGGACCACGTCGCCAATTGGGTGGTATTAGGATCTTTTATTCCTCTTCTATACTCTCGGACCCTGAATTCTCTTCTTTCCGGGTTAAATGAATTTTACTAACGCCGACACTTAGGATCTCGTAAATCTCGTCTACCCGGAGAGCTGGATATCTGTGCTTATTCCTTACCATTGATCTGATTAGTCTGATAATCATTTTCCTTTCCATTGGTTTGTTTAACATTGCTCTCCGAGTTGTACTATACTTCTCATTGTCATTTGACAATCCTGAATTTACTCTGTTTCAGATGGATCATTTGTTTCCACCACGCCCTGCGACGCAGCTTGTGCTTCGCACTTGGGCTCGTGATGCCCCTGGTTTTCCAGCTGTCCTGATCGCCCTCCTGACCAGACTGGGCTACCGCTGTGTTGGGGATCGTAGCAGAATTTTAAAATTTTCTACGCATCACCAAGATCAATCTATGGAGTCATCTAGCAACGAGAGAGAGGGGAGTGCATCTACATACCCTTGTAGATCGCGAGCGGAAGCGTTCAAGAGAACGGGGTTGATGGAGTCGTACTCGTCGTGATCCAAATCACCGATGACCGAGCGCCGAACGGACGGCACCTCCGTGTTCAACACACGTAGGAGCGGAGACGTCTACTCCTTCTTGATCCAGCAAGGGGGAGGAGAGGTTGGGGAGGACAGCTCCACAAGCACGACGCGTGGTGGAGTTGGAGCTGCGTGGTATTCCTGCAGGGCTTCGCCAAGCACCGCGGGAGGAGGAGGAGGTGTTGGAGAGGGGAGGGGCTGCGCCAGGGATGAGGTATGGCCTCCCTCCCACCTCCACTATTTATAGGGGGAAGAGAGGGGGCCGCCCCCTCAGATCCAATCTGAGGGGAGGGGAGGCGGCCAGGGGAGGGAAACTTGCCCCCCAACAAGGTGGAAGGCTCCCTCCCCTAGGGTTTCCCAACCCTAGGCGCCATGGGCCCTTGGGGGGGGCGCACCAGCCCACTAGGGGCTGGTTCCCTCCCATATACAGCCCATTAGGCCTCCCGGGTAAATCAGTTCCACCCGGTGGACCTCCGGACACCTTTCGGTGGTCCCGGTACAATACCGATAACCCCCGAAACTATTCCGGACTGTATGACACTTCCATATATAAATTCTCACCTCCGACCATTCCGGAACTCCTCGTGACATCCGGGATCTCATCCGGGACTCCGAACAACATTCGGTAACCACGTACAAACTTTCCTACAACCCTAGCGTCATCGAACCTTAAGTGTGTAGACCCTACGGGTTCGGGGACACGTAGACATGACCGACGACTCTCCGGTCAATAACCAACAGCGGGATCTGGATACCCATGTTGGCTCCCACATGCTCTCGATGATCTCATCGGATGAACCACGATGTCGAGGATTCAATCAATCCCGTACGCAAATCCCTTTGTCTATCGGTACGATACTTGCCCGAGATTCGATCGTCGGTATACCGATACCTTGTTCAATCTCGTTACCGGCAAGTCTCTTTACTCGTTTCCGTAACACATCATCCTGTAACAACTCCTTGATCACATTGAGCTCATTATGATGATGTCCTACGAGTGGGCCCAGAGGTACCTCTCCGTCACACGGAGTGACAAATCCCAGTCTCGATTCGTGCCAACCCAACAGACACTTTCGAGATACCCGTAGTGCAACTTTATAGCCCCGTTACGTTGTACATTGGTACACCCAAAGCTCCTACGGTATCCGGGAGTTGCACAATCTCATGGTCTAAGGAAAAGTTACTTGACATTGGAAAAGCTTTAGCAAACGAACTACACAGATCTAGTGCTAGGCTTAGGATTGGGTCTTGTCCATCACATCATTCTCCTAATGATTGGATCCCGTTATCAATGACATCCAATGTCCATGGTCAGGAAACCGTAACCATCTATTGATCACGAGCTAGTCAACTAGAGGCTTACTAGGGACATGTTGTGGTCTATGTATTCACACATGTATTACGATTTCCGGATAACACAATTATAGCATGAATAACAGACAATTATCATGAACAAGGAAATATAATAATAACCATTTTATTATTGCCTCTAGGGCATATTTCCACAGTCTCCCACTTGCACTAGAGTCAATAATCTAGTTACATTGTGATGAATCGAACACCCATAGAGTTCTGGTGTTGATCAGTGTTGCTCGTGAAAGAGGTTAGTCAACGGATCTGCTACATTGAAATCCGTGTGCACTTTACAAATATCTATGTCTCCATCTTGAACATGTTCACGTATGGAGTTGAAGCGACGCTTGATATGCCTGTCCTCTTGTGAAACCTGGGCTCCTTGGCAAGGGCATAGCTCCAGTTGTTGTCACAGAAGAGAGCCATTGGACCCACGCATTTGGAATGACTCCTAGTCGGTGTGATGAACTCCTTCATCCATACTCGCTTCGTGTGCTCCTCCAGGCTGCTATGTTACTCCGCTTCGCATGTAAGAACCCGCCACGATGCTTGGCGGCAACTGCACCAGCTTACCGCTCCCACCTTCAAAATATACACGTATCGGTTTGTGACTTGGAGTCATCCGGATCTTTGTCGAAGCTAGCGTCGACGTAACCCTTTACGACGAGCTCTTCGTCACCTCCATATCGAGAAACATATCCTTAGTCCTTTTCAGGTACTTCAGGATGTTCTTGACGGCTGTCCAGTTTTTCCTTGCCAGATTACTTTGGTACCTACCTACCAAACTTACTGCAAGGTTTCCATCAGTCTGGTACCACAGCATGGCATACATAATAGACCCATGGCTGAGGCATAGGGGATGACACTCATCTCTTCTACATCTTCTGCCGTGGTCGGGCATTGAGCCGTGCTCAATCTCACACCTTGCAATACAGGCAAGAACCCCTTCTTGGACTGATCCATATTGAACTTACTTCTCAATATCTTATCAAGGTATGTGCTTTGCGAAAGACCTATGAGGCGTCTCGATCTATCCCTATAGATCTTGATGCCTAATATATAAGCAGCTTCTCCAAGGTCCTTCATTGAAAAACACTATTTCAAGTAGGCCTTTATACTTTCCAAGAATTCTATATTATTTCCCATCAGCAGTATGTCATCCACATTAATATGAGAAATGCTACAGAGCTCCCACTCACTTTCTTGTAAACACAGGCTTCTCCATAAGTCTGGTGGAACCCAAACGCTTTGATCTCTCATCAAACGAAGGTTCCAACTCCGAGATGCTTGCACCAGCCCATAGATTGAGCGCTGGAGCTTGCATACGTTGTCACATTCTCAGGGTCGACAAAACCTTCCGGTTGCATCATATACAACTCTTTCTAAAACCATTAAGGAATGCCGTTTTGACGTCCATTTGCCATACTCATAATCATAGTATGCGGCAATTGCTAACATGATTCTGACGGATTTCAGCTTCGCTACGGGTGAGAAAGTCTCATCGTAGTCAACCGCTTGAACTTGTCGATAACCCTTAGCGACAAGCCGAGCCTTATAGATGGTCACATTACCATCCCGTCAGTCTTCTTCTTAAAGATCCATTTATTTTCTATGGCTTGCCGATCATCGGGCAAGTCAGTCAAAGTCCATACTTCGTTTTCATACATGGATCCTATCTCGGATTTCATGGCTTCAAGCCATTGTCGGAATCCGGGCCCGCCATCGCTTCTTCATAGTTCGAAGGTTCACTGTTGTCTAACAACATGATTCCAGGACGATTGCCGTACCACTCTTGGTGCGGAACGTGTCCTTGTGGACCTTCGAAGTTCAGTGGTAGCTTGATCATGATCATTATCATTAACTTCCTCTCTATAGCCGGTGCAGGCTCCACAGAAACATTTTCCTGTGCTGCGCTACTCTCCGGTTCGAGGGTCATCTCATCAAGCTCCACTTTCCTCCCACTTACTTTCTTCTTCAGAGAAACTCTTTCTCTAGAAAGGATCCATTCCTGGAACAAAGATCTTGCCCTCGGATCTTAGGTAGAAGGTATACCCATAGTTTCCTTAGGGTATCCTATGAATATGCATTTTCTTTTCGACTTGGGTTCGAGCTTCTCTGGTTGAAGTTTCTTCCACATAAGCATCGCATCCCCAAACTTCAGAAACGACAGCTTAGGTTTCTTCCCAAACCATAATTCATACGGTGTCGTCTCAACCGATTTTGACGGTGCCCTATTTAAAGTGAATGCGGCAGTCTCTAAAGCATAACCCCAAAAAGATAGCGTTAGATCAGTAAGAACATCATAGATCGCACCATATCCAATAGAGTTCGATTACGACGTTCGGACCACACCGTTCACGCTGAGGTGTTCCAGCGGCTTGAGTTGTGAAACAATCCACATTTCCTTAAGTGCGTGCCAAATTCATGACTCAAATATCTCCTCCACGATCTGATCGTAAGAACTTTATTTTCTTGTACGTTGATTCTCAACCTCATTCTGAAATTCCTTGAACTTTTCAAAGGTCTCAGACTTGTGCTTCATCAAGTAGACATACCCATATCTACTCAAATCATCGGTGAGGGTGAGAACTAACGATAACCACCGCGACCTCAACACTCATTGACCACACACATCAGTATGTATGATCTCCAATAAGTTGGTTGCTCGCTCCATTGTTCCGGAGAACGGAGTCTTGGTCATCTTGCCCAAGAGGCATGGTTCGCATCTGTCAAATGATTCATAATCAAGAGACTCCAAAAGTCCATCTGCATGGAGTTTTCTTCATGCGTTTAACACCGATATGACCAAGGCGCAGTGCCACAAGTATGTACTATCATTATCAACCTTGCATTTCTTGGCTTCACATTATAAACATGTGTAACATTACGTTCGAGATTCAATAAAAATAAACCATTCACCAGCGGGGCATGACCATAAACATATCTCTCATATAAATAGAACAAACCATTATTCTCAGATTTAAATGAGTAGCCATCTCGCATTAACGAGATCCAGATACAATGTTCATGCTCAAAGCTGGCACTAAATAACAATTATTGAGGTTTAAAAACTAATCCCATAGGTGATGCAGAGGTAGCGTGCCGACGGCGATCACATCGACCTTGGAACCATTCCCGACGCGCATCGTCACCTCGTCCTTTGCCAGTCTACGCTGATTCCGCGTTCCTGCTTTGAGTTACAAATATGAGCAACCGCACCGTTATCAAATACCCAGGAACTACTACGAGTGCTGGTAAGGTACACATCAATTACATGTATATCACATATACCTTTGGTATTGCCGGCCTTCTTATCTGCTAAGTACTTGGGGCAATTCCGCTTCCAGTGACCGTTTCCCTTGCAATAAAAGCACTCAGTCTCAGGCTTGGGTCCATTCTTTGACTTCTTCCCGGCAGCTGGCTTACCGGGCGCGGCAACTCCCTTGCCGTCCTTCTTGAAGTTCTTCTTACCCTTGCCCTTCTTGAACTTAGTGGTTTTATTCACCATCAACACTTGATGTTCCTTTCTGATCTCTGCCTCCGCTGACTTCAGCATCGCATATACCTCAGGAATGGTCTTTTCCATTCCCTACATGTTGAAGTTCATCACAAAGCTCTTGTAGCTAGGTGGAAGCGACTGGAGGATTCTGTCAATGACCGCGTCATCCGGGAGATTAATCCCCAGCTGAGACAAGCGGCTGTGCGACCCAGACATTTTGAGTATGTGCTCGCTGACAGAACTATTTTCCTCCATCTTACAGCTGTAGAACTTATCAGAGACTTCATATCTCTCGATCCGGGCATGAGCTTGGAAAACCATTTTCAGCTCTTCGAACATCTCATATGCTCCGTGAGGCTCAAAACGCTTTTGGAGCCCCGGTTCTAAGCTGAAGAGCATGCCGCACTGAACGAAGGAGTAATCATCGGTGCGTGTCTGCCAAACGTTCAAATCGTCTGGCAGTGCTGGGAGAGCAGGTGGGTTACCTAACGGTGCTTCAAGGACATATGATTTCTTGGCAGCTATGAGGATAATCCTCAGGTTACGGACCCAGTCCGCATAGTTGCTACCATCGTCTTTCAGCTTGTTTTTCTCTAGGAACGCGTTGAAGTTGAGGGTAACATTAGCGTTGGCCATTTGATCTACAAGATAGATATGTAACATTTAGACTAAGTTCATGACAATTAAGTTCATCTAATCAAATTATGTAATGAACTCCCACTCAGATAGACATCCCTCTCGTCATCTAAGTGATACATGATCCGAATCGACCAGGCCGTGTCCGATCATCACGTGAGACGGACTAGTCATCAACGGTGAACATCTCCATGTTGATCGTATCTTCTATACGACTCATGTTCGACCTTTCGGTCTCTTGTGTTCCGAGGCCATGTCTGTACATGCTAGGCTCGTCAAGTCAACCTAAGTGTATTGCTGTGTAAATCTGGCTTACACCCGTTGTATTCGAACGTTAGAATCTATCACACCCGATCAACACGTAGTGCTTCGAAACAACGAACCTTCGCAACGGTGCACAGTTAGGGGGAACACTTTCTTGAAATTTTAGTAAGGGATCATCTTATATGCTACCGTCGTTCTAAGCAAATAAGATGCAAAAACATGATAAACATCTCATGCAATCAAAATAGTGATATGATATGGCCATTATCACTTCGCTCCTTTTGATCTCCATCTTCGGGGCTCCATGATCATCATCGTCACCGGCATGACACCATGATCTCCATCATCGTGTCTTCATGAAGTTGTCTCGCCAACTATTACTTCTACTACTACGGCTAACGGTTAGCAATAAAGTAAAGTAATTACATGGCGAATTTCAATGACACGCAGGTCATATAATAAATTAAGACAACTCCTATGGCTCCTGCCGGTTGTCATACTCATCGAGATGCAAGTCATGATTCCTATTACAAGAACATGATCATCTCATACATCACATATATCATTCATCACATCCTTTGGCCATATCACATCACAAAGCACTTGTTGCAAAAACAAGTTAGACGTCCTCTAATTGTTGTTGCAAGTTTTTATGTGGCTGCTATAGGTTTCTAGCAAGAACGTTTCTTACCTACGCCAAAACCACAACGTGATATGCCAATTTCTATTTACCCTTCATAAGGACCCTGTTCATCGAATCCGATCCGACTAAAGTGGGAGAGACAGACACCCGCTAGCCACCTTATGCAACTAGTGCATGTCAGTCGGTGGAACCTGTCTCACGTAAGCGTACGTGTAAGGTCGGTCCGGGCCGCTTCATCCCACAGTGCCGCCGAATCAAGATAAGACTAGTAACGGCAAGAAGATTGACAAATCGACGCCCACAACTACTTTGTGTTCTACTCGTGCAAGATACTACGCATAGACCTAGCTCATGATGCCACTGTTGGGGATCGTAGCAGAATTTTAAAATTTTCTACGCATCACCAAGATCAATCTATGGAGTCATCTAGCAACGAGAGAGAGGGGAGTGCATCTACATACCCTTGTAGATCGCGGGCGGAAGCGTTCAAGAGAACGGGGTTGATGGAGTCGTACTCGTCGTGTTCCAAATCACCGATGACCGAGCGCCGAACGGACGGCACCTCCGTGTTCAACACACGTACGGAGCGGAGACGTCTCCTCCTTCTTGATCCAGCAAGGGGGGAGGAGAGGTTGGGGAGGACAGCTCCAGCAGCAGCACGACGGCGTGGTGGAGTTGGAGCTGCGTGGTATTCCTGCAGGGCTTCGCCAAGCACCGCGGGAGGAGGAGGAGGTGTTGGAGAGGGGAGGGGCTGCACCAGGGATGAGGTATGGCCTCCCTCCCACCCCTCCACTATTTATAGGGGGAAGAGGAGAGGGGGCCGGCCCCCTCAGATCCAATCTGAGGGGAGGGGAGGCGGCCAGGGGAGGGAAACTTGCCCCCCCAAGCAAGGTGGAAGGCTCCCTCCCCTAGGGTTTCCCAACCCTAGGCGCCATGGGCCCTTGGGGGGGGGGCGCACCAGCCCACTAGGGGCTGCTTCCCTCCCATATACAGCCCATTAGGCCTCCCGGGTAAATCAGTCCCACCCGGTGGACCTCCGGACACCTTTCGGTGGTCCCGGTACAATACCGATAACCCCCGAAACTATTCCGGTGACTGTATGACAACTTCCCATATATAAATCTTCACCTCCGGACCATTCCGGAACTCCTCGTGACATCCGGGATCTCATCCGGGACTCCGAACAACATTCGGTAACCACGTACAAACTTTCCCTACAACCCTAGCGTCATCGAACCTTAAGTGTGTAGACCCTACGGGTTCGGGAGACACGTAGACATGACCGAGACGACTCTCCGGTCAATAACCAACAGCGGGATCTGGATACCCATGTTGGCTCCCACATGCTCCTCGATGATCTCATCAGATGAACCACGATGTCGAGGATTCAATCAATCCCGTACGCAATTCCCTTTGTCTATCGGTACGATACTTGCCCGAGATTCGATCGTCGGTATACCGATACCTTGTTCAATCTCGTTACCGGCAAGTCTCTTTACTCGTTTCCGTAACACATCATCCTGTGAACAACTCCTTGATCACATTGAGCTCATTATGATGATGTCCTACCGAGTGGGCCCAGAGGTACCTCTCCGTCACACGGAGTGACAAATCCCAGTCTCGATTCGTGCCAACCCAACAGACACTTTCGGAGATACCCGTAGTGCACCTTTATAGCCACCCAGTTACGTTGTGACGTTTGGTACACCCAAAGCACTCCTACGGTATCCGGGAGTTGCACAATCTCATGGTCTAAGGAAAAGTTATTTGACATTGGAAAAGCTTTAGCAAACGAACTACACGATCTAGTGCTAGGCTTAGGATTGGGTCTTGTCCATCACATCATTCTCCTAATGATGTGATCCCGTTATCAATGACATCCAATGTCCATGGTCAGGAAACCGTAACCATCTATTGATCAACGAGCTAGTCAACTAGAGGCTTACTAGGGACATGTTGTGGTCTATGTATTCACACATGTATTACGATTTCCGGATAACACAATTATAGCATGAATAACAGACAATTATCATGAACAAGGAAATATAATAATAACCATTTTATTATTGCCTCTAGGGCATATTTCCAACACGCTGGTACCCCGAGTACATGGTCTACGAGGATTACCGCAAGTTCAACCAGGAGCAGTAACATGCTGATGTTCGTATCTATGATCAGCATGATGACTCAGACACTGAGCTGCACCTTTTCCACGGTATCGGCGTGACGATTGAGATGGCACTCCATGATGCCGCCTACTCTACTATTGCACGTCTCTGAGGAGAGCTCAGCATTAGCTTGGATGCCTCTGAGTTTCGATACATTCCGTATGCCCCTGCTGGAGATGCTACTAGGTACTACACAGCTATCTGTGCCCCATATGAGCTTCGTCATTACGACTCGCAGGTTCTGATTTAGTGCACTCAGGCTCTGGAATGCACTGTTCGGGCTCTTGCCGTCGAGTTGTTTGCCACTCGAGCACGTCTCTATGATGCTATGACACAGTTGCTACCAGCTGTTCGAGCAGGGATACATCCGGAGTACATCCTTTACCTGCGCAGGACTCAGATGTATGCTGGTATTGATTGGCCTGCTGTTGGAGGTCACACACCTGTACGTGGACCTCTTCTTCTAGCTCGAGACCGGATTTTGCATCAGAGTGCACATGGAGAGCAGGATTTTCCTACGACGAACATTCGTCGTCCGCACTTGCAGTTACCCCATTTCAGTGGTTTTCTCCGATGTTGATGTAGCCTTTGCTATGTCTCATTGTGTACTTCCTTATCGCGTGCCTGCGCAGCGCCTAGCATATCTAGCTTTTAAATTTGCGCCGTTATGCTGTTCGCATGTACCCGACTCTGTGTATGGATCTGTATGTCTTAATTGGCTACTATTAAGTATCTATTACACTGCTTAATTGTTGTCGTGACCGGTAAGATGTCACCGTTCTCCCTACTTTTGATCGACACCCCCCACAGTTCCTCTGGATTGGAACCTGACTCTCATGTACATCCTTCATTCCGAAGTATCATATGCCCTTGGTTTTGTGTGTTATCACGAGCCACCCTCCGAGAGATGATCTATTCCCGATGCTCTGAACCCCTCTACACACTCTATTCAGGTATCGATCAGATGTCCATTTTATTGAAACTTCTTATTGTACCTTCATACTTTGCTCTCGATGTTTTCCTAAGTCTCAACTCGAGAGATAATTCTGCCACATTTCCTTGAATTGTTCACCAGATAATTAACCCTATAAGGGTCAGTTCTCCCGAAGTTACCCTTTACTTCCCCACTTAAATCTCGGGATGAGATTTCTTGTAGTGGAGGAGATTTGTGACATCCCCAGCATCACACTACAGTAATCCCTTATGATCAGTGCCAAGTCATCTTGATTTACAAAGCTTAATCATATTGGATTAATATCTCATTTCAAATTCCTCTCTGAAAACAATTCAAATTCACAGTGCAAAATGAAGTTGCAAAAAAATTACTGGAAAAATGTTCACCCTCTAGCCAATATTCCAAAACAATTTGCTGTTAAGGAAAACAACATCACTTAAATGCTATTTGAGCAGTAGCATTTAAAACAGTGCCAAAACAGCACTTGAAAATCTCTTTTCCATTTTTGAAAAATCCAAATGAATTCTAAAATTGCCCAAACTTTTTGTGCCAGTGCTGGATAATGCATTGTATTTATGTGACCAAGTTTCACATTTTACAAAATGCATTTGGCAGCTCATTTATCTGCAAAATTCTTCTATAAAAAGAAAATTGAAAAATAAAAGGGAAAAAGGCCCTAACAGCTACTGTGAGCTGGGCCTAAGTGCACAGTGGCACGGCCCAGCCCACCTCTCTTTTTTCTCTCACCTCCCGCCGCCGTGTCGCCGTCCCTGTGGCCGCGCGCGCCTCCTCCGGCCACTGCTCGCCACAGCAACGGGGTAGGTGGGCGAGAGGGTAAGGCCGCGCCCGAGCCATTCCTCCTGGTCACCTCCTCCATTCACCTCACTCTCCCCTTCCTCCACGCCTCTCCTCGCTCGGATCTGAGCACACTCGAGCGCCACCGTCGCCGTCCGCCGCATTCCACGTGGCCACCGAGTCCCTCCGGCCACGCCAAGCTGTCCACGCGCTCCGTCTTTGTCGACCACATCTCCCCGTCAAGCCACGCGACGCCGGACGCCTCCAGGAGCTGCCTTGACCTCTTCTTCCTCCTCGAATCGCCAGAACACCGCCGCCGTGATTCACCGCCTCCCTGCGCTTCTAAGATCTCACCGGCCTCCGTGTGCTACTCGGTGATCATCCGTTCCTCCTCCCCCTCTTTCTAGCCCACGCTCGCCCCCTAGCTGTTGTGCCCGCCATGGCCGAGCTCATCGCCGCCGTTCAACTCCGCCGCCGTGGCCACCGCTGTCGCAGCCTCTGCCTGAGCACGGCAATGTGCTCCTGGTGCTTCCAGGAGCCCAGCCACACGTTTTGCCGTGCCCCCTAGCCCCAGATACGTCCCAGCCCGAACTCCGGCCGCCGCGGGCTCAACGCAGGCGAGCACCATCCACCCCATACCCTGCAACCACCGTAGATCGACAAGCGACGTCAGTGGTTTCCCAACGCACCACCACACCCAACTCGCCGTGTCCAACAATGCCGGATCCGTGCACGGCCGAACTCCGGTCGCCACCACCACAGTTCTCCTTGCCGTCGTCTGCTCGTTTGAATGGGCCTGGCTGCGCCTGAAATGGTGCCCTATGCGCGAAACCCGCCGCTGCTCCGACGCTTGCCGCCACGCTCGGCCTCGCCGGTTGATTCCGGTGGCCGGTGCTGACGTGGCCGACCGGGGCCCGCCTCTGAGCCACTGCCCGTGGGCCCTGCGGGTCCACCAGTCAGGGTTGACTGAGTCAACCCTGCTGACTGGGCACCTCGTGTCACCGACATGCGGGCCCCGCACTTATTTAAAGCTAATCCAATATTAAGTTAATTTGTTAATTAGTTTATATGCTAATCAGTCACTGACATAGGGCCCCACCTAGTTAATTAACTCTGTTAATTAGTTAGTTACCCCACTGTCTATGACAGGTGGGCCCCACATGTCAGGTTTGACCTGATCAGCCGACCAGTTGACTGCTGACATCACCATTACATCAGACTGATGTCACACATACACTATTATGGATAATGTTGAATTAGATAAATAAAATAAATTCCAGAAAATGTCTAAAACGCTTGAAAATTCGTAGAAATTAAACCGTAAGTCAGATCAAAAAACTTTATACATGAAAGTTGCTTAGAACGACGAGACGAATCCAACCGTGCTATCTGTTTCCGTGTCGGGACCCTCTACGAAGGTGAACCCGCAACTTTTAGCCTATTTCTGATAGATAAATAGTGCATATACACCGGTTAATAATTCCAACTTAAATCCTAAAATAACTAATACGACTTAGACATGCTTTTAGGCAACCCTGCACTACATCTTAGCATGACATGCTCTGTGTTGCTTATATTTGCTGTGTATTTATTTGTTTCCTCCCCCTCTTCTCTCTCGGTAGACCCCAACATCGACGTAGTCCCCGAGGCCGACGCAGCTCCGGAGTCCGACTACATCGTTGACGACCCTTCTCTTGCCGCAGAGCTTCCAGGAAAGCACCCCCCCCTTTGAACATACCGATATCTCCTATTCTTTCTCTCTTATGCTTGCATTAGAAATTGCTGCTGCTGTTTATCCTATTTCTGATGCATAGCCTGTTTTTGTAACTACTGTTGCAACCTACCTAGTTATCCTAAACTGCTTAGTATAGGCTGGGTAGAGACCCATTAGATACCCCACTTTGACCCAGTTGCCCCCGCTGGATTATCAGATGACTCGATCAACGTGATCGACAACCAGGCCTCGACACCGCACATCACCCCCCTAGTTGTATGACACTGCAGCGTTACTATCGAGTGTCGAGGGACATACCTCGTTTAGCATTTCTGATGTTAACTCTGTAGAGTATCTATTTGGTCGTGGTCATCGAGGGTGATTCCTCCTTCAGCACTCCCGATAACGACGCTGTCGTGCAACACCACAAGTGTGAACCCATCGAGGGTGATTCCTCCGAGTTCACCTTGACAGATACATCGAGTAGGAATCCAACGCGGGTGATACCTTGGATTCCCCTGATGTTATGGACACACGGATACTTGGACTTTACAACTGTTACTTGGAAAGGCGGGTCGACCTTGAGGGGTACCCGCGTGAGCCTAAGTGGTGAGTGATATGGAGTCGGGTTGACCTGGAGGGTACCCGAGAGATAATTATGAGGCGTGGCCGGGCATTCTTAGCCCTTGCCGCAAGTCCTCGATATGGGGCGACGTGGTCACATCGATCGTGAGTCTCTGCTCATTACCGCACACCCCCAATACACTAACGATTTGGATATTTGATACGAGTGGGCCTCTGGCCCGATAACACTAACCATCACGTGGGAACAGTTATGGGCACTCTGCGTCGTATGCATCAGCCGAAGCTTAATGGATGTCAGCGACTGAGCGGCGCGCGCCGGGTTGGACCGCGTAACGCAACCGCCTTGATAGTGTGGGTTGCTAGGTCTGCTCACCGGCCACCCACACAACGTGCAGGAGTTCCCGGGGCGATGGCCCAAGACCCCTGGGGGCATAAGTTTAGTCCGGCGTGCTGACCTCTCTGTTAAGCCTAGGCCGGGTTGCGGCATGTTGTTTAGCCGAGGCCGGGCATGACCCAGAAAAGTGTGTCCGGCCGGAGTTAAGCGAGCGTGGTGGGTAAGTTGGTGCACCCCTGCAGATAAGAAAACATCTATGCATAGCCGGATCCTCGGTAATGGATGCTCGGAGTTGTATCCCGATCGATACAACTAGAACTTAATGATGAGACGAGAAATGGATATTAGGGCTCTGGGATCACTTTCTCGCAGGGAGTCGAGGAAGGATCTCTGGCCGAGGTTGATACTTGGATATTAGGGCTCTGGGATCGCTTTCTCGTAGGGAGTCGAGGAAGGATCTCTGGGCGAGGTTGATACTTAATACTGCTACTACTTTATACTGTACTAATCTACACTCTTCTAATGCTGCAAGACTTCTGAAGATGCTAGTCTTCGATAGGACTGGGCCTTCTCTCTATTCTGGCATTTCTGCAGCCCAGTCCACATATACAGCCTTTCTTAGATTATGTTGCATGTGTAGTGTAGATCCTTGCTTGCTGAATACTTCGGATGAGTACTCACGGTTGCTTTGCTTCCTCTTTTTCCCCATATCCGTTTGATGCAACCAGATGACAGAGCTCCGGAGCCAGCTGCCCCCACCGACGACTACTACTACTACCCCGAGGGTGGTTACTACTTCAAGTTGGCTGACGACCAGGAGTAGGTTCGGAGGGTGCCAGGCAGGAGGCCTGCGTCTTTTCGATCATAGTGTTTTCTTTTGTCCCGCCTTTTAAAGGCCTGTCTGTCTTTCTTTTATATCTGTACTCAGATATCTGATGCTTCCGCTGACGCTTGTATGCGAGCTTATGTATTCGAGCCCTCGAGGCCCCTGGCTTGTAATATAAAGCTTGTATGACTTTATTTATGTTTTAGAGTTGTGTTGTGATATCTTCAAGTGAGTCCTTAGGCTTGATCATGTCATTTGCGTGTATGATTAGTGCACGATTAAGCCGGGTGTGCGTAGATGGCATGGAGAGGAGGGCATCTGCAAATGCTTCTGAGGAAGTCTGTGGAGCTGGAGGGGTGGACACTTGAGGTACAACCGTGGCAGTTGCTGCAGGTGCTGAAGTAGTGGTCCTGGAGTCTCTGACAAATGGCACTACTGATGACCTTTGTGCCCTTGGCACTCTCTGGAAAGTATTTGTAGTTGGTCTATCCTCCCTGTCCTCAGCATCTTCTTGGAGCTTCTCCACAATGGTCTGTATCTCAGTGACCTTCACATCTAGGTCATGAAATTTTGTCTCAATGACCCTCTCAAGACTTTCCTGATTTTGAGTCAGGGTGGCCAAGCCCTTCTCAATTCTCACTGTAGCCTCAAGCACATAACTGAGTTGATCTTGCTTGGTCTTGAGTAGCACTGTGGAGGCATCTGGTGCACTTGCTGCCTTTGCTGCTTTTGCAGCCTTTGCTTTCTCTTTCTTCTCCTGGGCTTCTGCACAAGTTGGATGGGATGCATCCATGACGACCTCGTTGTCCTCAAAATCTGGCCTCAGGGGAAGATGCTCTTTGTCAAGAAGATATGTCCCGGTTCCCGTCTTGGAATTGATTAACATTTGAATGTGAGGGGCATATCCACAAGATCTCTTCTGATCAGCAGCTGTTCTCTTCACAGTTTCCACAATCAGGCTCATCACCTTGAACTTCTGAGGAACATCTAACAAGTGAAGCAAGTTGATGGAGTGACCACGGATCATTCTATGATCTCCTGACTTGGGCAAAAGAGTATACCTCAATATAGTGTTGATAGTGGTGAAACCAGCAAGCAGATAGTATATTGATCCAAACTTGTGAGTCTCCAAGGCTTCATCAGGAATTGGCATGTACATATTAGCCATGGAATTGTGATCCTTCCTAGGCTGAGCATATACATCAATGTCATTTTGTTCCTCCTTTGGGGCATTGATCAGGTTGGCCCATTCTGAGATAGTAGATTGACATCTTGTCCCCTCAGTCATCCATACAATCTTTCCATCAGGGTAGAAGTGAGCAGTGGAATAGAATTGCATGATCATCTCATCGTTCCACTTAGCCAACTTCTGAACCAACAAACTTGTCAACACCATTCAATCTAAAGCTCTCATGCACACTTAGGAAGTAGTCTTCATTGTCATCAATGTGTTTCCAGTCAACCCATTTCATATCACAAACAATGGGCTTCTTGTCCAAAAGGACAGTCTCATAGAAATCTTGATGTTCCTTGGTGTGAAAGCGGTAGTGTATAGCAGTTCTTCTTCTGGTGGCATAGGGATCAGTCTGTCTCCAAAGTCTCAGACCTGCATCCTTTCTTAGCTTCATATTCTCTGCCATAGGATAATCATCACTATGTTCTAGAATCTTGGGCTTCAGCTTTCTGAGCACTTGTGACTCTTCTTCTTCTTGAGCTTTAGGCACTGGGGCCTTGTTCTTTTCAGCAGCAGGTATATTCCTTGTTGATCTCTTTGGTGCAGTTGTCTTGGGAGCTTGAGCTTGAGCTGAAGGCTTGGGGGCAGACTTGGGCTTAGATGGAGCAGCCCCAGTTCTTATGGCATCCCCCATAAGCTTATGAGTCTTTGCAGGAGGTGCAACAGGCTCTTCCTCCTCTTCTTCTTCTTCAAAATCTCTCATCATAGAAGGTTTGCCAATGACTTTGGCAATGGTCTTTCTGACTCTCTCCTTCCTCTTCTTTCCACCTGCAGCCTCTTCCTCTCTTGGTTCAAGAGTGAATTCCATGGTTTCTTGGGTTGAGGCTCTGGCCTTTGACATTGGAGCTCTCTTAGCAGTAGCCTTCTTCTGCATTCCAGGCTTGGTTGCAGCAGCAGCAACATACTCTTTCTTGAGCACCTTCTTCTTGGAGGTCACCTCCTCCTCAACAACAAAATCTTCATCCTCAGATTCAGATGTTCTCTTCTTCCTGGTCCTGGTAGCTGCCTTTGGCAAATTGCTGGGGGTGCTCCAACTCCCCTCATCATAGCTGGTAGAGGGACTAGTGCCCTCACTGAGGTTGAGCTGCTCTTCAGACTTGTTTTGACTATCACTGCCCTCTGACATAACTGAAACTGACCCTGTGAATAGTTGGGTATAGATAGAGTGGATGAGCATCACAAAGTGCAGCTTATTTTGCAAAATATTGAGTCAAAAACTTAACTTTAGTTTTCTGCAGAAAGCATTTCAGAGCTACCGATTTGACAAACTCGGTGACACCGAAGCACTAACAGAGTCTAAACACACAGTTTCGGTCAGACAGAAACGCAGTGAGGTGACTCCGAGATGCTAGGGTTTCACAGAGAAAGTGATTCGGTCGCACCGATCAGTACACTTCAGTCAGACCGAGTTGTACTTGTGCAATGGCCAGGGGCAATCAGTGTGACCGAGATCCTCAGATCGGTCGGTCCGAGATCGGTTCAGCGGAAACCTAACCCTAAGTTTTTGCAAGTAGACCATTGAGCAACACCTCTTCCCCTTTTAATAGTATTGGCTTTCCTATGGACTCAATGTGATCTTGGATCACTAAAATAGAAATGAAGAGTCTTGAGCTTTTGCCAATATGTGTCCTTTGCATTTTAAGGGGTCCACATATCTAGTCCATGCCATGCCAATCATTGAACTTTTTGAAATATTTAACTTGAATGGATATTAGTTCAATGAGCTAGATGTTGTTATGAATTACTAAAACCACCTGGGGATTAGTTGCACTTTCACATCTCTCCACCATGGCGAGGGGGAGAGGGCGTAGTGGCACCCCAGTGGTGGCGACGAGGGCTTCTGCTCGACAGCGCCTCCCTCCTCCTGTTGGGGACGCAGGGGCGGAGCCCGCCGTGAGAGGAGGCGGGAGAGGACATGGACGTGGTCGTCGTGGCGCTCGGGGTCGAGGAGGATGGGGCGGTGTTCTGATCGCACCTCCTCCGACCGCTCAGGACCCGAATGTAGGCCACGTCGGGAACTAGCCGCTGGAGTTTATCGTCAAGCTGCGTGGGCCCCCGCACAGCCGTCTTCGGCTTCCCACCCCATTTGCAAGGGTGATGGAGGTCGAGCAGCCGCCGGGGCTGAGGCTGCACATGAGGGGCTGCTGCAATGGCAGCATGCGGGCGGACGTGGAGTTCCCCGCTCCTCATGTCATGCTTCTCCGGCGTGGCTGGAAGACCTTCACCCGTGCCCATAGCTTGGTGCCCGGGCATGTTCTCAATTTCAAGTTAATGGACGCCACCCTGCTCTCCGTCAAGGTCTTCGGGTGTTCGGGCGCTCGCTTAAGGTGCTGCGCGGAGAGCTCGACTGAAAACGAAAGCTCCTCCTTGAGCGATAGCGACGAGGAGGACAGTGACGGCGATGACGACGACACCGATGGGAGGACTCCGGCTCCGACTCCGGCTAAACACCAGCCACACCATCACTGTCAACGGGAGGCCAGCGGCACCACCATCTGCACATGCATCTCCTCCCCAGCAAGGCGATTTGCCGGGGTGTTGGGTGTGGATGGTGTCTCCGGCTCCTCCAACAGTCTTCCATCTGGACCCCGGCAGGCTTCCCCGCGGGCTCTGGCTTCGTCCGCCCTGCCGTGCCCTGCTGGCCCTGGTGGCGGTGACCAGGGCATCGCCTAGCCGCTCTCCCCACCCATCACCTTCATCTGCACCCTCTCGATCTTGTCAGGCTACGTCCTTCAGTTCTTGACGGGGTCAGGCTGGGCTTCCGCCCAGGCACTCCTTTTGCCCTCTTCGCCTCCCACTGTAGTTCCTAGGAGGAGAGGGACAAGAAAGGGATTACATGGCACTTATCTTTTTTTAATCTAAAATATGTAGGCACCAGCCAAACTTTAGTTTCAAATATGTAGTCTCTTCTAAACATGTTTGCACTCTGTAAGCTTTGTACTTGTTTATCCGCATATTAATGAAAAAATACGGTCTTGTCGGGTACTTGTGCATGTACTATATCCATGCAGAGGAGGAATGCCTCTATACTTTTAAGTAAACAAGTTTTCTCCGATGAGCTATCCTGCCGGTGCCTTCCGTTTGTTGCCACGGGGCTTGGTTTGCCGGGCTTAAAACTATGGAAGGGGACCAGACCCTCGTTGAACCTTCTCCGCCAAGAGCCACTACAACCATCTTGACCGAAGCAACGTTCGGGTCAAAGGATGGGAGCACAAATGCTTCGAAGGTGACGAGGTTTCTCTATGCACAAGTTTTCTTCTTACAGAGACATGTATGGACAAGAGGGAACTTATCTGTTTGGCTTGTCGGGGATCAGTATGTGAGCTTGTTTCCATTTCTTCTTTTTCGGACCGAGTCCGCAGCAAGAGTCCTGCAGTTAGTGCAGAGGAAAACAAAGCAACATATGATCTCATCTACATGATCATGGCATGTTCATGTTATGCTATGCATGCATGCAAGTTTTTGGGGGGCCCTAGCGCTTCGTTTTATTGTCTGTGCTCAGGGTCTACGCCTGGCTTTGTACAAAGGGTTACGTACACATCGGCAAGGCTTGTACAAAAGGGTGGCTGCCGGGCAGGGCCCGACAGCCGCGCCTTACGGGTAGAACTTACGAAGATGCTCAATGTGCCATGAGTTTTGCAATTGAATGCCATCTCCGGTCTCCAGACGGACTGCGCCAGGTCAGGAGACTCGTACTACCCGGTAAGGGCCTTCCCACTTTGGCGTCAACTTGTTTGCCCCCTTGGCGGACTGAACATGCCTAAGGACAAGGTCGCCTTCCTCAAGGCTCCAGGCATGAACCCTGCGGCTGTGATAGCGACGCAGGGCTTGCTGGTAGCGTGCAGCATGCGTAGCAGCCCAGAGACGGTTCTCCTCAACGAGCACGGCATCGTCATGCCGGTGCTACTCTTGCTCTACTTCATCGTAGGCAAATACTCGAGGTGACCCGTATATGAGTTCCATGGGGATCACTGCTTCTTCCCCATAGACTAGGGAGAAGGGAGTCTGGCCGGTAGCTCGATTTGGTGTCGCACGGAGGGACCAAAGAACCACCGGCAACTCGTTGATCCAGCGTCTGCCACACTCCCGCAGCTTGTCAAAAGTTCTTGTCTTGAGTCCTCGCAGCACTTCTACATTTATCCTCTTAGCTTGTCCATTGCTCTTGGGATGAGCAACCGACATGAATAAAACTTTGCTTCCGAGGGTTTGAACATATTGCATGAAGGCGCGGCTTGTGAATTGGGTGCCGCTGTCAGTGATGACTCTGGCGGGTACTCCGAAGCGGCACACCAATCCCTTCAAGAACTTGATAGCTGATTGTGCGGTCACCTTTCCCACAGGCTCCACCTCCGGCCACTTTGTAAACTTGTCAATTGCAACATACAAGAATTCAAAGCCCCCGGTAGCACGGGGGAAGGGGCCCAAGATGTCGAGCCCCTAGACCGAAAATGGCCATGACAAAGGGATCGTCTAGAGAGCTTGAGCAGGTTGATGGATATTCTTGGAGTGGAACTGGCAGGCTTCACATCTGGTGAATAGCTCAATTGCATCTTGGAGGGCCGTGGGCCAGTAGAAACCTTGCCGGAAAGCTTTTTCGACCAAGGCTCTTGATCCAATATGGGAGCCGCACATGCCTTTGTGTATCTCTGCCAATAGTTCCTTCCCCTCTTCCTGGCAAATGCACTTCAATTTCACACCGTTGGGCCTCCTTCTGTATAGCGTGTTATCGACAAACTGATACATACTGGCCCTTCGGGCTACTCTTTCAGCGTCTTCTTGCTGTTTGGGAAGTTCTCCTATTTGAAGGTAATGGACTATGTGTCGTGCCCAAGTTGGAGCCTGAGGCTCGGTAACAAGGATCAATGGCACCTCCTTGTTCGTTGGAGCGCATATCTCAACCACAAGAACTGGTAGTTCGGCGGGAGGGTGCTGCTCACCAGGCGAAGTGGAGTTGTTCCCGCCAACCTTTCTGCCAGGGGCTTCGGGAAGCTCTGACGGGAGAGGCTTGCCGGAGTCAAGTTTCCTCCTCTTTCTGGCCATTGTTGTCGGGGACACTGAGGGTTGAGTCAGGTGCAGAACAAAAGTCCCTGGTTCCACAAGAAGCTTTTGCGCAGCGTATTTTGACAGATGATCAGCAATGCTGTTTTTCGCACGTGGCACGTGCTCTGTTTGCAATCCGTCAAAACACTCCTCCAACTTCCTCACCTCTTCGACGTATGCCTCCATCAATGGACTCTAGTAATCCTTGTTCACTTGTCTAACCACAAGCTGTGAGTCTCCATGAATGATCAACTTCTTAATTCCCAATTCTGTTGCGATCCTGAGCCCGACAAGGAGTCCTTCATGTTCTGCAGTGTTGTTGGTAGCTTTCTCTTGGGGAAAATGCATTTGGACCACATACTTGAGGTGCTCTCCAGTGGGTGCGACCAGGACCATGCGAGCCCCTGCACCTTGCAATGAGAAGGAACCATCAAAGTACATGATCCACTCTTGGGGGGCCTCCTTGCCAGGGATAACTGTTTCAGGTGTTTCTTCATCTGGGGTTGGTGTCCATTCCTCGATGAACTCCGCCAATGCCCTACTCTGAATGGTTGATGTACTCTCATACTTCAAACCAAAGCCTGACAATTCCAAAGCCCATTCTACTATTCTGCTAGTGGCCTCCTAGTTCCTCAGTATGCGTTGCAAAGGAAAGTGGGTGACAACTGTGATCTCGTGGGCTTGGAAGTAGTGGCGCAGTTTCCTCGAGGCCATGATGAGGCCAAAGATCAACTTTTGCACGCCAGAGTTCCTTGATCTAGCCCCCTGCAATATTGAGCTGACAAAGTACACTGGCCGCTGCACCACCTTCTTCTTTGCCATGGTCTTGGAATTGTCTCCGTTATCCTACTCTTCTTTCTCCTAATCTGCACCGGACCTTGCCGGGATAGGTTCACTTTCCTCTCCGGAGAGGACAGTAGCTACGGCTGCTCCTTCATCCACCTCCCGCTGCGCCACCAACGCTGCACTAACCACTTGATTGGTTGCTGCTAGGTACAGCAGCAAAGGCTCTTGTGGTTTAGGAGCGACCAAGGTGGGAGCAGAGGAAAGATAGGTCTTCAAGTCTTGCAATGCTGCTTCTGCCTCTGGGGTCCACTTCATTGGCCCTGCCTTCTTCAAAATTTTGAAGAACGGCAAGGCACGCTCGGCAGACTTGGAAATGAACCTACTCAGTGCGGTAACACATCCGGTCAGGCGCCTCACGTCTTTAACAGTCTTGGGTGCTTGAATCTACTCGATCGCCTTGATCTTGTCGGGGTTGGCCTCTATCCCCAGGTGGGACACGAAGAAACCAAGTAGCTTACCGGAGGGAATGCCAAACAATCACTTCTCAGGGTTTAACTTCAAGTTGATCTTGCGTAGATTCGCAAAGGTCTCTTCCAAGTCCTGAATGAGAGTTGATTTGTCCTTGGTCTTGACTACTATGTCATCCATGTAAGCTTCAATATTCCTATGCAATTGAGATTCAAAACCAATGTGCACTGCCCTTGCAAAGGTGGATCCAGCGCTCTTCAACCCGAAGGGCATCCACAAGAAGCAATATGTGCCACATGGGGTTATGAATGTGGTCTTCTCCTCGTCCTCCTTTGACATGAATATCTGATGGTATCCAGAGTAGGCATCCAGGAAGGAAAGCAGATCACACCCGGAAGTGGAATCTACAATCTGGTCAATGCACGGCAAGGGGAATGGGTCCTTCGGGCATGCCTTATTCAGATCCGTGAAGTCTATGCAAAGCCTCCATTTCCCGTTCGCCTTGCACACCACCACCGGGTTCGCCAACCATGTTGGGTGCAATACTCCTCTGACCAAACCAGCTGCTTCAAGTTTCTTGATCTCCTCGGCAATGAACTGTTGCCCCTCCAAAGCTTGCTTCCTGACTTTCTGCTTGATGGGTCGGGCATGAGGGCAGACAACTAGGTGGTGCTCGATTACCTCCCTGGGAACACCGGGGATGTCAGATGGTTGCCAGGCAAACACATCTACATTCGCCAGCAGGAAGGCAATGAGCACGCTTTCCTATTTGTCATCAAGGGTGGAGCTGATGGTGAACGTGCCACCAACGCCATCCAGCCCTGCCGAGACCTTCTTCACCGCAGGTGAGGCAACCTTGGGCTTCTTGCTAGTGGAGCTCTCCGGCAAATCGTGGTCGGGTGCAGCACACTCCGAAGAGGTGCGCTTCCCGGATTCCTTGCCGGTATCCTTGCTAGCTTTCTTCCCTTTCTTACTTTCCTTGGCGGGAGCTGCAGCTTTCACGGTCTCAGCAGCGACTACGTCTCGGTACATCTTATCCATGCATATGATTGCGTCCTTCTTGTCTGACGGAATGGAAATGACGCCCATTGGCCCTGGCATTTTCAGCGTGTTGTAGGCATAGTGAGATGCCGCCATGAATTTTGCTAGGGCTGGACGACCAAGGATTCCATTGTACGGCATGGGGAGATCAACCACATCAAACACAACCTTCTCGGTCTGGTAGTTCAATTCTCCTCCAAACGTCACCGGCAGTGTGATCTTTCCATTAGGACGACTCCTGCCGGGGTGGATCCCTTGGAAAGTGCCAGTAATCTTGAGCTCTTCATCTGATATTTGAAGCTTGCTGAGCACCTTGGGGGAAATCAGATTCAACCTAGCCCCACCATCAACCAACATCTTCATGACCTTGAGGTTGCGGATTGTTGGTGAAACCAACAACGGTAAGCACCCTACCATGGTGGTGCGGTCAGGGTGATCCTCTTCGTCGAAGATGATGGGCGTGCGGGACCATTTGAGCGGTTTCCGGGAGTCTACTGCTGGCTCTACGGCATTGACCTCATGTGCCCACTGTTTAAGCTGGCGGTGAGAGGAGTGCAAAGATGCGCCTCCATCAACGCACAGGGCCTCAGTGGCTTTCTGGAACTCTTGCTCACTAGTTTCCTCTTCATCCCCTTCATCACTTTGTCTTCGCCTTCTTTCTTCTCATGGCCTCTTGCAAGTCTCTCTGGATGCTGGGGAACCTTTCCGCGGCAGCCTCCTCTGCCACCTCGGCCCTTCCCTCCAACACCTTCTTGGTCTCTTTCCTTGTCACGCTTCTCGTACTCAGCTTTCTGCTTCTTGACAAGTTGCTCAACTTGGTGATACTCTTGGAGATCATGGCCCTTGGTCTGGTGTATCTTGCATTATGGTCCGTCAGCCTTCCGAGCCGTTTCAGCCGCCGCAGCCTTCCGGCAATTAGTGCACGTGGCAACTTCCTTGCCGGGGACTTCGGTCTTGGCCTTCTTGTCGGTACTAGGAGTGCTAGAGCCCTCAACAGCCAATACTGCCTTTTCCCTGCGCTTCTTATTGCGTTTCTTGTTCTTCCTCTTCGGGTTAGCGGCATCGCCATCATCCTCTGAGTCGACTTCGATGCCGTCCTCTTCCCCGGGGAGTCGCCTCCCTTCCTCTATTCTGGCACACTTATCCGCCAAAGTGTACAGCTCATTCCCAGTCTTGGGCAACCAAACGTTCATCTTGGAACGTATCCTCCTGTTGCGCACGTTGGACTGGAACGCGGTAATCACAACTGTCGGGTGGATGTCTAGGATGTTTCTGTGCACCCGGCTAAACCTCTGCATGTACTTCCGCAAGCTCTCCCCTTCCTTTTGTGGAAGGAGTTGTAGATCGCTGGGCCGTCCTGGTTCTTGATGTCCGCCCATGAAGGCGCCAACAAACTCATGGCATAGGTCAGCCCATGATGAGATGGAATTCTCCGGAAGGTGCATCAGCCATGACCTCACATTTGGCTTGAGCGCCAAAGGGAAGTAATTGGCGAACACCTTCTCATCTCTTCCCCCGGCGGCTTGAACGTCGATAGTGTAGAAGCTCAAGAACTCTGCCGGGTTCAACCTTCCATCATACTTCTCTGGTATTTCTGGCTTGAAAACGCGGGCACATGGCCAACAGACTTGTCGCAGCTCGCGAGTGAAGGCATGGCACCCAGCCTTGAAATGCAAGTATCCGCCTTCACTGGGCGTGGGTTCATTGACGTCTGGGCCATTGCGCCTGTCAGATTGGCGGCGGGTTTCGCGGCGTCATTCTATGGTGACACGTGCGTCCTCCCACCACTGATTCTCCAGGACCTGCCGCTGATCTCGACGGGCCCGAGGGTCGGATGAAGCCATTGGTACCTCATCGGGCTCCTGGTTGCGTGGTTCTGGTTGTGGTCCTTGCGCTGGTTGTTGCCGAGGGGACTGTACCATTGGAGTGGCCCCCTCAGCACGGTCAGCAGCTCGGGCCGTGGTTGTCGCTTGCGGGAGCCGTGGCCGATCCGCCCGCTGCGATCCTCCCGCTTCAGCAAAACCTATCAAACTTTGGATGGTGGCTCTCCACTCATCCATTTGATCAGCCGCTGGTGGGAATCTCAGCAGGAGTTGGGTCAGGCCATGGCTTCCGACGCAGTGCTTGGCATAGACGATGACATAGACCGCGACATCGCTCGGCTCCTGCCAGTACCAGTGGTGGCGGCTGGCGGTGTTCTGGGAACTGGAGTACCTAGACTTGCCTGTCTGCGGGCGCCGGCGTGGCTCCATCGGTGGCCTGGTACGGCCCATCCACAAAGACTAATAAGACAAGACCCTCGTGAGGGGCCGAGCCTCGCGAGGCGGACGATGCCAAGACCTCCTGAGGGAGCGGCCTCCCCAGGCTGCCTCCTGAGGAGCGGAGATTCCTATGCAGGTGCCTCACCTCATGAGGTTGCGATGACGCAAGTCGTGACGACCAAGGCTAGGCGGGCGCCAGCGGGCGTAGAGAAGACAGTTTCCTCTTCGGTGCTAAGGAGGCAAGCGCAAGCGTGGGTTCCCGAGGACTCAGGCAAAAGTTTCCATTCCAGTGCAACTAGACCAAGGTCGCCAGCTCGGCAGGACAGATGTCATCGTCGAGCCCACTGTAGCATCACGGCCAGAAGCTTTGCAGGCGAAGACCACCTTTCATCAGGATAAGATGTACTACTTGTACCCTTTCAAATTGGCCGTTGTGGAATCCCTTCCCGCCTACATTTTGGGGGAAGAGGACCAAGGCCACTATAAAGATAGGTTAGCCATCACCATAGAAAGGGACCGGACCGGATCTGATCCAAACCCCTCAGCTCATCCCCTCACCAGAGCAGACCTCGCGAGGTTGTTCATCCTCTGTACTAGTTCATCCTCAGCCCCTAGTGAGGCCAATCCACCATAAAGCAGGAGTTGGGTTTTACACTGCAAGGTGGCCTGAACCTGGGTAAACTGCCGTGTTCATCTTCTTCCTTGCTCACGCGAATCCGGCTAGGCTAGGCAGTGAGGCGACGGGCTCTAAGCTGGAGAGGTTGAGATCTTCGCACACGCCCCAGAGCTCGAACCTTCTTGGGTCTGCGGAGCCCTGAATCCAACATTAGTGATTCTAAATAACAAGTCACCCAAGCGAGCAATCATATCAGAATTTTGTTTCAATTGTTTCATAACATTTGCATTGAAGTGATCTTGTTTTCTAATGTAGTTATCAAATTCATACAAGTATTGACTAGGATGTTTATTGTAAGGGATATCACCTTCATCAAACATTAAAAGATATTTTACCTCTACCACCTGTAGTGGTGGTGTGTCAAGTCCATGTATTTCTTCAATAGGAGGTAAATTTTTAACGTCTTCATCTTTAATACCTTTTTCCTTCATACATTTCTTTGCCTCTTGCATATCTTCAAGACTTAGAAATAGAATACCCTGTTCTTCAGAGTGGGTTTAGGCGGTGGTTCAGGAAGAGTCCAATCATCATAATTCTTCAATATATTATTCAATAATTCCTCAGCTTGTTCAATAGTTCGTTCCCTGAAAACACAACCAGCACAACTATCTTGGAAGTCCCTAGAAGCATCAGTTAGTCCATTATAGAAAATACCAAGTATTTCATTTTCTTAAGAGGATGATCAGGCAAAGCATTAATTAATTGGAGAAGCCTCCCCCAAGCTTGTGGGAGACTCTCTTCTTCAATTTGCACAAAGTTATATATTTCCTGTAAAGCAACTTGTTTCTTATGAGCAGGAAAATATTTTTCAGAGAAGTAATAAATCACCTTCTTGGGTCTGCGGAGCTCTGAATCCGACATTTGGCGCGCCAGGTAGGGGCGTGTCAAAGTCTGCTCCTCCGCTGGCCACGCTTCGCCGTCGCCTCCTGGCCCCCATGGAGGGCGCGGCCCTGCAGGCGTGGCCGCCCGAGGCATACGGGAGTGCCGCGGGTCTCCCGGCCTTCACCCCCGATCTGCGACGAGTGCAGTGGCCCGCAAGGTTCAGGCCGGCGATACGACGGCGTCACGGACCCCGAAGGGTTCCTCTGGTCATACGCGTAGGCCATCGAGGCGGCAGCGGCGCCGACAAGGCCATGGCAAACTGGTTCCCCCTTGCCCTCACGGAGGCTCCTTGATCCTGGCTCCACGGCCTCCCGTGTGCCTTGATCTCCTCTTGGGGGGAACTCTGCGACCAGTTCGTCTGACGCTTCGCGGCCCCAGTGCCCCACGCGGTCGTGTGCATCATTGGCTGATCGTAGGCGCCTGCGTCAGGCCGCCACATCAAGCAGCTTCTCCGTCAGCAAGGTACCGCCCGACCGCAGCGCGTGGCGGCGCAAGGCCGCGCCGGACCTGAGACCGCCATCACCTTCGATTCCAAAGACCACCCCAAGGCCACGACTGCGGCGGGTGCTCTCCCCATGTTGTGTACCCCCACCATCAGCAACGTCGCGGTGACCAAGACCCTCATCGACGAAGGCGCCGACCTAAACGTCCTCTCGGTGGAAACCTTCGATTTGCTACAAGTACCATATGACCAGCTACTCCCCACCCGGCCTTTCTCGGGGGTGGTCAAGGGCGCGCCCACTCCCCTGGGGCAGATACGCCTCCCTGTCACCTTCGACATGCGCGAGAACTACCGCACCGAGCTCATCAACTTCGACGTCGCCCACATCGGCCTCCCGTACAATGCCATCCTGGGGTATCCGGCCCTCGCCAAGTTCATGGCGGCTACCCATCCGGGTTACAACATCGTCAAGATGCCGGGCAGCAGCGGCATCATCATGGTGGTCGGGGATATGAAGGATGCGTTTCGGGCCCTCGAGCTTGTATATAGGGCCGCGGCCGCTTCATGCCCTGCCACCGCAGGCGCAACGGTGGCTCAGGAGGCCGCGCCCACAAAGAAAAAGCAGCTGTTCTCTCAGGACCGGGCCGAGACGAAGCAGGTGCCTATCGACACCGGGGGCTCAGGCCCCACCTTCACCATTGGTGCGGGCCTTCCTCTGGATCAGGAGGAGGCACTAGTGGCATTCCTGAGGGCCAACAAAGACGTATTTGCATGGGAAGCGTCAGACTTGGTCAGTGTCCCGAGGGAGGTAATCGAGCATCACCTGATGGTGTGCCCTGGCGCGCACCCCGTGAAGGAAAAAGCGCGGCGCCAGGCACAATAGGAGCAGTCGTTCATCGTCCAGGAGGTCGGCAAGCTCCAAGAGGCCGGGGTCATCCGGGAGGTGCGGGACCCGAACTGGTTGGCGAATTTTATGATCGTCCCCAAGAAAGGTGGGGAGGAGCGCATGTGCATCGACTTCACCAGCCTCAACAAGGCCTGCCCTCAGGATCCTTTCCCGCTTGCACGTATCGACCAGATCGTGGACTCCACCGCTGAGTGCGATTTGCTGTGCTTCTTGGATGCCTTCTTGGGATATCATCAAATCAAGATGGCGGCGGAGGACGTCGAGAAGACAGCCTTCATCTCTCCGTGCGGTGTGTACTGCTACACTTGCATGCCCTTCGGGCTGCGGAACGCTGGCGCCACTTTCTAGTGACTGATGCACATAGAGCTCGGGCCGCAGTTGGGGAGGAACGCGGAGGCATACGTCGATGACATCGTGGTAAAGTCGCGGGAAGCAAGGACCCTAATCAAAGACTTGGAAGAAACGTTCGCTAACCTGTGCAGCATAAACCTGAATCTCAATCCAGAGAAGTGTGTGTTCGGAGTCCCGTCCTGCAAGGTGCTAGGTTTCCTGGTGTCGCACAGAGGGATCGAAGCCAACCCCGAGAAGGTCAAGGCAATAGAGTGGATGAGCCCGCCTTAGACCCTGAAGGAGATGCCAAAGCTCACAGGGTGGGTTACCTCTTTGGGGCGCTTCATCTCCAAGCTTGGTGAGCGCGCCCTCCCTTTCTTCAAGCTGATGAAGAAGAAGGGCCCATTCGAGTGGACCCCGGAAGCTGAGGCGGCCTTCGAAGACCTCAAGTGATACCTCACGAGCCCACCTGTCATGGTGGTGCCCCGGCCACGTGAGCCTCTGGTGCTCTACTTGGCGGCCACTCCCCACTCGGCCAGTGCGGCGCTCGTGGCGGTCAGAGAGGGGCCCGCCGATGCAAGCTCGAAGCAGAGCGGCCAGGAGGGAGCCACGCAACCTTCGCTGTCCCAGGGTGATGCTCCTGAGGATCCCACTGCTTCATTGACTCCCGAGCCTCACGAGCACCTCGCGCCTCCGATGGAGCCAGGCACCCCCAACTCCTCACCACTCGTCGAGCACCCTGTGTATTTTGTCAGCACAGTGCTGCGCGATGCACGCGTGCGCTACCCCATGCAGCAGAAACTCCTGCTCGCACTCCTCGTCGCCTCTAGGAAGCTACGTCACTACTTCCAAGGCCACCCCATCAAGGTCATATCAGCGTACCCCTTGGAGAAGGTCCTGCACAGCCCCAACACCGTCGGGAGGGTTGCAGAATGGAACATTGAGCTGCAGGCCTTCCAGCTGGAGTTCAGCATGACCAGGGTCATCAAGGGGGTGGCCCTGGCCGACTTCGAGGTGGAGTGGACCAACGCCCCTGATCGGGGACTGGATGAGGGCCAATCCCTCGCGCCCGGCGACGAAGCACCCGACGGATGGGTCATGCACTTCAATGGTGCCTTTGCGTGGCAGGGCGCGGGGGCTGGAGTCGTGATCATCTCGCCAAACAAGGACAAGCTGTACTACGCCGTGCAACTCTGCTTCCAACACGGCGAGAAGGTCTCCAACAACATCGCAGAGTACGAGGGCTTGATTGCCGGCCTCAGGGCCGCGTCTGGCCTGGGAATCAAACGCCTTACCATCAAGGGCGACTCCCAACTCCTCGTCAACTTCTCCAACAAAGAGTACAAGCCGAAGGACAAACACATGGAAGGTTACTTGGAGGAGGTACGTAAAATCGAAAAATGCTTCCTGGGCTTGGAATTGCAGCACATCCCGCGGGACGCGAACAAGGAAGCCGACGACATCGCCAAGAGGGCGTCCCACCGAGAGCCCCAGTGGCCTGGCGTCTTCGAAGAAAGGCTTCACAAGCCGTCCGCGGCTCCCCCGGCCGCGGGTTCGGCGTTGCTCAGGGAGGAGTTGCCGCCAGCCCCGACCTCAGGAGCCCCGGCCTGCAGCCCGGCCTCAGGAGCTCGTTTGCTCTTGGTGCTGGAACCTCAGGCAGGCTACTGGACTGAAGAGTTCAAGGCGTACGTCACCCATGGCACCTTGCCGGAGAAAGGGGAGGACGCAGAGCGCGTGGTCCGCTAGGCCACTGCTTATTGCTTGCAGGACGGCGAGCTGTACAGGCGATGCCCCAACGACATCTCGCTGCGGTGCATATCCGACGAACAAGGGCACGAGTTGCTGTCTGATATCCACAGCGGGGACTGCAGACACCACTCCTCGTCGCGCACCCTCGTGGGCAAGGTGTTCCGTAGCGGCTTCTACTGGCCGACGGCGCTCAACGACGCCATCGAGCTGGTACGATCCTGCGAGTCCTGCCAGTTCCACGCCAAGCAGATTCACTAGCCCGCTCAAGGCCTCCAGACCATCCCGCTCTCATGGCCATTCGCGGTCTGGGGATTGGATATCCTAGGTCCGTTCCCTCCGACGGCTGGTGGATACCGCTACCTGTAGGTCACCATCGACAAGTTCACCAAGTGGTCGGAAGTAGAGCTAGTACGCACCATCCCGGCTGGCTCAGCCATCAAGTTCATCAAAGGCCTCATGAGCCGATTTGGTGTCCCTAATCGTATCATTTCCGACAATGGCTCACAATTCACGAGCAATCTCTTTAGGACATACTGCTCTAACCTTGGAACGCAGATATGCTACGCTTCGGTGGCATACCCACAGAGCAACGGTCAGGCCGAGCGCGCCAACGCGGAGGTCCTGAGGGGCCTCAAGGCGAGAAGCTTCAAGAAGAAGCTTGAGGCTTGCGGCAGGAATTGGCTCGATGAGCTTCAGTCTGTGCTGTGGTCTATCTGTAGCACTACGACTGAGCCCATCGGCGAGACCCCGTTCTTCCTCGTCTACGGGGCTGAGGCGGTCCTCCCTCACAAGGTCAGGCTTCGCTCCCCGTGGGTCCTGTCATTCGACTAGGCGCATCAGGATGCCTCGCGGGGGATAGACCTCCTGCTCGGGGAGGAAGCCCGCCGCCAAGCCTCGCTCCATGCAGCGAGGTACCAGCAGTCGCTGCGGTGTTACCACTGCCGCAGCGTCCGCTCCCGGACCTTCGAGGTGGGAGACCTTGTCCTGAGGCGGGTCCTTTCCAGGGAGGGCCTTCACAAGCTCTCGCCCATGTGGGAGGGCCCGTTCAAGGTTGCACGCGTCTCCAGGCCTGGCGCCATGCGCTTGGAGACGCAGGACGGGGTCCCCATCCAGAATGCTTGGAACATCCAGCACCTCCAGAGGTTCTACCCTTGACACTCTCACGTAATAATGAGTGGGGCTGTACACGCCCCGGAGTCTCCTGAGTGCCACCCCTGGGCCTCACGGGGGCTCCCACCCACGCCCAAGTGGAAGCCCCATGCTCTGCGCTGGTGGATGACACGGTCAATCAGCGACTATGCCCACGCCTAGTGGAAGCCCCATGCTCCGCGCTGGCGGGAAGACCAGAAGACTAGCATAGGTGCCGGACGCGGCTGTTCTCTTGCTTTGCTCTTGTAACCAAATTTGCTGTTCTTGGAATGAATTTGAGCTTTTCGCGTCTTTACTCAAAAAGTGAGGGGTTTCTTCCTTTTTCAGTTTGTTGCTTCCCGCAGTGCTTCCCCTCTTAACTTTCGTTCTTAAGCAGTGTGGTGGTTGCCCATGGCTCACTCCATCGCGCCCCGGGAGCGGGGGATGGGCACGATATGCTTGAGTTGGCTTAGGCTCCTCATGCGCACACCTCGCCAAGGCCTTGGCGTCCGATCCTTGCACGGCGCTCTCGAGCGAGTTAGCAGGCATGCACTGATTATGACCCCTCGGCCTCAGGGGTGCTCGCCTCCTCACCCTGCCGAGCATCGCGCTTTGGCTCCCTCGATGGCCTGGTACAGCCCATCTATAAGACCACCAAGACAAGACCCTCGCGAGGGGCCAGGCCTCGCGAGGAGGACGACACCAAGACCTCCCGAGGAGCGGAGATTTCTATGCAGGTACCCCACCTCATGAGGCTGAGGTGACGTGAGCCATGATGACCAAGGCCAGGCGGGCGCCAGCGGGCGTAGAGGAGGTAGTTTCCTCTTTGGTGCTAAGGAGGCAAGGACAGGCGTGGGTCCTGAGGAATCTCCCAAAGGTTTCCATTCCAGTGCTACAGGACCAAGACCACAGGCTCGGCAAGGCGGAGGTCATCACCGAGCCCACCGCTGCGTCATGACCAGAAGCTTTGCAGGAGAAGACCACCTTTTGTCAGGATAGGATGTACTACTTGTCCCCTTTCAAATTGGCCATTGTGGTATCCCTTCCCGCCTAAGTTTCGAGGGAAGAGGACCAAGGCCACTATAAATATAGGTTAGCCACCACCATAGAGGGGGTCGACTCATTCTCACCCCCGAGCTCTCGCGAGGTTGTTCATCCTCTGTACTAGTTCATCCTCAGCCCCTCGTGAGGCCAATCCACCACAAAGCAGGAGTAGGGTTTTACACCGCAAGGTGGCCCGAGCCTGGGTAAACTACCGTGTTCATCTTCTTCCTTGCTCACGCGAATCCGGCTAGGCTAGGCAGTGGGGTGACGGGATCTAAGCTGGAGAGGTTGAGATCTTTGCACACGCCCCAGAGTTTGAACCTTCTTGAGTCTGCGGAGCCGTGAATCCGACATTAGTGATTCTAAATAATAAGTCACTCAAGCGAGCAATCATATCAGAATTTTGTTTCAATTGTTTCATAACATTTGCATTGAAGTGATCTTGTTTTCTAATGTAGTTATCAAATTCATACAAGTATTGACTAGGATGTTTATTGTAAGGGATATCACCTTCATCAAACTTTAAAAGAGATTTTACCTCTACCAGCTGTGGTGGTGGTCTATCAAGTCCATGTATTTCTTCAATAGGAGGTAAATTTTTAACGTCTTCGGCTTTAATACCTTTTTCCTTCATACATTTCTTTGCCTCTTGCATATCTTCAAGACTTAGAAATAGAGTACCCTCTTCTTCGGAGTGGGTTTAGGCAGTGGTTCAGGAAGAGTCCAATCATCATAATTCTTCAATATATTATTCAATAATTCCTTAGCTTGTTCAATAGTTCATTCCCTGAAAACACGACCAGCACAACTATCTAGGAAGTCCCTAGAAGCATCAGTTAGTCCATTATAGAAAATACCAAGTATTTCATTTTCTTAAGAGGATGATCAGGCAAAGCATTAATTAATTGGAGAAGCCTCCCCCAAGCTTGTGGGAGACTCTCTTCTTCAATTTGCACAAAGTTAAATATTTCCTGTAAAGTAGCTTGTTTCTTATGAGCAGGAAAATATTTTTCAGAGAAGTAATAAATCATATCCTGGGGACTATGCAAACAACCAGGAGCAAGAGTATTGTACCATATCTTAGCATCACCCTTTAATGAGAACGGAAATAACTTAAGGATATAATAATAGTGAATTTTCTCATCATGAGCAAATAGGGTGGCTATATCATTTAATTTAGTAAGATCTGCCACTACAATTTCAGTTTCATAACCATGGAAAGGATCGGATTCGACCAAACTAATTAACTCTGGGTCGACAAAGAATTCATAATCCTTATCAGTAACGAAGATAGGTGAAGTAGCAAACTTAGGATCACATTTCACTCTAGCATTCAAGGATTTTTCTTACAACTTGCAAGGTGAAGTAGCAAACTTAGGATCACATTTCACTCTAGCATTCAAGGATTTTTCTTACAACTTGCATAATAATTTCTTAAGATCATCTCTATCCTTGCAAGCAAGAAACTATCGAACTACCTCTCCATCCATAACATAACCCTCAGGTATCTTAGGCAATTCAAATCTAGGAGATCTAGGTCTAATAGGTGTTTCATAGTTTTCAGTTTCAAAGACTTCATCAGTTTCAGCAATTTCATCAGTTTCAGCAATTTCATTTTCTTTAGCTCTAGCAATTTGTTCTTCAAGAAATTCACCTAGTGGCACATTATCATCAAGCAAGGTACTAGCATCATTCATAGCAGAAGTAGCATCATCAATAACTTGCGACATATCAGGATTAATAACTTGTGGTGGTACTGCAAGTTTACTCAAAACAGAAGGTGAATCAAGTGTAGAGCTAGATAACAGTTCCTTACCTCCCCTCGTCTTAGAGGGAACGATCTTGGTTCTATCATGCTTAAGATTCTTCATAGTGATCAATAGATATAAATCCCAAGTGACTCAACAAATATAGCTATGCTCCCCAGCAACGGTGCCAGAAAAAGGTCTTGATAACCCACAAGTGTAGGGGATCGCAACAGTTTTCGAGGGTAGAGTATTCAACCCAAAATTATAGATTCGACACAAGGGGAGCCAAAGAATATTTGTAAGTATTAGCAGTTGAGTTGTCAATTAACCCACACCCAGAGATTAAATATCTGCAGCAAAGTAATCAGTAGCAGTATGATAGTTTTGATAGAAGTGATAATAGTAATAGTAACGATAACAGTGATAGCAATAATTTTGTAGCAGTTGTGACAGTAGTGATAGCAATAGTAACTTAGCAAGAACAATATGTGGAAAACTCATAGGCATTGGATCGGTGATTACGTTGGATAATATTCATCATATAAGAGTTTCATATAAGAGTCATAACCTAGGGCGACACGGTACTAGCCCCAGTTCATAAATATAATGTAGGCATGTATTCCGTAAATAGTCATACGTGCGTATGAAAAAGAACTTGCATGACATCTTTTGTCCTACCCTCCCGTGGCAGCGGTAAGGAAACTAAGGGATATTAGGGCCTCCTTTTAATAGAGAACCGGAACAAAGTATTAACAGATAGTGAATACATGAACTCCTCAAACTACGGTCATTACCGGAAAGTATCCCAATTGTTGTCACCTTGGGGTTTACGGATCATAACGCATAATAGGTGCATATGACTTGCAAGATCGGACCAGGAACATAGATATAATGGTGAAAACATAAATGGTTTAGATATGAAATCATGGCACTCGAGCCCTAGTGACAAGCATTAAGCATGCCAAAGTCATAGCAACATCAATCTCAGAACATAGTGGATACTAGGGATCAAGCCCTAACAAAACTAACTCGATTACAAGATGAATCTCATCCAACTCCTCACCGACCAGCGAGCCTACGAAGGAATTACTCACTCCCGGCGATGAGAATCATGAAATTGGTGAAGGAGGATGGTTGGTGATGACGAAGACCGAAGATCCCCCTCTCCGGAGCCCCGAACGGGCTCCGGATCTGGCCTCCCGATGAAGAACAGGAGGTGGCGGCGGCTCCGTATCATAAAACGCGATGAAATTTCCTCTCTTATTTTTTCTCCGAAAATAGGAATTTATAGAGTTGGAATTAGGGTCAGCGGAGCCCCGAGGGCCCCACTACCCACCATTGCGCACCAGAGGGGGGTGGCGCGCCCTGGTGTCTTGTGGGCAGCCTGGGACCCCTCTAGTGGGTCTTGGTTCCAGAAATTATTATATATTCCAAAATAATTCTCCAAAAAGTTTCATCCAATTCCAAGAACTTTTATTTCTGCACAAAAACAACACCATGGTAGTTCTGCTGAAAACAACGTCAGTCTGGGTTAGTTTGATTCAAATCATGCAAATTAGAGTCCAAAACAAGAGCAAAAGCGTTAGGAAAAGTACATATGATGGAGATGTATCACCGTACTACTAATCTCTCAATGTTCTTCTCCCCCTTTTGTCAATAAGTGACAAAAAGGAAAGATAATGCATGAAAGAACCTACTCGTCCGAAGAACCCTCTAAGCTCGAACTGTTCAGCGAATCGAAACAAGAGCGAGCAGTGCTAGATGGCGAAGCAGTACTTCCATATTTGGCTTCATGAACAGCTTCTGGATCTTCAGAGTGAGGGGCATCTGGCTTGTAGATCAGTGTGCATGCAGTGTCTCAATTTCATCATCCAGCTCAACGAACAACAGATTGGTGGAGTCAGACCTCTGAGGTAGAACTGGAGTTTGTCTTCTGATGCGAGGAATTTCAAACAGCTCTAGATAGTTATAATTCTTCTCGATGCCCTTGGTAGAGAGCTGCTTAAAGGAGCGCTTTTTCTATTCCTTCTCAAGCAGAAGCGTTTGGCGAGCATAGTTATGAAGAAAATTGATCTCAGCCATCATTTCCACCTTCACTTTGCGGTCAAGCTTAATATGGATTTCAAGAACCCGTTGAGTGCAAAGACAGATATCGTATAGCAAGGGATTTCAATTATGGCCTTCTTAACTTTTGAAGCAGGTGTAGAGGCAGGAGCGGTTGCATCAATGGGTATATTTCCTTTGCTAATATCTTTTACAATCCTCAGGGTGTCACGAATTGGAGTGAAAACCTTTGGCACATCAGGACATAAAAATTCTTCTCAGTAAGCTGCTCGATGGCACACATGATCCACAGAGCATCAGGCTTCAAAGCTTGAGCACCGCTCGCTGCATAAGCCATGTTCTGAATGAATAGGTCAGGAATATCAAAGCGAATGCCATGAGATGTTGCATTCAGAGCATTAGCCACGATGCCACCGATGGAATCGGCCGGTTGGTTGGGGTGAGAGAATTTCACAGCATATAGAACAACACTTTGTTCTCATATGCCAGATTCTTCGGATTTACTTCGGTGCAGGCATCTCCAACAAGCTTGGGATCCATTAGCAGATGAATTTGTGCTTGGGTGACTTCCCAAAAGTGCAAACTGTGTTCACAATCCTCATCAAATTTGACACCAAGGTATATTCAGCAATGCTAAGAATTGATCTGCATAGCATAACAGTTTATCCTCCTCGGTCATCCATTCGAGAACCCAGGTGCTACTATATGCAATGTCTCCTGAGATATAAAGAGTGAGAACTGAATAATTGTTCTCGGTTCCATCCATGATTGAAACGCAGAAAATCTATTAGAAAGACTTGCTCAATTTGCTCGATTGTTTGATGAAAGCACGGTAAGCTTTCAAGTTCAGCAAAATCCAGAATCTTGTGCTTGAAAATCCAATTCTTGTAGAATAGAATGCGAGCATAATATATTGCTTGCTCCTTAGTCTAGTATCTTGGCGACAAAATGTGTGCTCCCCTTCATATGGGTTGGTCCCAAAGAATGCAAGCTTCAAATTGTGAAGCTGTTCATTGAACGCTGGGCCATTCGGGCCATACTCAACAGGGAATAGAGGAAAAGATTCCAGAGGGTTTCTCAATTCTTCATCAGCCTTATGCTCAGCTTGAATATTATCAGCATCAGGCAGATCTTCATCGATAGACTTGAGAGGAGCATGAAGCTTTCTCGCCTTAGCTGATACAGACGGATTTGAAAAGCTTGAAGAGCATCAATTTTACTTGCTAGAACTCCTTAACCGGCTTTCTACCTATTGGGCACTGAGGCCTTTTCTTCCTTCTGCTCGGATGGAGGCACAACGGCCTTTTGCTTGGAGCCTTGCGGTACAACTGGTGGGGCAGATACTTCTTGAGCCGTCGGCTCATCTGGTTTATTTTCTTCCTCCTCCATGGGTGAAACAACGGAACGAGGAGCAAGATCAACATCCATATGGGTGGGAGCATCAGATGATGTGACCGGGGTGTTTTCTCTCGGGAGGCATTTTCCTCCCCCTCAATCTTTTCGGTCTCCTTATTTGAACTGGAGGGCTCGGCCTTCCAAGTTTTTGGAGGCGATGGAGCTGCCTTCTCAACTTCAAACTCCTCGCCAGTTTGATCATTTTGAGCTTCTTGCCTTGGAGATGCATTCTCTTCATCTGATTTCTTAACAAAAATGTCAATGGCATCTGATTGTGCTTCTTGTGCTGTAGGCACAAGAATGATGACTTCCTCAGTGCCAACTTGCTGCATCGGTTCTTCCTCATGAGGTGCAGATGGTGGAACTTGTTGTAAGGGTGCAGTTGTGTTGAGTGGAACGACATCAATAACAAAATTCTAAATGCGGCGATCATTGTTTTCCTTCGGTTTACTAATTCTTCTCGTGCCTTCTGCCGTTTTTCTTCTTGGATTCTTCTTCGAGCAAGATCAGCCTTGCGGTAAATCTCCTCGTTTCTCCTGTCACACAACTGAGACATATCCCACTACAAAAAAAATACACTTCCGTGATGATACGTGTTTGTCACAGTAGGTCATGTTTTCTGTCATGCATGTACATCCATGACGATTTTATGACAGAATCAAGATAGTCATACCTGTGCTGTCATAGAAGTGTTCCATGACAATACCAAAATTATCATCACGGAAGTGTTCACTTCCATGACGATAAATGACATGTCATGGAAGTGCTTTCATCAAGGGTAACCGACACGTGGCATCCACCGTAACGGGTCGCCGTTAAGCTATCGGGTCCGGTTTTGGATCCGATAAGCCGTTAACAGCCTGGACCAATGGGGATTTTCCACGTGTAATATTCTCATTAGCCGAAGGAAACACGTGTCAGCTTGTCATTGGGTTAGATAGGCGCCTATGATATGTCGACACGTGCGACGGCCCAACACTGGCCCATTTAGCTTACAAAGGCCGGCCCGTTTGACTAGGTCAAAAGCTAGCGGGCCGGCCCATGAAAAGCCTGTTAACGGTCTGTTCGCATATAGCCCATTTTACAGCCCGGTAATTCACGGCTCGTTAGGGCCTTCCCGAAATCGGCCCAACAGCGTCATGTGGGTCGTCGAATATAACACCAGCCCGTTTCACTTTCGGCCCATGTATGGACGACGACGTCTTTCGGCCCATATGAGGCCTTTCGTATCTTTGGGCCCTTTAGTGGCCCACGGTGACTCTAGCCCATAATGAACAGTAAAATCCTTTGTACCCATTAACGGCCCATGATTCACGTGGGCCGTTTCCAGTCTGTGTTAGCTTTTGGCCTAGTGACGGCCCATACATTCTTGGGCTCCTTTCCGGCCCTCGATTACTTCTGACTCGTTATTGGCCTGTTCCCCTAATGGGCCAAATTTGTCCCGTGGTTAGAATCGGCCCATTTGTGGCCTGTTAACCCTTTGCGCCGTTTCTAGCCCGTCCTATATTCTGGCCCATTAACGACCCGTTATGCCTGTGACAGAATTAAACCTTTGCTGTCTTCCGGCCTGTTAACGGCCCGTTACCGTGCTGGCCTGATACCAATTATGCCCGTTTACGGCCCATGTGGGCCCATTTATCCGATGGCCCGAGGCCCACTGATTCTACGGCGTTGGAGGCCCATTTATCCGATGGCCCGTAGGAGGCCCATGGATCCTACGGCCTGTAGCAGGCTCAAGGTTACCACGGTCCGTATATGGCCCATGGTTGTTGCGGCCACTAGCAAACCAAGGAAAATGAAGACTAGGAAATAAATAAGCCAGAAACTAACGCTAGGCTATTAAGGAGATTGCACAGATTACATCCACTGGGCATCAAAGTTCGCCACCAGTGCAAATATAGGGAACACCCTACACTATAGAAAAATGGCTTGTTGTTTTCTTGAGCCGGTGGCTGCACATTAAGAACAAATTTTGTATCGCAACAAAACAAATTACAACCATAAAATAAAAGGAAGGTTGGCATAAAAGTTAACAGTCCGGCAGATAAATGCACCACCAGAAGTTCAGAAGCTCAGTTCATTTGACCTGGCTGTTACGTTTTCATGCTGTACTGTCCGATGGAGCACCATAACCTTTGCCTTCATTTCTCCTAGGCTCCTGAACAACATAGCAAATGTTTGATAGTCTGGTTTCAAAACAATGCATATCTTGACGACATCGAACAATGGATGTCCTTGTTTCACAAAGGGTCTCTGTTAGGGAATGGACTTGTGTCTGGAGCGCAGATATAACATTGTTTTGAGCTTGCATATCTTGATCATTAGGCACTTTGGACGAGATTGCCTTAACAACCAACCCAGTATTATGCAGGAACGTGCTTTTGGCACTGTTAGTGGACATGTACTGACCCACTGCAACAAGAAGTGACATTGCGGTTATAGTTGCCTCGTCACCTTCAGAAGGTGGCGGTTCCACCATTTGTTCCATGGCTTGCTGAAAAGTTGAGTTTTTACATTAGTAGTACCAGAACAAAAGATATTAGGGAGGCAGCAAAACCAAACAAAATAGCTTGCATGCATTGGAGTTGGAAGAATTGTCCTAAGGCATGGCATGGGCAATTCCACGGCCAAAATAAGGGTTCTACTATAATCCTTGAAGCGGTGGCCGATCAAGAGACTTGGATTTGGCATGCTTTTTTTGGAATGCCTGGATCTTTGAATGACATCAACGTTGTTAATCGGTCAACACTGATTAAGAAGATTGCAAATGGTGAACTGCCACCGGTGCAGTTTGTAGCAAATGGCCATACATACAACTATGGCTACTATCTTGTGGATGGCATCTAGCCAAAGTGGCAAACATTTGTGAAGCCGTTGAAAAAACCGGAAGGTAAGAAATATATTGATTTCCACAATGCTCAGGTGGTGGCTAGAAAAGATGTGGAGAGAGCTTTTGGGATTTTGCAAGCCCAATTTGCTATTGTAAGAGGACCGGCTAGATTTTGGGATCAAAAGATGCTTTGGTACATCATGCACGCTTGTGTGATCATGCACAACATGATCATCGAGAATGAGCGTGGCTAAGATTTAGACTACTTTCAGTATGAGCTATTGGGACATCCCGTGCGAGTGCGGCGGAGGGCTGCCAGGGTGGCCCATTTTGTTTCCTCCTATCATGCCATTCGACGTGCCGAAACGCATAATGATCTTCAGAAGGATCTCATTGAGGAGTGGTGGACATGGAATGGCCGACAAAGAGCATCATGATTTGTGCGTTTGATGTTGTATTGTTGAACTATTTGGTCTATTGCAAGATAAATTATTTGTTTGAGTTGTAATAATGAAATTGAACTATTTATTGTTGATTTATTTTGTTTGTGTTTGATCTTCTTGGTTGTGTTTGGAGTGCATATGTTGTTTGTGCGAGAGCGCGCACGCAGTTTTTTTGCAGCGGCTGCTGGAGCGGCTCGCGTGCGCTAAACTTTGCAGCGGCCGCTGGAGCAAGTGCTCCGCGCCGCGCAAAAACAGGCGATCGGCGTGCTGCAAACGCTTTTTTAGCGCGCCGCGTGTTGGGCGGCTGTTGGAGATGCTCTTAGTGTACACCAAACTGTGAGACTACATATAAAGAAGCATGCGACAGTAACTTGACTCCTGCAACTACCTTCTTGCTGTTGAAGCTCACAAGGTTCATCTGATCTTGCCAACTCATCTTGTGTCAAGAGTACTTCGGAAGTAGTGTCAAGTGGCAAGGGAGCTTGGGAACGTGCTGCTAGCTGAGTTGACAAACGAGTAACTCATGCAGCTGGTGGTACTGTGGAAGGTATTGCAACAACTAGGGTTGTCGCTGTTGTTTGGAGGCAGCTATTAGTTTCTGTTTGGCTTGTTTTGCAGCTCATGTAGCACGGGATACCGCATTTGTACAATTTTTTGGTGGACTTTGACCTTCTATTACACCATCAGTACCAGCAGAATCTGCATAATTCTTCCGCTTTCGTTTCTGTGTGTCCTGAGTACTAACATCATCCCCTGCCATTCTGTGCTCCTTCCTCTTTCTCTGTGCCATGTGAAGTCAAGCCGACAAGAAAAAGGAATAAAAATTTAGTTCTTCAGAACAAATTGATGCGTGATATAGACGAACTAAACTTTGATGTTAGACAACCGCATGATAGGAGGATGTAATATGTTAGAAGGCATTTAAGCTATGAAAATAGGACGGCATGAGATAATCAGAACTATGATGTGTAAACTAAGCAGAAGGCATTTCAATAAATTAGAAGCAATGCAATGGAAGGTAGACACCATATGAAAGATACTACAAATATCGCTCTGCCAAGTTAACAGTGTCTCGTCATAACTCGCGTTTAAACAAATGTGAAGTAGTACAAGAAATAAATCATATGCAAGATGCAAACAACATCACACTACCAAGTTAAAGGTCTCTCGTCATTAGTGCCATTGCATATTCACAGCATTGCATATTCATAGCTTATGATGTGTAAACTAAGCAGAAGGCATTTCAACAAATTAGAAGCAATGAAAGCTAGACACCATATGTAAGACGCAACGAATATCACTCTACCAAGTTAAAACTATCTCATCATTAGTGCCATTTCAACAAATTAGTAGTACAAGCTAGAAAATAATGTGAGAAGTAAACTATATCAGACTCCCAAGTTAAACGTGTCTTGTGAAAAGTGATTGTTGCAGGTTACACAACAGTAGTACTTTGATGTAAGAACATGGTGTGATAGACAGATATTGTATGTTCTAGAAACAGGAACACGTGTCTTATTCACAAGTATAATGTGTAAAGTAAGCAGATGGAATTCAACAAAATCATATGCAACATGCAAGACTATCACACTACCAAGCTAGAGAAAGCACCTGGGATGCCGGTTTCGCCGGAAGACCGCCATCAGTCCCTGCCTTATTTTTTTGTTCCTCTTTCTTAATTGCATTGCCTTGTCAAGTCAAACCCACAAGAAAAATGAATAAAAATTTGCTTTTCAGAAATCATTGATGCAGGATGCTGACGAGCACTACTTTAATGTAAGGCGACCGCATGATAGGATGATTGAATGTGTAATAAAAAAGGACATCATTGTATATTCACAGCTATGATGTGTAAACTAAGTAGAAGGCATTTCAACAAATTAGAAGCAATGAAAGCTAGACACCATATGAAAGATGCAACGAACATCACTCTGCCAAGTTAAAACTGTCTCGTCATAAGTGCCATTTCAACAAATTAGTAGTACAAGCTAGAAAAGAATGCGAGATGTAACCTATATCACACTCCCAAGTTAAACGTGTCTTATGATAAGTGATTGTTGCAGGTTACACAACAATAGTACTTTGATATAAGAACATGGTGTGATAGACAGATATTGTATGTTCTAGAAACAGGAACACGTGTCTTATTCACAAGTATAATGTGTAAAGTAAGCAGATGGAATTCAACAAAATTAGAAGCAATACAAGCTAGACATCATACATAACATGCAACCACATATAATAGTGCCAAGTTAGAGGGAGCACCTGTGATAATGGACTAGGGGAGACGTGCTCATCATCAACATAGCTACGCTGAGTGTCTATGCATGTGTTGTCTTGCAAATTGTAACACCCTGGTTTTCGCTCCTGTTTTTTTTTTCATCGCGGGATTTGACTCCCGTCTTTTTCCTCGGTGTTATCGGATTTCTTTAGCTCTTGGGTATATGAAGATGGTCATTTAACCTTGCCTTCCCTATCCAACCAGAGATTCTCTCCAGTCCAACCTTGCCACCCAAGATATATTCATAGGGTTTTGCCACCGAAACCCTACCTTCCGAGTTGCCGGAAGGAAAACCCTAATCTCTTCCGTTACAAAGGAACCCCAATTTCCTTTGATCTGCTGACTCCCAAACTTCTCCCAGTGATCATCCTTTATCAATAAACCCTGTATATGCAAAAATATTGCCAAGTCATTTGCAATATTTTTCATTTATAATTAATTCCTTTTTCTGCCAGTTAAAGGAATTAAATCTAGGAAAATATCTATCCATCTCCAAAGTTCATGAAAACTTGTGGAGATATTCTTTGTGATCATATTGAGCTCCCACAAAAATATTGGCTATAACTAAATAAGGGAAATTGCCTTTTTCTATTTAAGCCAATATTTCATTTTGGGCCCTTTCTAAAGGAACTACCATTTTGGTAGCCAGGAAGAATCCCAAATAAATTGTGGAGCTTATCCTATTCATATCTTCACCATTTCTATCAAAACACAAGTTCCATAGTTCAAATTGTTAGCACAACATCAATTTGCAAATTATGTCCAGTTGGGCAAATTGCAAAGGAAGTGCTTGAACCCTTGATCTATTTGAGCTGAAATTTTTCATGGAAGTTAACATTGATAAATCACTCATGCAAACCAAAAACCAGCTCAATCCCTCTATCCATTCTTCCCCAGCAATTTTCTCAAGTTTCTGTCCATTTGGAACCTCTGTGAAGCAAGTACCATTTTGGTGTACCCAAATGGTATGAAACTTTTACAGTGGCTTCATATATCCAAATCATCACTCTCCACCAAATTTGAGCCAAATCCATGTAGCCATTTTCCCCCAGCATCATCATCTCCATTTCTAGCCAGAGTACATGGTTACAAAGGAAGTACCATCTATACTGGTCCATTTGTGTTGAAACTTTGGCATCATGTCCACCTTAGTGGATGATTAACCCTTGCACAAGATCAGACCAAGGTGAGCACTGTGGTGGCCACACCACATGTCAAACACTTGCTGGTCAGAACACTTGTGAGCTCTCATCTGTCATCTCCTGCCCCCACTTCCATCCAAACTCTCTCAGATCAACTCAAGAAAGGAAGGTGAAGACCCCAGACATGGTTTGACCTCTCATAGGCGCCCTGGACACGCGGCACCCGTGGTGACCACACGATGGTCGAGCCAAATGGGCGCTCTGTGCTCAGCCTGCTCCGTGCGGTCGCTTCCGGCCGGCGTCCGCCCGTTTGGCCATGTCCATCATCTCCGCAGTCACCACGTGCAACCTCTCCAGCACCTTCCCCCTCCTCTTTCCTCCTCCTCACGCCACGACAGTCGCCGTCGCGGCACTGTCCCGCCCGTGACCCGTGTCTTCTTCCTCCTCGATCCTTCCCGTAGCTCCAGCTGGCCTCCACCGTCCGCCCGAGACCTTTCCCGACGCCGCAAGCGGCCAGCCACGTCCTCCTCGAGCTCTAGTGCATCGATAAGGCCTCCACGGCGGCCATCCTCACCCGCTCGCCTCGGCCGGCTATAAAAGCCACGGCCGAGCCCCTCCTCGAGCACCCACACCACCCCAGCAGCTCCACCACTCTCCTCCGGTCGTGCCCATCCTCGCACTCGAGCCCGAGGGGCTCTCCTCGCCTCCAATGGCCGCCTTGGCTGCCGCTCAGCTCCTTTCAAATTGGAGTGAGCCGCAGCTCGTCTCTCCCTTCCACCTACACTGGAGCTCCCCCCACACGCCGGTGGTCCTCTCCAGCACCCCAGCTCTCCACCGGAGTCGTTGTGGCCGCTGCCCCCTCGATCAACCGCCACCGTTCCCTACTCTCGGGCGCCCCGATCCGTGGTCGCCCTGCTCCACCCCGGCGACCGCTCTCCCCCTGGACGGGAGCGGCACATCTCCCCGCGCTCGCCGGAGCTTTCCGCTCGACCGGAGCTGGCTGGAGCCGGCTAGGCTCGTCACTGGTGCTGTGCCCTTCCCTGCTCTCCTCTGTTCTGTCGGGAACAGAAGGAGGAGGGAGACGCCTTGCAGGCGGGCCCGACCCATCAGTGGCCAGCGCCTCCCACCATTTTTTTAAAGGGGCAGCGGTGCAGGTGGGCCGACCCAGTGGAACAGCAGAGTAGCCACAGCCCTTTTGGCCCAGGGCAGCCCAGTGCAACAGTGCACTTTAATGTTTTCCGGCCTAATCCCAGTCAGGGGCTTGTTTGTGAATACTTTCCTTACAAATAGGTCCCTGGTAGGGAAACCTTTGTAACTTTTCACCCGCAACTCCGAATCAGGTGATTCCAAAGCCCATGATCTCAATTCGTCGAGCCTGTTCCGATGGTATCATTTTCATAATCTTTGCACATTTTGAAAATGACCATTTTGCCCCTACCCTTCTTTCAGCCCCTCCGAGAGGGAATCTTTTCCGGTGGATTTTCCTGCGAGGCTGCCGCACTCTTTCCCGGAGTATCCATCGACCCCCAGGTAAGCCGACCATCTGATATATGCCCTAAAGCATTGCTCTGTGTTATTCTTGCGTGTTTAATTAATGATTATGCCTGTGATAGAAGTAATTAAACTTATGCTAGATTGCACTTACTATTTACATTACTTGCATTAGTTGGCTATGTGATAATTCAAAGTAATTTACTTAAAGGCATAGTTGCTGCCACCTCAACTTGTTGTGATAAACAACCATGCTTGCTAAGTACCTGCTAAAGTTAAACCTAGTCGGTTGATCCAGAGTCACATGTCCTGACTTATCCGTGCAGCCACATTTGCCGGTATGGGACGGCTTTGACTTGGTCTGATCGCGTGCTCTTTTACCGGTACCACCAGACAGGGAAGGTTATGCGTGCGTGCTGCCCTGGCCCGGTAGGCGGCGATAACCTTGTGAGCCCAGTTGAGTATTGTGCCGGCGTCCTTGTTTGGGACAGTTTAGTTTGGCCACGACGGTGGCAGGTGTCACGAGGTGACACAGGGGCCACCCAGGGCTTGACTCCGGGGGAGAATGATTGCCGGTGGTACGATGGAGGAGTCACGGGTTAGGCAGGTTTCGTTGGAGCAACACTGGTCCACCCGAATGGGATCACGAGGTCAGGTGCTCCATGGTGTGGGTAAAGTGCGCAACCTCTGCAGAGTGAAAAATCTATTCGAATAGCCGCGTCCACGGTATTGGACAGTCCGTTCAGACCTCACCAGGTGGTCAACCGTAACAAAAGATAATAATGATGGAAGAACTTGTCTTATGATCGGAAGTACTCAACGACTCATGAGTATTCCGAGGATTGTGGGACAACCCATAAGAAAGTAAGTTTATCAGACTTACAGAGGAGATGCATAGACATCGGATGGTGTCAGGAATATGCTATGTTAGGCATGGGATGGCTATAAGATGAGTGGTTGGATGACCACATGATTTGGATTGGATTTCGATCAGATTCAGATGGGATCATTAGAATGTTCGGAGTATGGATTATCTTCTTGATATGCTTTTCTTTATTATATTTACCTTAGTAGTATATTGCTAGATAATCCCGTTACATCATAATGATTAATATTGCTAGATAGGTATGCTATGCCATGATAATTAATGATGCTCTAATAACAAATGCATGCTTGAAATCCATGGATTGCTTTGCTTGGTGTAAACATTAGTTTGGTTTGCTTGCGAGTACATTCAAAAGTACTCAGCGGCCTTTAACGTGGACAGGTTCACATAAGGATCCGTCGTCCGTCGTCGAGGAGCCAGAGCGTTCGCGGGCTAGGAGAGTAACCCAGTCAGATCCCTGTGGATTGGAGCCGCACCAGGACCATGCTGGCTTAGATAGAGCTTTTCTGCTGCCATCACCCCTGTAAACTATCATGTAAGACTTATATATTCATTAATAGAAATGCCTGTGTTCATGATACTTGTTGTAAACGCGCATGCCAGAATGATTTCCTGGGCTGGCATGCGTGGCGACCGTCTGGCTACAGTTGTAATCAGGCGGGGCGCCACACAAATCTTCTTGGGGGGGTGGCGGAGTAGAATTTGTAGAGGCCCTCCGTTTGGAAGGAGCACCTTTATCCACTTCCTTGCTAATTTCCTTCCGCTTTATTGATTTTGAATTGTCAAGTAAAACCGACAAGAAAAAGCAATAAAATTCACTCTTCAGAACTCATTCATGCATGATACTGACAATCACTACTTTGATGTAAGGCAAACACATGATACCAGGATGGAATATGTATGAAAAACAGGACGACATGGCATATTCACAACTATTTGTGTAAACTAAGCAGAAGCCATTTCAACAAATAAGAAGCAATGCAAGCTAGACACCACATGAAAGATGCAACCAATATGACTGCCAAGTTAAAAGCGTCACATCATAAATGGCGTTTCAGCAAATTAGATGCAGTGCATGCTATAAATCATATGAAAGATGCAACCACTAACACTGCATATACTAAAGGTGTCTCGTCATATTGATTGATGCGGGATACAAAAATACAGTAGTTTTATGTAAGGACATGCTTAATAGACAGATGTACTATGTACCAAAAATAGGAAGGCATGTCACATTAACAGGTGTAATGTATAAACTAAGCAGAATAGCACATGCAATTTAACCAGATTGGAAGAATTACAATCTAGACACTATATGCAACATGCAACCACATATCACGCTGCCAAGTTAGAGCAAGCACCTACGATGGTGGTGTAGGGGAAATGTGGTCATCAACTACAGAGCTATGTTGACTATCTTCATCTAGCATTGTTGTTTCTTGAGAATCATGTGGGGAGGCTGACACTGCATTCTTTAAAAGAGGATCTTTTCTTACAGCAGTCCACGAGCCTGACTGCCTCATCATAAGTGATTGATGAGGGATACACACGAAATTAGTTTGATGTAAGAACATGCTTAATAGACAGATGTAGTAGTATGTGCCAAAAACAGGAAGGCATGTCATATTCAAAGGTATAATGTGTAAGCTAAGCAGATGCAATTTAACCAAATTGGAAGCAATACAAGCTAGACACCTGGCTGGAGTGGTGATCATGATCATCGAGGACCTGAGAGCCTGGTGGGAGGCGGGCTGCTTTGCCACCACCGTGGCTTTTTAGTTGGCTTGCAGGTGATGCCTGTCTGTGCTGGGCTTGTCACTGGCTCGGCCAGTGCCCTGACTAGCTATTTGACTTCTGGTGCTCCCGGGATGGTGGTTCATGTAAAAAATATCTTTCCTTATCTTAATAAAGACCGACTTTGGCCTTTCGAATACAAGCTAGACACCATATGCAACATGCAACCACATATGACACCGCGAAGTTAAAGCAAGCACCTGGGATGGTGGTTCATGGCGAGCGAGATCATCAACTCCAGAGCTACGTTTACCGTCTCCATCTGCTGATACTGCACCCTTTATAGAGCTGAAACATGTCTTGCCTAAGCCCGAAGAAAGTTGGAGCTGCTTCTCTATTTTATTTCATGCTTCTATCAACCGGTTGGCGGAGGCTGAAATACCCATGCATAAAAAAACAATAGTGAGAGTATGGGTGAAGTGTGTGCAGAACTAGTGCACTGTAAAAGTAGCAGATAGCAGGTGGCTGAAAAATAAATGACAGGAGACATATGATAGCTCTACAACATTGCATGGCAAACAAAATTAGATTCTACTCTGTATGATTTTGTAATATATGAGCACAGGGATGGCTGGGAAATGCAGGTACTCCTCCAGGACACCACCACATGTGGTCCTATCAAAATAACAGCCGACTAAAAATTAATAGGTCAGTCGATTTTTTTATGAACCGTCCGATCTACAAGGAACGGGCAGATGGCCTTCGTCTACCTCCCGCCAGTCACTGTTGACGATCTTTCTCAAACCGCTAGCGACCACCGGCCCAGACCCCTGCCTCCGCCGCCCCACCCTCCCCTCGACCTCACACCACCATCGTGCTTGGCAGCGCCCCCCGGCCATCCCTTTAAGCCCAGCCGACCTCCAGATCGGGCGCCAGCAGCTCCTAGGCCCTACACACCCCTAAGATAAACACTGAGGCGCTGCTTCCCCGGCGTAATAGGCAGACTAGCGCCTGTTACGCTGAGGAATGCTTCATTTAATTGGGAATCAACTGACCAGGAATTGAAATCCAGGGGGCGACGGACCTCTAGCTAAGGTGAAATAGTATATGAGGAGAAACCTTCTGCATCATGAGTTACTAGGAACATCTAGTATCAGGAAGAAGGTGTAGGAAGAAGCGGTCAACTAGTGTCTTCTGTGGGATGAATACCGTGCAAGCAGACGCGTAAGATTTGCATGAATAAGGGAAGAGGAGTACCATTTCTGGTTGCCAGTGCTGTGAACTCCTGATATTGCGGCGGTGTTCTTCTTTTTACTGAGGGAACCGATGTTTTGGAGGAGGTTGGAGCCTTGGACGAACCCATGGCCAAATTGTTGACTGTGTTGTGGTGGCCGTCTGTCGGTGGAGGGGAAGCAGATCCGAGGCGGCGAAGGACGGCATAGCGGGAACAACTCCAGTGCGGTGGACGGTGGCGACGTTGGAGCGGCAGCGGTGAGGCGCAGGACGACGTGGTTGAACTGGCTCGGGTACGGCGCACGTCGGTGTCCTGGAGGCAGCTCGGCCTCGGCTTCAACTACTAGCCGTGGAGGGCATTGCGGTTGCGGTTGCGGTGGACAACGACGTCAGGGTATCGGTTGATGGGTGGGATGGGGTGGCGGACGAAGGACGTCGGGGTTTCGCGGCTCGTGCAGAGGTAGTTTTGGCGCCCACGGAGTACGAATGGGGAATTGGATGGGGGGCGGGGGTGGCGGGGGGAGCTAAGGGGGAACCATGTTTAAGGTCTGGGACGCGCTTGTTTTTTTTGAATAGATGGGACGCGCTTGTTTGAAATTTGGGGAAACTACAAACTTTGCCCCCCTCTTAAATTTTGGACCTACTGCGGGTCGGGGGTAGGACGATAATCCCACGTGTCCTAAATAGTGGGCGGGAGCGATTTCGGCCGAACAAATGTGTGTTTACGCGGCCACGGTGTATGAATGTTTTTCAGAGGCGGTTGCGTGGCGTCTAGATGAAGTTACAAACCTACCCCGGTTAAGACCTATAGACGTCGGGCCGGTAGGCTTCACGGGTCGGAGTTAGAAAAGTAATTTCCTTCTACCAAACATTGGTCTCACGTGGTTTCGGGTGAGTAGAGGCTCTTTTGGCGCTTCGTTCGAAATTTTGAAACAGAAGCATTCACGTTTAGAGTACTCTTGAACTTTGAGGATTCACCTAAATAGACAACGTTAAATTTGACCTTGTATGTTTGAAAACCACATTAAATTATGCACTTCTTTTTGAAATTTTGACATTTGAAAATCCTATAACTACGATTATTTTGGAATGGAGGAGGTAAATTTCAAGTCCAGGACGTCCGGTTCCGCTTGCAGTAGGCCCTCGATGGCAGCGGCATCCGCACACTCCGCGTCAAGTTGAGCCTCCACCGCCCGGTTCACATCCACAACATCCGGTTCCGCCTGCAGGAGGGCCTCGATGGCAGTGGCATCCACGCGCTCCGCTTCGAGTTGAGCCTCCGCCTCCCGGTCCTCCTTTAGGATCGCCAGGTTGAACCGCTGGTCCACCTGCACCATGGGGGACCCGGACGCCGGCACGAAGTCGATGTCCATCTTCTCATATGCATCGGGGGCCTTCTACGCCGCGACCTCCGCCATGAACATTGGATCGGCTTCCTCCTCCTTGGACCTTGGCTCCAGAGAACTCGGGGATTGGCCCACCGCAAAGCGAGCTTGGGAACGGAGGTCTGTGGCGCCGACCGCTGCCGCGATTTCTGCGCGGCGCTCCGGCGTCAGCATCTTGTAGTACGTGATCTTGCGGCGCACCATGGCTTTCTGATGAACTAGGGGACGGTTGATGCGGGCTAGGGGATCGAAAGGTGGGGGAATGGGCTGGAGAGGAGGTGTGGTTTTGGGGCAGTGGTGACAGGCCGGCAAGTAGCTGGCGTAGGCCGAGCAGCGAAGGTTCTGGTGTGAATAGTGGTTCCAGTGATGATCGGTCAATCGGTTTTGACTGTGCGAAGTTTGCAAAGCCGGACGGCTAGAGCCTAGAGAGTTGTGGGGTGGGATGGGACCAAAGTTTCGGAGTTTCACATGGCAGACGTCCGGACCTCCCCACCGTTCCTGTCGAAGACGAGGCGGTGACTTCATAAATCACAACATGACTAGCAAGATGCCCGTGCATTGCACGGAACATCAGGATGCATTTTGTTATGATATCTCAAGAATTTCAGCGAAAAATGGTATCTCGAGAATTTCGTCGAAAAATGATATCTAGAGAAAGATGAGAGATAAGGTGAGGAGGAGTGGGCGCGGTGGTGATTGGTGGTCGGACTTAGCGGAGGCATGGGGATGGACGACGCCGGCAGCAGCCACCATGCCAGATTGGTCTAGAGGCTTCCTTTTTTAATTACTCAACAATGAAGTTGTGGGAGATAAGGATGAATGATAGTGGTGTGGGTATCCTTTTGCAAAATTGCCATAGTTTGCTTTCTATCCGTCAGATATAGATCGGACGGTCTATATTGCATGATGGCAGGCACACCATCATCACCGAGAGTAGAGATAGAGGTATGACGGCTCAGTCTCTCAAAGGTGCTCATAGGGGTAGGGTGTGCGTGTGTGCGTTCATAGGAGTGAGTGTATGCGCGCATGTATGAGTGCTTGCGTCTGTACTGTGTTAAAAAAAGGAGTACTCGAAGTATGCAAGTTCATAAGGAACGGACGGTGTACATCACTCTTGTCGCGTTCGCGTTGCACCCCGGCACGCTGGACCCTCCGCGTTGCTCACCGAATAGAACGCGCTTCGTCTTGCGTTTTCGCTCGCTTGTGGGACCGCAGTTGAGAGCAAACAGGCGTCCCTCCCCTCCCCCACCTGCGTCATTTATCTATACAAATATAAAAAGACCCAAAGAGGCAGATCCAACTGATCTCGGCCAACAACGACCTAGACTGCTCCAATGGCGAGCGTTCAACGTGTAACATCCCTATGTAATGGCTACAGTGATTGCCTTTTGATAATGCCAAGCCATCCTCTCAAATTAATAGTGCTTGATCATCATTATTGTCATCCATTTCAAATTCCAATTCAAATGAATTTTTCAAACTTTAAGTGATAAATAAAAGTTGTTCAAATCCAAGAACTAAAATGTTCCTACTGTTGCAAATAATCCCAATGCAATTATAAAATTGGAACCAACCCCACCAAAATTCCCAAAATGCCCCTGGATTCTATTTTGGTGGTCCAGCAGCATTTATCTTGCCTTATTTAATTTCTAAAAATACCTAGTCACTTCCAAATGCCTTGAAACATTTTGTGGCAGTGCCATAATTCACAAAGTATTTATGTGGCCTAGTTCCACATTTATCAAAAGTGTTTTGGCAGCCCTAATTATTTCTAGATTGCTTCTATTAATAAATACAAGAAAAATAGACAAACTGGAAAAAGGGAAAAGCCTACCTGGCACTCACCCGCGGCCCTGCGCCGGCCCAGCCCACTCCCTCACCTGTTCCTCGTCGCGGTGTCGTCGTCCCCGTGGTCGCCGCGCGCCGCACCGATAGCAGGGCGCCACGGCGATGGGCAGGCGGGCAGGAGGATAAGGCCAGCCCCTCCGTCCATTCCCCCTGGTCGCCCGCACTCTCCCTCTCGCCTCAGATCCGCCGCCCACTTCACCCCCAAATGCCACCGTCGCCATGGTTGCGGACTAGCCATGGTCACCGAGCCCTCCTTGCCGCCCTGACGTGTCCACGAGCTCCGCGGTTGTATGCTGCTTCGTCTGCTCCGACAATATCAAGGCGGGAGCTGCTCCAGCGCCGGATCCTCTTCGTCTTCAACCTTCGGCCGCCGCGGCCCCAGCGTCGATTCCGGTGATGTCGAGCTACCCCGAGCCCACTTGTGCACACCTGCAGGCCCTGGTGAGCAGCCGCTACGACCTCCCCCTCTCCTCGGCCTCTCCCCGTAGCTGTAACCACTGCGCCTACCATGGCCGTGCCTCTGCTCCGCCGTGCTGCTCGTAGCCGTCGCTGCATCGTCCGTCTCGTTCCACCGAGCGCGCAACCGTGCTTGTGGCGTAGTGTAGGTGCTGTAGGAGTAGGGCGCCGCTCGTTTTTGTCCTCATTTCGACGCGCGCGAGTTCGCCGTAGTTCGGCCTCCGCCAAACCTCACCGTCCGGCCATCTTCGTGTTGGAAATATGCCCTAGAGGCAATAATAAAATGGTTATTATTATATTTCCTTGTTCATGATAATTGTCTGTTATTCATGCTATAATTGTGTTATCCGGAAATCGTAATACATGTGTGAATACATAGACCACAACATGTCCCTAGTAAGCCTCTAGTTGACTAGCTCGTTGATCAATAGATGGTTACGGTTTCCTGACCATGGACATTGGATGTCATTGATAACGGGATCACATCATTAGGAGAATGATGTGATGGACAAGACCCAATCCTAAGCCTAGCACTAGATCGTGTAGTTCGTTTGCTAAAGCTTTTCCAATGTCAAGTAACTTTTCCTTAGACCATGAGATTGTGCAACTCCCGGATACCGTAGGAGTGCTTTGGGTGCACCAAACGTCACAACGTAACTGGGTGGCTATAAAGGTGCACTACGGGTATCTCCGAAAGTATCTGTTGGGTTGGCACGAATCGAGACTGGGATTTGTCACTCCATGTAACGGATAGGTACCTCTGGGCCCACTCGGTAGGACATCATCATAATGAGCTCAATGTGATCAAGGAGTTGTTCACGGGATGATGTGTTACGGAAACGAGTAAAGAGACTTGCCGGTAACGAGATTGAACAAGGTATCGAGATACCGACGATCGAATCTCGGGCAAGTATCGTACCGATAGACAAAGGGAATTGCGTACGGGATTGATTGAATCCTCGACATCGTGGTTCATCCGATGAGATCATCGAGGAGCATGTGGGAGCCAACATGGGTATCCAGATCCCGCTGTTGGTTATTGACCGGAGAGTCGTCTCGGTCATGTCTGCGTGTCTCCCGAACCCGTAGGGTCTACACACCTAAGGTTCGGTGACGCTAGGGTTATAGAGATATTAGTATGCGGTAACCCGAAGGTTGTTCGGAGTCTCGGATGAGATCCTGGACGTCACGAGGAGTTCCGGAATGGTCCGGAGGTAAAGATTTATATATGGGAAGTCCTATTTTGGCCACCGGAAAATGTTCGGGATTTTTCGGTATTGTACCGAGAAGGTTCTAGAAGGTTCCGGAGTGGGGCCCACCTGCATGGGGGGACCCACATGAACGTGGGTAGTGGGGGCAAGGCCCCACACCCCTAGTCAAGGCGCACCAAGATTCCCCCTTAGAAGGAATAAGATCATATCCCGAAGGGATAAGATCAAGATCCCTGAAAAAGGGGGATAACAATCGGTGGGGAAGGGAAAGGATGGGATTTCTTTCCTTCCACCTTTGCCAACGCCCCAATGGACTTGGAGGGCAAGAAACCAGCCCCCTCCACCCCTATATATAGTGGGGAGGTGCATGGGAGAAAGAGCTCAGCCCCTGGCGACTCCCCTCTCACTCGTTGCTAGATGACTCCATAGATTGATCTTGGTGATGCGTAGAAAATTTTAAAATTCTGCTACGTTCCCCAACAGTGGCATCATGAGCTAGGTCTATGCGTAGTATCTTGCACGAGTAGAACACAAAGTAGTTGTGGGCGTCGATTTGTCAATCTTCTTGCCGTTACTAGTCTTATCTTGATTCGGCGGCACTGTGGGATGAAGCGGCCCGGACCGACCTTACACGTACGCTTACGTGAGACAGGTTCCACCGACTGACATGCACTAGTTGCATAAGGTGGCTAGCGGGTGTCTGTCTCTCCCACTTTAGTCGGATCGGATTCGATGAACAGGGTCCTTATGAAGGGTAAATAGAAATTGGCATATCACGTTGTGGTTTTGGCGTAGGTAAGAAACGTTCTTGCTAGAAACCTATAGCAGCCACGTAAAAACTTGCAACAACAATTAGAGGACGTATAACTTGTTTTTGCAGCAAGTGCTTTGTGATGTGATATGGCCAAAGGATGTGATGAATGATATATGTGATGTATGAGATGATCATGTTCTTGTAATAGGAATCACGACTTGCATGTCGATGAGTATGACAACCGGCAGGAGCCATAGGAGTTGTCTTAATTTATTATATGACCTGCGTGTCATTGAAATTCGCCATGTAATTACTTTACTTTATTGCTAACCGTTAGCCGTAGTAGTAGAAGTAATAGTTGGCGAGACAACTTCATGAAGACACGATGATGGAGATCATGATGATGGAGATCATGGTGTCATGCCGGTGACGATGATGATCATGGAGCGCCGAAGATGGAGATCAAAAGGAGCAAAGTGATAATGGCCATATCATGTCACTATTTTGATTGCATGAGATGTTTATCATGTTTTTGCATCTTATTTGCTTAGAACGACGGTAGCATATATAAGATGATCCCTTACTAAAATTTCAAGAAAGTGTTCCCCCTAACTGTGCACCGTTGCGAAGGTTCGTTGTTTCGAAGCACTACGTGTTGATCGGGTGTGATAGATTCTAACGTTCGAATACAACGGGTGTAAGCCAGATTTACACAGCAATACACTTAGGTTGACTTGACGAGCCTAGCATGTACAGACATGGCCTCGGAACACAAGAGACCGAAAGGTCGAGCATGAGTCGTATAGAAGATACGATCAACATGGGGATTTTCACCGTTGATGACTAGTCCGTCTCACGTGATGATCGGACACGGCCTAGTCGATTCGGATCATGTAATCACTTAGATGACGAGAGGGATGTCTATCTGAGTGGGAGTTCATTACATAATTTGATTAGATGAACTTAATTGTCATGAACTTAGTCTAAATGTTACATATCTATCTTGTAGATCAAATGGCCAACGCTAATGTTACCCTCAACTTCAACGCGTTCCTAGAGAAAAACAAGCTGAAAGACGATGGTAGCAACTATGCGGACTGGGTCCGTAACCTGAGGATTATCCTCATAGCTGCCAAGAAATCATATGTCCTTGAAGCACCGTTAGGTGACCCACCTGCCCTCCCAGCACTGCCAGACGATTTGAACGTTTGGCAGACACGCACCGATGATTACTCCTTCGTTCAGTGCGGCATGCTCTTCAGCTTAGAACCGGGGCTCCAAAAGCGTTTTGAGCATCACGGAGCATATGAGATGTTCGAAGAGCTGAAAATGGTTTTCCAAGCTCATGCCCGGATCGAGAGATATGAAGTCTCCGATAAGTTCTACAGCTGTAAGATGGAGGAAAATAGTTCTGTCAGCGAGCACATACTCAAAATGTCTGGGTTGCACAGCCGCTTGTCTCAGCTGGGAGTTAATCTCCCGGATGACGCGGTCGTTGACAAAATCCTTCAGTCGCTTCCACCTAGCTACAAGAGCTTCGTGATGAACTTCAACATGCAGGGGATGGAAAAGACCATTCCTGAGGTATATGCGATGCTGAAGTCAGCGGAGGCAGAGATCAGAAAGGAACATCAAGTGTTGATGGTGAATAAAACCACTAAGTTCAAGAAGGGCAAGGGTAAGAAGAACTTCAAGAAGGACGGCAAGGGAGTTGCCGCGCCCGGTAAGCCAGCTGCCGGGAAGAAGTCGAAGAATGGACCCAAGCCTGAGACTGAGTGCTTTTATTGCAAGGGAAACGGTCACTGGAAGCGAAACTGCCCCAAGTACTTGGCGGACAAGAAGGCCGGCAATACTAAAGGTATATATGATATACATGTAATTGATGTGTACCTTACCAGCACTCGTAGTAGTTCCTGGGTATTTGATACCGGTGCGGTTGCTCATATTTGTAACTCAAAGCAGGAACTGCGGAATCAGCGTAGACTGGCAAAGGACGAGGTGACGATGCGCGTCGGGAATGGTTCCAAGGTCGATGTGATCGCCGTCGGCACGCTACCTCTGCATCTACCTACGGGATTAGTTTTAAACCTCAATAATTGTTATTTAGTACCAGCTTTTAGCATGAACATTGTATCTGGATCTCGCTTAATGCGAGATGGCTACTCATTTAAATCTGAGAATAATGGTTGTTCTATTTATATGAGAGATATGTTTTATGGTCATGCCCCGCTGGTGAATGGTTTATTTTTATTGAATCTCGAACGTGATGTTACACATGTTTATAATGTGAATGCCAAGAAATGCAAGGTTGATAACGATAGTCCCACATACTTGTGGCACTGCCGCCTTGGTCATATCGGTGTTAAACGCATGAAGAAACTCCATGCAGATGGACTTTTGGAGTCTCTTGATTATGAATCATTTGACAGATGCGAACCATGCCTCTTGGGCAAGATGACCAAGACTCCGTTCTCCGGAACAATGGAGCGAGCAACCAACTTATTGGAGATCATACATACTGATGTGTGTGGTCCAATGAGTGTTGAGGCTCGCGGTGGTTATCGTTATGTTCTCACCCTCACCGATGATTTGAGTAGATATGGGTATGCCTACTTGATGAAGCACAAGTCTGAGACCTTTGAAAAGTTCAAGGAATTTCAGAGTGAGGTTGAGAATCAACGTGACAAGAAAATAAAGTTCTTACGATCAGATCGTGGAGGAGAATATTTGAGTCATGAATTTGGCACGCACTTAAGGAAATGTGGAATTGTTTCACAACTCACGCCGCCTGGAACACCTCAGCGTAATGGTGTGTCCGAACGTCGTAATCGCACTCTATTGGATATGGTGCGATCTATGATGTCTCTTACCGATTTACCGCTATCCTTTTGGGGTTATGCTTTAGAGACTGCCGCATTCACTTTAAATAGGGCACCGTCAAAATCCGTTGAGACGACACCGTATGAATTATGGTTTGGAAAGAAACCTAAGCTGTCGTTTCTGAAAGTTTGGGGATGCGATGCTTATGTGAAGAAACTTCAACCAGAGAAGCTCGAACCCAAGTCGGAAAAATGCGTATTCATAGGATACCCTAAGGAAACTATTGGGTATACCTTCTACCTAAGATCCGAGGGCAAGATCTTTGTTGCCAGGAATGGATCCTTTCTAGAGAAAGAGTTTCTCTCGAAAGAAGTAAGTGGGAGGAAAGTGGAGCTTGATGAGATGACCCTCGAACCGGAGAGTAGCGCAGCACAGGAAAATGTTTCTGTGGAGCCTACACCGGCTAGAGAGGAAGTTATTGATAATGATCATGATCAAGCTACCACTGAACTTCGAAGGTCCACGAGGACACGTTCCGCACCAGAGTGGTATGGCAATCCTGTCCTGGAAATCATGTTGTTAGACAACAGTGAACCTTCGAACTATGAAGAAGCGATGGCGGGCCCGGATTCCGACAAATGGCTTGAAGCCATGAAATCTGAGATAGGATCCATGTATGAAAACGAAGTATGGACTTTGACTGACTTGCCCGATGATCGGCAAGCCATAGAAAATAAATGGATCTTTAAGAAGAATACTGACGCGGATGGTAATGTGACCATCTATAAGGCTCGGCTTGTCGCTAAGGGTTATCGACAAGTTCAAGGGGTTGACTACGATGAGACTTTCTCACCCGTAGCGAAGCTGAAATCCGTCAGAATCATGTTAGCAATTGCCGCATACTATGATTATGAGATATGGCAAATGGACGTCAAAACGGCATTCCTTAATGGTTTTCTTAAGGAAGAGTTGTATATGATACAACCGGAAGGTTTTGTCGACCCTGAGAATGCTGACAAGGTATGCAAGCTCCAGCGCTCAATCTATGGGCTGGTGCAAGCATCTCGGAGTTGGAACATTCGCTTTGACGAGATGATCAAAGCGCTTGGGTTCACACAGACTTATGGAGAAGCCTGTGTTTACAAGAAAGTGAGTGGGAGCTCTGTAGCATTTCTCATATTATATGTGGATGACATACTGCTGATGGGAAATGATATAGAATTCTTGGAAAGTATAAAGGCCTACTTGAATAAGTGTTTTTCAATGAAGGACCTTGGAGAAGCTGCTTATATATTAGGCATCAAGATCTATAGAGATAGATCGAGACGCCTCATAGGTCTTTCGCAAAGCACATACCTTGATAAGATATTGAAGAAGTTCAATATGGATCAGTCCAAGAAGGGGTTCTTTCCTGTATTGCAAGGTGTGAAATTGAGCTCGGCTCAATGCCCGACCACGGCAAAAGATATAGAAGAGATGAGTGTCATCCCCTATGCCTCAGCCATAGGGTCTATTATGTATGCCATGCTGTGTACCAGACCTGATGTAAACCTTGCTGTAAGTTTGGTAGGTAGGTACCAAAGTAATCCCGGCAAGGAACACTGGACAGTGGTCAAGAACATCCTGAAGTACCTGAAAAGGACTAAGGATATGTTTCTCGTATATGGAGGTGACGAAGAGCTCGTCGTAAAGGGTTACGTCGACGCTAGCTTCGACACAGATCCGGATGACTCCAAGTCACAAACCGGATACGTGTATATTTTGAATGGTGGAGCGGTAGGCTGGTGCAGTTGCAAGCAAAGCGTCGTGGCGGGTTCTACATGCGAAGCGGAGTACATAGCAGCCTCGGAGGCAGCACACGAAGCAGTATGGATGAAGGAGTTCATCACCGACCTAGGAGTCATTCCAAATGCGTCGGGTCCAATGGCTCTCTTCTGTGACAACACTGGAGCTATTGCCCTTGCCAAGGAGCCCAGGTTTCACAAAAGGACCAGGCATATCAAGCGTCGCTTCAACTCCATACGTGAACATGTTCAAGATGGAGACATAGATATTTGTAAAGTGCACACGGATTTGAATGTAGCAGATCCGTTGACTAAACCTCTTTCACGAGCAAAACATGATCAACACCAGTACTCTATGGGTGTTCGATTCATCACAATGTAACTAGATTATTGACTCTAGTGAAAGTGGGAGACTGTTGGAAATATGCCCTAGAGGCAATAATAAAATGGTTATTATTATATTTCCTTGTTCATGATAATTGTCTGTTATTCATGCTATAATTGTGTTATCCGGAAATCGTAATACATGTGTGAATACATAGACCACAACATGTCCCTAGTAAGCCTCTAGTTGACTAGCTCGTTGATCAATAGATGGTTACGGTTTCCTGACCATGGACATTGGATGTCATTGATAACGGGATCACATCATTAGGAGAATGATGTGATGGACAAGACCCAATCCTAAGCCTAGCACTAGATCGTGTAGTTCGTTTGCTAAAGCTTTTCCAATGTCAAGTAACTTTTCCTTAGACCATGAGATTGTGCAACTCCCGGATACCGTAGGAGTGCTTTGGGTGCACCAAACGTCACAACGTAACTGGGTGGCTATAAAGGTGCACTACGGGTATCTCCGACAGCATCTGTTGGGTTGGCACGAATCGAGACTGGGATTTGTCACTCCATGTAACGGAGAGGTACCTCTGGGCCCACTCGGTAGGACATCATCATAATGAGCTCAATGTGATCAAGGAGTTGTTCACGGGATGATGTGTTACGGAAACGAGTAAAGAGACTTGCCGGTAACGAGATTGAACAAGGTATCGAGATACCGACGATCGAATCTCGGGCAAGTATCGTACCGATAGACAAAGGGAATTGCGTACGGGATTGATTGAATCCTCGACATCGTGGTTCATCCGATGAGATCATCGAGGAGCATGTGGGAGCCAACATGGGTATCCAGATCCCGCTGTTGGTTATTGACCGGCGAGTCGTCTCGGTCATGTCTGCGTGTCTCCCGAACCCGTAGGGTCTACACACTTAAGGTTCGGTGACGCTAGGGTTATAGAGATATTAGTATGCGGTAACCCGAAGGTTGTTCGGAGTCTCGGATGAGATCCTGGACGTCACGAGGAGTTTCGGAATGGTCCGGAGGTAAAGATTTATATATGGGAAGTCCTATTTTGGCCACCGGAAAATGTTCGGGATTTTTCGGTATTGTACCGAGAAGGTTCTAGAAGGTTCCGGAGTGGGGCCCACCTGCATGGGGGGACCCACATGAACGTGGGTAGTGGGGGCAAGGCCCCACACCCCTAGTCAAGGCGCACCAAGATTCCCCCTTAGAAGGAATAAGATCATATCCCGAAGGGATAAGATCAAGATCCCTAAAAAAGGGGGATAACAATCGGTGGGGAAGGGAAAGGATGGGATTTCTTTCCTTCCACCTTTGCCAACGCCACAATGGACTTGGAGGGCAAGAAACCAGCCCCCTCCACCCCTATATATAGTGGGGAGGTGCATGGGAGAAACAGCTCAGCCCCTGGCGCCTCCCTCTCCCTCCCGTGACACCTCTTCCTCCTCCAGTAGCGCTTGGCGAAGCCCTGCTGAAATCCCGCTGCTTCCACCACCACACCGTCGTGCTGCTGGATCTCCATCAACCTCTCCTCCCCCCTTGCTGGATCAAGAAGGAGGAGACGTCTCTGCTCCGTACGTGTGTTGAACGCGGAGGTGCCGTCCGTTCGGCGCTCGGTCATCGGTGATTTGGATCACGACGAGTACGACTCCATCAACCCCGTTCTCTTGAACGCTTCCGCTCGCGATCTACAAGGGTATGTAGATACACTCCCCTCTCACTCGTTGCTAGATGACTCCATAGATTGATCTTGGTGATGCGTAGAAAATTTTAAAATTCTGCTACGTTCCCCAACACTTCGGCCATCCCCGAGTCGTCGTGCTAGCCCAGTTGGATGCGGCTCGTTCCCAGCTTTCGAACGCGCCCAAGCGCGCTGCGAATGATGCCCCGTAGCTCGATTCCGAGCAACTCTGCCGTTCGGCCGCCGCAAATTTGGTCGCCGGAGTGTTCTTCGGCGCCGACGCCGGCGGCATCCGACGTGGACTGACCGGTGGGGCCTGCTGTGCCACTGACGCGTGGGCCCGTTGACCCGTTGACTCGGTCAGCCGCTGACGTGGCCGGCCCCGTGTCAATGACATGTGGGCCCCGCTTTGTTAAACGAATTTAGATAAATAAATAATCATTTAATTAATTAATTAAAATGCTAATCACCCACTGACCAGTAGGCCCCACCTGCTAATTAGGTTAATTAGTTTAAACTAATTTTGTTTAGTTAGTTCAGTCACTGACTTGTGGGTCCCACTGGACCCACAGGTCAGGTTTGACCAGTCAACGGTCACAGTTGACTGCTGATGTCAGTGTGATGTCATGCTGATGTCATAAATCATTTTAGACAATTCTGTTAATATAAATAATTCCAGAAAATGATAAAATCTTTAGAAAATCGTAGAAAATAAACTGTAGATTGGATCAAAAAACTTTCTACATGAAAGTTGATCAGGACGACGAGACGAAGCTGACCGTGCCATCTGTTTCCGTGTCAGGATCCTCTACGGAGGTGAACCCACAACTTTTCCCCTGTTTCTGGTAGGTGAATAGTGCATATACACCGGTTAATAAATCCAACTTAAATCCTAAAATAACTAATATGACTTAGACATGCTTTTAGGCAAACTTGCACTGCACGTTAGCATAGCATGCTCTGCATTGCATATGTTTGCTGTATACTTATCTGTTTCCTCCCCCTATTCTCTCTCGTTAGAGCCCGGTACCGACGCAGCTCCGGAGATCGACGACCCCTGACGACCCTGCCTTTGCCGCCGAGCAACCAGGCAAGCCCCCCCTTTGATCATCCCGATATCACCCATTCTATTCTCTCATGCTTGCATTAGATTTTGCTACTGTAATTGATTGCTCCTATTCTGTTGCATAGCCTGTTTTTGTAACTACTGTTGATACCTGCCTGATATCCAAACTGCTTAGTATAGGCTGGTTAGTGACCCATCAGAGCCCCACTTTGACCCAACTGCTCCGCTGGATTATCAGAAGACCCGATCAACGGGATCGAAGACCAGACACCGGCACCGCACATCACCCCCTTAGTTGTACGACACTGCATCGTTACTATCGAGTGCCGAGGGTGATACCTCGTATAGCACTTCTGACATTAACTCTATAGGGTAGCTATTTGGTTGTGGTCTTCGAGGGTGATTCCTCTTTCACCACTCCCGATAATGACGCTGTCGTGCAACACCTCAAGTGTGAACCCATCGAGGGTGATTCCTTCGAGTTCACCTTGACGGATACATCGAGTAAGAATTCAACGAGGGTGATACCTCAGATTCTTTGGATGTTATGGACACACGGATACTTGGACTTTACAACTGATACTTGGAAAGGCGGATCGACCCTGAGGGGTACCCGCAAATGATGGGATGTCGGGTTGACCTGGAGGTTACCCGTGAGATAAATACGAGGCACGGCCGGGCATTCTTAGTCCTTGCAGCAAGTCCTCGAGATGGGGCGGCGGGGTCACATCGATCGTGAGTCTCTGCTCGTTTTCGCAAGCCCCTAATCCACTAACGATTTGAATATTTGATCCGAGCAGGCCTCTGGCCTGATAGCACTAACCATCACGTGGGAACAGTTATGGGCACTCTGCATCGTAGCATCAGCCGAAAGCTCTGTCAGACGTCCAGTTCAGCATCACGGCACGGACAGACCGGCGCCATCCAGGCAGAGGTGGTGCCTGGCTTCACCGTGTGCGCAATGACCCGAAGGACGAGGGGCGAGGGCCCAAGACCCCCTTGCGCTTAGGATGTAGACCGACGGGGACCTCTCTGCTAAGCTGTAGGTAGGGTTGCGGTGTATCGTTTGACCGAGGCCGTGCATGACCCAGGAAAGTGTGTCCGGCCGGAGTTAAGCGAGCATGGTGGGTAAGATGGTGCACCCCTGCAGGGAAGAAAACATCTATCGATAGCCTGTCCTACGATAACGGACACTCGAAGTTGTATCCCGATCGATACAACTAGAACTTGAGATGATACCTAGATATGTGGCTCCGGGATTGCTTTCTCGCAGGGAGTCGAGGAAGGATCTCTGGGCGAGGTTGATAACACTACCACTATTTTATACTGTGCTAATCTACACTCTTCTAATGCTGCAAGACCGCTGAAGATGCTAGTCTTCGATAGGACTAGGCCTTCTCTCTATTCTGGCAATTCTACAGCCCAGTCCACATATACAGCCTTTCTTTGATAATGTTGCATATGTAGTGTAGATCCTTGCTTGCTGAGTACTTCAGATGAGTACTCATGGTTGCTTTGCTTCCTCTTTTTCCCCATACCCGTTTGATGCAATAAGATGACGGAGCCCCTGAGACAGCTGTCCCCGTCGACGATCACTACTACTACCCCGAGGATGGCTACTACTACGAGTTGGCTGACGACCAGGAGTAGGATCGGAGGGTCCCAGGTAGGAGGCCTGCGCCTTTTTGGTCGTAGCTTTTGTCTTGCCCCGCCTTTTTAAAGGCTTATCTGTTTTATCTTTTATATCTATACTCAGATATCTAATGCTTCCGCTGACACTTGTATGCGAGCTTATGTATTCGAGCCCTCGAGGCCCCTGGCTTGTAATATAAAGCTTGTATGGCCTTATTTATGTTTTAGAGTTGTGTTGTGATATCTTCAAGTGAGTCCTTAGGCTTGATCATGTGCATTTGCGTGTATGATTAGTGCACGATTAAGCGAGGGGCGTCACACAACGTGTTTAACGTGCAATTAATATCATACCAAATATTTCACTAATCATAGAATTAACACACAAATAATAGCATACCTAATATCCACGTGCAATCAATATATTGCCTAAATATTAACGTGCATTGCACGTGTGCATTTACTAGTAGTGTTTTTATCATATATGCCACCTGTTGTGTCTCACTACTCAGTTTTGCCATTAGGAATTTCAACTGCTCAAAAATGCCATCGATGTGTTAAGCGCATGCTAAAAAATGCCACTAGCAGAGACCATTACTGTCAGCTCAAAGCCCATTTACCATGTTATAATGGCCAAAATACCGCTGGACCAACATGGCAAATCTCTCTCTATCTCATTAAGATAAGTGTGGGTCCCACTTGATCCCTAATAGTGTTCTTATTTTTCTCTAAAATTGTTCGCTTGCTTACTCCTGACAAGTGAGGCCCGCACTTATCATTTTGTGATCGAGAGATTTGACATGTGGGTCTAGGGTTATTTTGGTCATATAGCATGGTAATGGGTTTGACCTAATAATAATGATGTCTAATGGCATTTTTTAACAAACATCTAATGGAATGATGGCCTTTTTGAGGTATCTAATTTCACGGAATGATGGCATTTTTGAGTAGTTATAACTTTTAATGGTAAAACTGAGTAGTGGGACACAACGGGTGGCATATATGATAAAAACCCTTACTAGTACTACTAGAAGAGAGAGAGGTCAGCCGAGTGTTTCCCTCTGTTTTATGCGGAGTATATAAAAACAGAGGGAGTATACTACTAGTACTATGAGCACTGCATACTCTATTGCAGATGTTGTCAGTACTCCACTAGTACTACTACTACTTCTACTACTATTGGTCAGGGAGCTTAAAAAAAGTTACTATTGGACTGGCTATACGTGGCGAAATCCTAGTAGGAAGAGCATGCGCGAGAACAAGCACATTCACGTGTTTGAAAACAAATTGGAAACCATCTCTATTTTAATACAAATCTAGCAGTACGTACGAATCTAACAATATAGATTGGGCGTTGTTGAATGTTGATACTTTTTTCTGTAAGTTTGGTCAAAGTAGAGATACTTTGACTACACATAAAACTTATATGTAAACTAGAAAGGATCGGAGGGAGTATAATGTATGTTCAAAAGCGAAACGAACATTGAATACCCTTTATATATGATTTGCTGATGCTATGATCACAGGTTCAAAATTTTGAATCCGCCTTAGGTATCACACATGCACCCACTCGTTCTCTCTCGGTTTCATCTCGGGGTCTGGAGATCGATTGAAAGAGGACTATGGTGGGTACAGTACGTTCGTTTCGCTTTTGAACATACAATATATTCCCTCCGATCCACACAGACCCCCTGGGTCATTTCTATCATAGAAACACACCAAACCTTTATCTCCTTGCACGACACGCACTTGATCTCTCAACATCAATCGATCTCATCAAGATGTGTCGGGGCATGAACCGAATGGGATGTCAAAACTAAGATGGGAAGCGACACGTAGTGGAGGCAACGTGAAACTTTAAGTGAACCGTTTGTCTGTATGCATGTCGGACAAATTACAACATTGGAAATACAAGCATGGTCTAGGCCCACATGCGAATGATACTCGGCAGAATGTTCAAATGAGGCATGCGGGAGGATGGACTCGACCGGAGGGCGGCATGATCGATGGAGAAGAGGGTTGGAGAGGAATGAGAAATAAGCAACGCCACATGATTATACTTGAACGGCTCAAATAAACATAAAGTTATCTCGTTTTCCCTTCCGTCTTGGTCACGGAGTAAGATACTCCCTCCGTTTTTATTTACTCTGCATATTAGGTTTGACTGAAGTCAAACTTCATAAAATTTGACCAAATTTATAGAAAAAATATGAACATTTACAATAGCAAATCTATATGATGTGAAAGTATATTCAATAATGAATCTAATGGTATTGATTTGTTATTGTATATGTTATTATTTCTGTCTATAAACTTTGTCAAAGTTTACAAAGTTTGACTTTGAGCAAAGCTAAAATGCGGAGTAAATAAAAACAGAGGGAGTACGCAGGGACTAGTATATAGTTACTACTGCTGGAACATGGTAAGTTGGACCCCTAAATGCGGGCATGGACCGGGCACACCTCAATTATTCCTTCAAACAGTTGGACACCTACATTAGCACACCATCCGGCTACTTAATCAAGTTTTACGCTTCACTAGTAGAAAAGGAAAAGGGTGGTACCATGCCCAAAACCACCACACATGGGGCTAGGGTAACAACTTGGTACTGTACCACATTTGAACCAGGGCAGAAAAACCACCTGTTCTGCGCCTAATGCGTAACGCGGAGCACTGACGCTTGAATTTGGCCGGGAAAACAGGGAAACCAACATGTGGGACACACCTGTCGGGATGACATGGCGCAGACTAGTCCAATGGAGGAGCTAGGCCATGACCTCCTCGCCACCGGCAACCGTTCATGTGGGTCGTGGGGGCCAGCAACGTGGCGCAGCTCCCGTACCACCTCTGGAACGGCGACCACGGTGAGCGACACGCTCATCATCGCTGGACACGCTCGGCTTCAGGGTGCCGAGGGTGGCATTAGCGTTGTGGCACGACAAGCTGATCAACACCTGGCTCATCGAGGATGCACGGGGCGCCGAAGTGCGCGCGCGCCGCGACGCGTCCGCGGAGTGTTCTAGCGCGGCAAACTACATCCCCAAGACCTGAGACCATGCCGGGTCGTCTTGCATTTTCAATGACATGTGGGGATCGCATGTGAGCAAAGGGCATCTCCAACGTTGCCATGACCGCAGCTGACTACCCTGGCACACCAAAAACCCTCGTCCCTCGCGCCGTTGCGCGGTGCGTTCCCAGCCGGCGCCAGTTGCCCGCATTCATGCCGTCCGTCTGTATGCCGCCATTAAGAGGCTCGGTGCCTGAGGAACCAACTCCGGTGACTTAATGACGCACCTAGACGCTTGGCCTCACCGGAATGCGCTACTTAAAGGAGCAACGCCTAGCTAAACTCCACACCATAGCGCATCCTCCTGCTACCTGGCACGGTGGCACCACATCCACCATGACCGCCAGCGTGAACGCTCTGCGGGAGAGCTTGTCTTTGGGGATGAAGCTCGAGGTCGCCGCCCTCGCTCAAGTCGCCGCTCGCAACGCAATAGCAGTGTAGCCGAACGCGGACGCGACTGCACAAGCGGTGGCCTCGCTGGCGGCCAACGACAGGAGCACTGTCAGCCACGCGTCCTACTTGCCGCCGTCCAACATTTGGTGGCGCATGTGGCAGGTGAAGCGACGGACCGTCCACGTCCATCATCATCGACATCACATCCACCGGCACCGCCGAGGTCGGGGACTCCTCCGAGGATGAGTAGGGAATGGGAGGCGGCAGGGCATGGTGTGCCAACTGGCCGGTCCGTCTCCCGTGTTCTACTCTTCCTCGCCGGAGACCGCACCTTCACTTCACGGGTCTTGAACCCCGCCCCCGTACATGGAGATGGCAGATGGAGGACGTCGGTCGATGTCGTAGAAAAGGTTTAGGGTCGGGTTTATTTTATTTTTCTATCCTATAAAAGTTCGAAATGTAATGAAAATCTGCCGTGTTTGCATGAATCTCGTCATGTGTATATGAATTTTCACAATAATAGTAAGATATAGTGTAGGAGTATGAAAATATATGGAATGATGATTCGTTTTTGTGTGTATAAACTTGGAAGGTTTGACCCGAGATAAAGCTAACATGCGAAGTAAATAAACACATAGGGTCTACATACACAATTTATCTTAGGCACTCCAATAGTACGTCCACTACACATTCACGCATTTCACATCTTTCTACATCTACGGGAACCTATGAAAGGGTTAACGTAAATTACCTCTCTCTCTCCCCCCTGATTTTCATGGTGGTGGGCCCCTCCCTCCCCCAATCTCCAATCAACAGCCCGCACGTTCCACATTACGTTAATTACGTAACTGGGATTACGTAGGTGTAGCATTACTCGTCCTAAAAAAACCAACTAAGCCAACCTCCCAGCATATCGCCCGGGAAAAGACCCGGCCGCGCCGTTTTAGTCGGGATTACCGGATTACTAGTAGTAGTATCGATGGATCGCGCGAAGCACCAAGTTTAAAAGGAAAAAAGGCGGTACACTCACAGCACGCCTGTCGCGGTCGCATTGCACCCCTCACACGGTCGAACCTGCACACGGCTCACGCAAATGGAACGCGCTTCGGCTTGCCTCTTCACTGACACGTGGGACCGCACTTGGAGAAACCGACCATGCGCCAAACTGCCCCGCCCACCGCACGAAAATTCCCCCCAAATCCCAAATTCAACCGCCCTTCGGCCAACTAGCCAATAATATTCCCCAAACCCCCCTCCCCCTGGCCCCCTCCACTCCATTCGCTCCGACAAAGCCGCCCTCCCCGCCGGGCCGATACGTCGGCGCCGTGGTTCGTTGAGGGGACACACGGCGATCCTCTTGCTCCCACAGTATGCTCTCGTAGACTACCGTCCTCTAGCCGCGCCGCCACCACTGGCGACGTTCTTGTGGAGACGCATGGCGGTCAGCTTCTCCCACGGTACGCGCATTCTAGACTGAGGCCCCATGCATGTCGGAGTAGCGCTGAATGTTAGCTGATAGACGATGTTAATCTCACTGTTTGCCGAAATAGTTTACAGTCAATATGCTCTGCATAAGAAGCTTCCTTGCCCTGTTCTGCACTCAATCTGCTTAGCTGAGATGGCATGCCACGCCTGATTAGTTGCTAATATATCCTGCCATATATTTATTGTGACGTAGATTGCCATGGTCTAGTAGCCAATCTGTTAGGTGAAATATCTCTACACCGTTTTATACTCGATCTTTGTTGCTAAGATGGCCTTCGATGGCTGTGTGCTCGGCCTCATTGACTGCTGAAACAGCCTGCCATAATTTAGCACTCAAATCTGTTTTCTGAGTTACCTTTACATATATATTTTGTTACTTAGATCTACTTGTCCAAATATCTTGCCATAGCTTTAGACATCGACCTAGGTATTTTTTTCTGGACTTCATAAAAAAGCATATATGTTTTTCCTATAATATCTAGTAGAAGAACTAATTTGTATGTCTAACAGATGGACAGGACTTGGATAACTTCTGCTCAAAGATTCTCCGCTGCATATGTCGAGGGGGTTGAAAACTTCATGAACTTTATCAGAGTTGAGTACGGTGGTCCGAAATTAGATGTGCTCTGCCCGTGTAGCTGTTGTATGAATTCAGTTACAAGACCCTAGTCAACTGTGCAAAATCATCTACACTTGTATGGGATGTCGGTCACATATACTAGGTGGGTTCATCATGGTGAACTTGTGAACGTCAATGTTACTGACTATGTGGAAGCAGCAGATCACCATCTTGATCTGCCTGATGCTCAGGTGGAAGAGGAGGAGGATGTGGTGGTGGCGGAGCCAGTGAGTTTGACCAACATTGAAACAATGCTACGAAATGCTCGCGCATTTCGTGAACTTTCACCTGCAGAAGAAAAACGGTGGGCCCGCATGTTGGAACAATGCAACGTGGCTATCACCCCAGGAAATAAGCTGTCAGTATTCTCAGCTATGGTCACCTTTCTTCAGGTGAAGACATTTGAGGGGATGACCAACAAATCATTCGATGCGATGTTGGCTGCTTTCCGCAAATCTTTCCCAGATGCGTCTGAGCTGCCACACACCTACAGTAAAATGAAGAATTTCCTTCGTGCAGTTGGAATTGGATATGATATGATCCATGTTTGTAAGAATAATTGTGTTCTATTCCGGAAGCATTATGCCAACTTAAGTGAATGCCCAAAATGCAAATCATCAAGATGGAAAGATGGCGATGCTGTGAAGAGGATTCTTCATAATGTTCTGAGACATTTTCCAATTATACCAAGATTGCAGAGGTTGTTTCATGATGCTGAAACAACAGAGGATGTACTGTGGCATTCTAGGAACTAGGAGTACAGAGATCAGAATGTAATGAGCCATCCATCTCATGGTAGTGACTGGAAAAGTTTCAATCAGAAACACAAAAAGTTTGCTGCTGACCCGAGAAACATTAGACTTGGCTTAGCTACAGATGGATTTAACCCATTTGGCCACCAGAGCGCCACATATAGCATGTGGCCAGTGCTTGTTATCCCTTACAACATGCCTCCAAATGTCTGCACCAAAGAATCAAACTACATGATGGCCTTGCTCATCCCAGGTCCAAAAAGTCCTGGAAAGGATTTTGATTTATTCATGGAGCCTCTTGTGGAGGAACTTCAACAGCTATGGAGGGGTGTTCTCACTCAAGACCTATATAGCAGCCCACCAGCTGATTTCTTTCTACATGCTGTTATAATTTGGTGCATCCATGATTATCCGGCTTTGGGCACTATGTCAGGGCGAACGACACATGGTTACAATGCATGTGTTCGCTGTGACAAGAATCCGCTATCATACGCAATACTTAGCAAGATCTGTTACATTGGACACCACCGTTTCCTTGCCAAGGACAAGCCATGTCCTACAAAATACCGAAGACATGTGTTCAATGCAAAGCATGAAAACCGTGATGCGCCAAAGACGCTCACCGGCGATGAGTTGCAAGTGGAATTAGAGAAGGTCAGGCATATTACACCAGGAAACCATCCTGATAATGGTAGCGGGAAAAGGAAGCGTGGCAGGGCAGAAGAGAGATTATCGATTACCCGCAGGTCCACTTTGTGGGACTTGGAGTATTGGAAAGATTTGGATCTGCGGCATAATCTTGATGTGATGCACATCGAGAAAAATATATGTGACGGCATTATCGGCACACTTCTTAATATTGAAGGCAAGACAAAAGATACCTTAAAATCTAGGATTGATTTGACACTCCTGGGTATCAGAAAGGATTTGCAGGTGGAAGATGAAGGTAAACCATGGGATATGGCACCAGCTGTGTACGTCTTGGACAAGGTAAAAAGAAAAGAATTCTGCAAGGTCCTGTCACGTGTGAGATTCCCACATGGATTTGTTTCCAACACTGAAAGGAGAGTCAGTGCAGATGGAAACATGGTACAAGGGTTGAAAACTCATGACTGCCACGTCCTACTTCAAAGGGTTTTACCTGTTATCCTTAGAGGATTGGGCCGCCCTGACTTATACAGAACAGTTGCAGAGTTGGGACAATTCTTCAGGGAACTCTGCAGTAGAAATGTCAGGATAGATGCTTTGGAGCGTCTTAGAGACAAGATACCAACTATCCTATGCGACCTTGAGAAGATATATCCTCCAGCCTTCTTTGATGTGATGGTGCATTTGGCTGTTCATCTACCTGATGAGGCACTACTTAGAGGTCCAGTATAGTATGGCTGGATGTACCCTATTGAAAGGCGGCTAGGCACTTTCAAGGGCTATGTTAGGAACAGAGCTAGACCTGAGAGTTCCATTGCAGAGGCCTACATTGCTACAGAAGTGTTGACATTCTGCTCAAAATACATTGAAACAGCTGATGAGCTTAGCAAAGAGGTGGCTGAAGACAATCCCGAGCTCAATGTTTTCGATTGTTCTGTTCGAGTTACAGGGAAGAGTCGACAAGACGACAAACCTAAAGATTTGGACAAAATGGTTTGGTATGTGTTGAATAACTGTCCAGAGATTCTACCTTATATCAAGTAAGTGCTAAGTACTGCAGCTTATACATCGTAATCTACTAAACTTGCAGCACATTCTTATATATTTAGATGTTGGATGCGATCACTATGTTGTGCAGCATCTACAAAAAGGAGTTACTGCCGCAAAATCCAAGAAACATTGACAAACTGGTTATGGCAGGATTTGCGAAATGGTTCAAGAGCCATGTAAGCTTTTGAATTGCACTGTCAGTTTTTTTAATATATTGAGTACATAAGATGATTAGCTTGTCTATTATCTAACCATAGGTTAAGAAGATGCGGGAGGATGGGTACGCAGTTAATGATGCCCTTTATGCACTAGCAATGGGTCCTGATACTCAGGTATGACATGATGAATCTTGCGTTGTTGGAGATGTGCGCTACAACACCCTTGCACGCGACGAAGGCATGAAGACACAAAACAGTGCCATCATGAGCACAAATAAGTATGGTGAAGAGACAACTGAAATGTATGCTAACATAATAGACATTGTTCGGTTGAAGTATATCTCCAGTTTCGAGGTTCATCGGTGTGTGGTTCTATTGTGCTGTCGTTGGTATAACCTATTTTCCAGGATCACAAAACCCAGAGCCGATGATTATTTCAAATCCATCAATGTCAAGGCAGCGTACCAGACCTACGAGCCTTTTATTTTGGCAAATCAAGCAACACAAATATTTTTCTTGGAAGACACATTTGCACGTAGCGATGACTGGAGAGTAATGCAAAGGTTTGAGCAGAGGAATTCATTTAATGAAGTTGCACAACAAGATGATGCTTACACTGCTCCTGATGTAGAAGATTCCACAGATGTTCCTAATATCTTTGTGAACCATCACGTCAATGACACTGGCGAAAACATTGCCTGTCGGGCTGTGGACATACGAGAGTTGATCAATAAGACGCCAACGTTCGAGGACATTGAGGATGAATAAGAAGATGACACCGGGGGAATTACGATTCAGACTGATACACATGGCGAAGATGTTGACGCTGCTGCTGCGGATGATGTTTAGATTGCTTTTGTCGTATTTGCCTGTCAGAAGACGTTTTTTATCTACTATGTGAAATTGTGTTTGCTATGACAACTGAAACCTGATGAAGTTGTTGTTTAGTATTTTGCTGTGAGAACATCACTTATTATGTATTTTGATTTGTGTTTGGTGATTGTATGACAACTAAAACATGATGACAGTGTTGTTTAGTTGTACTCATATTTGGCTGTGAAACTTGTATTTGATGACATAGTTTGATGTTGGACTGCAATTTGCTTGACGTCTTCGAATGGGAACAAAGCTGACCTGATAGGGCCTCTGCTAATTTATTTATTTATTAGCAAAAGGGCCTCTGCTATTTAGTTATTTATGAGCAAAAGGGGATACCCCCCGATTTCCGTTAATAGAAATCATTAAATGTTCACAACACTACGCCCAGCCTGCTAAACAGGTTTCATTCATTACTAGTTTCAGCAAAGTGCTGATGTCATAGCCACTAAATACGTCACGAGTGCTACATACACTGCAAATAAAGAGACAATTATCCTACAGAGCACATCGATTTTACCCATTATCTTCACAAGGTCTTTCATCTCCTCATTGCTGTCAAGGTCGTTCAGCAGCTGTTGCTTGGCCATGATCAGAGGAGCTGCATCTTTAACCTTCTGCTCGGCATCTTTCTGTTCTGTCGTTCCTTCAGTTACTTGTCGAACACCCCAACCTGCTAGTATTGGGATTCCTCGGCTAACCAAATAATTAGCGTAGTTGCATTCCCCCACATCAGCAACTTCCCAGAAATACAAATCACACGAATCTTCCCTTTTCTGCACGAATCAAATTGGAAGATCATCAACCAAACTGTTAAAAAAATCAGCAACTGAAAGCAGTGGAACAACACTTAAACATATTATTACCCCATGATTCGGGCATTTGTAGAAGACTCGGCTAGGGTTGAGGATTGTGGTTGAGACGCGACGGATGACTCTGCGTGATTTGCAGCAGTGGCACCACACCAACGGCAGCGGGTTGCGATGAGCAACCGGCTACGGTGCGTGTGCCGGCGGGGGTGTGATGAGACCCACAGGCGATGGTACGGGTGGTGACTTGGCGCATATCTGGTTGTTGCCTACTGAAGAGCAGGTGGACGAGCCGCCAGCGGACATGGTTGCTGCGGCCAGAGCTTCTGATGCTAGGCAGAGTAAGTAGAGAAGAGGAGAAGCGAATGTTGGATATATCAGTTTCATTACTTGCAGAGTAGCATAACACCATATATAGTCATAGTCTAGGTTTGGATTCTAACCAGCTACAGGAGCACGTCTCTCTTTTTTCTAAAACTCAGCAACGTCTCTTTACTGGTACACTAGCTTGTTTTGTACGCCTTCTCAAGTCTTTGATTTTCTTTTCTTCTTTTTTTTTTGCGAGGAAGGAACGAGGAGAAAATTGAGGGTTCCTGGGACTCGAACCCAAGACCTCTCAGTTGAAAACCAAGGGTGCTAGTCACTTATGTGGCGAACATTCCGTGGGAGGAGGATGGCAAACGAACGCATTTTCCTCACTGTTTTAGTTGTGATGCAAGATCAAACGGTCACAGTTTCGGGAATGTTATCTGGCGAACGAGCCCAGTTTTTCTTTTCTTCCTATATATAAAAAAGTATGCTACTTGGTGTCGGCTTAGTCAACAAACGATTGTGCCAACCTTGACCGTTGGATTGACATTCAATGTCTATCGTGTTTCTTCAGTCTCTTCTTCCTCCAGCCGCCAAACCCAAACCAGCGCTGGTAGGACCGCCTGCTCCCGCCTCCCATGGCTGGTTGTGCTGCCGCGCACGCATCGTGGCCACATTGCACCCTAAAAGTTTGCGCATCTTCCCCGGCTCCTGTTCGTTCCTATCCGAGGCCTCACCATCGTCCTCCGCCTTAGTTCACTCGCCGCGGCGCCGCCCTCTGGTGTTGTCAACATGGTTAACAACTGAGAGGAATAAGGAGATGACTGTACATGGTGAGGATGACAGTAGGGACCCACCAGGATCATGGCAGTAGGCAAGCAAGTGCGTCCTTTATTACAAGAAAAAAAGGGTTCCTCCTGATAGTTTCCTGACATTTGGGTCGCACGCCATTGTCAACGTAGTCAATAAGCGAGATTACTGCACAAGGAGCGGCAGACACCCGGGACCCAGCAGCGCGCGCAGTAAAAAAAAATTTTGGGACAGAGAAGGGTATCAACTGGGTTGTGTGGGAGCTGTGGCCCGTCTAGCCCGGGCTTTTATTTCATATGTTTACCACATGACCAGCCCAGTTTTTTTCCTTTCTGAAAATGGCTAGCCCAACTATTTTGTTTTTTGTAGAATAACCAACGTAGGCCTACTTGCTTTTTACGCCATGCTGGGCCGGAAATCATTCAAGACGAGGAGGGATGCATTCGGGCTTGCCCAGAAAATGGGCTATAAGTAATAAGAAATGGGCTGTAAAATGAAAAAATACAGCAAACAGGCAATTAGTTCCAAAATACTTTTTTCTTTCGGATTTTGATATTTTAAATTTCATTGTTTTTGTGCGGGTAAAATTTCATTGGATTTAAATTAAGGTATGTTTAGTTTTTAAATTAATTTGAATCTGGCTAGAAATTTCGGGCTGTATGCTGTTTGGGACAGATTTAGAGGCTGACTTGTGGATCTACTAGGTTGACGTGTACGAAAGGCTTTGTCAACTTGGTCCACAAACGATTCTAGCAGCAGTGACCGTTGGATGTTAATCCAACGGCCGTGCTGCTTCTTCAATATCTGATCTTCTTGCTCCAGCCGCCCAAACCAGCGCCGGTGGGACTGCCTGCTCCCGCCTCCCGTGGCCGGCTGTGCTGCCGCACAGGCCGCACCGCCCCACCCTACTCCATCGCTGGCCAGGGCATTCCTCTACTCACCCACACCTCCTGTTACTTTCCGGCGATGGCAGGCGAACCAGTAAACCCTCGTACTCTCCACCGCGTGGGCAACCACTGCCGAGTCTTCCCCGGCTCCGGGTCGTTCCCTTCCCAGGCCTCGCCGTCATCCATCGCCCTGGTGCTCTCGGCGCGGCGTGGTCAACATGGTCAACGAACGACATCCATCGGAAGAGGACTATACGTGGAGAGGCTGACAGCTGGGTCCACAGCCGCACGCAAGGAAGTGCCTCCTTATTACTCGCAAAATAATGATTCCTCCCGCTGACAGCTCGGACCCAGCAGCTATATCTTCACACGCAAGGAAGTGCCTCCTTATTATGCACAAAAAAATGAATACTCCCACTGCTATCTGGGACCCACCATAGTTGAAGGCTGACTTGTGGGCCTACTAAGTTGATGCGGATGGATGGCTTTGTCAACTTAGTCAATATGAACGATTCTAGATCCAGTGAGCGTACGATGTCCATCCAACGGCCGTAGTGCTTTTTCAACCTCTGGTCTTCTTGCTCCAGCCGCCCAAACCAGCGCCGGTCGTGCCGCCTGCTCCTGCCTCCCATGGCCGGCTTTGCTGCCGCGCAGGCCTCACCGCCCCACCCTACTCCCATCGTTGGCCTGGCTATCCCTGTACTCACCCAGACCTGCTGTTATTCTCCAGCGACGGTAGCCTCACACTGCAGCCCAACCAGTAAACCCTCGTACGCCCCTCCGCATGGGAAACAACTGCCGAGTTTTCCCCGGCTCTGGGTCATTCCCTTCCTAGGCCTCGCCGTCGTCCACCGCCTTGGTGCTCTCGGCGCGGCGTGGTCAACGTGGTCAAGTAACGACTTACATCGGAAGAGAATTATACGTGGAGAGGCTGACAGCTGGGTCCACGGCCGCAGCAAGGAAGTGCCTCCTTATTACGCGCAAAATAATGGTTCCTCCACCTGACAGCAGGGACCTACCGGAAGGGCCTCTATATTTTGGCTTAGCTATATTTTGAAAAAAAAACTTTTTCCCCCTAACAGCTGGGACCCACCAGCTATACCTTCGGACGCAAGGAAAGTGCCTCCATATTTTAGGCGCGAAAAAAATGAATCCTCCCACTAACAGCTCAGACCCACCATCAATAACTTCGCACGCAAGGAAGTGCGTCCGTATCCTCCCTGACAGCCGGGACCCACCTGGTCGAAGCGTACGTAGCGTTGTCGCGAATGTGTACGTACATACTGGTCGACTGGTCTCTCTGCAACGATGAACCATGGCCGAGCAAGCAGCGGCACGTGTAGTAGTAGAGACCCCGACGTAGCAGTTCATGCAGTCCCTTCTAAACCGTGTACACGTACATAAAGCCACATGCCAAAAAATACGGCCACATACATACATACAAGCAGGGTCTCGAACGCCTACTCGCGCATACGTACAGCCAGGGCTCATGTACATGAAGAGGCAACGGAAGGCAGCAACGGCGTCCTGTTCATCGGGCAGCCAACCGGCTGGGTCGGAACGGAGAAACAGCATCCTGTTCATCGGGAGGCAACAGACTGGGTCGGAATGCGTCCTGTTCAACGGGAGCCAACCGGCCTGGACGAAACAGCCGAAACAGGGTCTGGCGTACCATAGTACAGAGGAAACAGCCTTCTGTTCGACTGGCTATGGTCGAAATGGGGGTCCTATTCATCAGAAGGGGTGTGGCGTACCGCAAAACGGAGGAAACGGACTTGTGTTGGAGCGCTACGGTCGAAACGGGGGTCCTGTTCATCGAGAGGGGTATGGCGTACCACAAAACGGAGGAAACGGACTTGTGTTGGAGCGCTACGGTCGAAACGGGGGTCCTGTTCATCGAAGGGGTGTGGCGTACCGCAAAACGGGAATCCACGGGCTACTGTTCATCCACCGCGTCTTCCTCCTGCCTCCACCAGCTATTGTTCATCCATGGGCTACTATTCATCTAGCCCTCCACCGGCTACTGTTCAACCAGCCCTCCACGGGGTCCTGTTCATCCACCCCCAACCAGCTCGGCTGTGGGTACCTCCTCTCGAGGTCCTGTTCATCCAGCGGCAACGGCCTACTACTACTACTACCACGGGGTCCTGTTCATCCAACCCCTACCGGGAACTGTTCATCCAACCCCAACCACGTACATCTCGACTCGTTCAACCAACCCCCACGTTCACTGTTCATCAAGAGGCAACATGTTTGATCGGCTTCAGTTAGCAGCAGTAGCGAAGGAATCCCTCGATCGGGTTCAGTTAACAGCCAGGGATCGATCGATCGCTCGGGTTCAGTAACGTAGCTAGTACGATCGCTCGGGTTCAGTAACGTAGCTAGTGCAATCACTCGGGTTCAGTAAGCGAACACCTCGCTCGGGTTCAGTTAGAGCCCAATGCCTCGCACACAAGCACGTACGTATACGAGAGAAAACGCGCAAACCTCCGTGCATCGCTCGGCCCCGACCACCCACCGTAACCGGGAACTCCCCGAAATTTTCCTCGCCCTCACTTCTACCATGATTTTTTCCGTCATGGACGGCCCAAAGAATGTCATGCAGGTGTGTCTCTGGCCTACCCAGGATGAAAAGCCCATTTTCTGTCATGATTTTTTGTCATAGAAGTAGGAGCCCACCACATCTATGATGATATCGGGTTTTGTCAAAATTATCATCATAGAAGTGTCATAAGCATGACAAATTTTTTTCGTTCGGCCCAAAATGTCACGGATGTGTCTTTTTTTTGTAGTGTCCATCTACATCCTAGAATGTCAGTCAACCTTCTCATTGTGAATGAGACTCAAAGTCTTAGTTATCTCGACAATTTCTTTGTTCAGACTTTTCTGCTCATACTCAGACTTGGCATCCTTCTTCATTTTCTCCAGCACTTGCTTATCAGTGAGTGCCTTTTTGAGCTTCTTTGAGATCTTTCTCAGGTCAACAAAGTGCTTCGTTGCCATTTTGGTAACATCATCACGAAATCCCAAACTGCACAATTCATCATTTTGGCATTGTATGCCGCACTGTCAATGATATTGGTAAAGAGCTTGAAGTCATACTTGGGTTCCTCTGTGGAAGCATGAACATTTGACTTGACCTTCTTGGCAACAGTATCAGTTTTCTCCTCAGATGACAGCTTTCTCTTCGCTACAGTCTTAGTCAAAATCCTCAGTACAACAGAACCCAAAGGTTTATCAGAAACAGGGGGTGGAGCATGTCTGGGTGAACGCCTTGGCGAAGGCAAAACCTTCACAGGAGAGGGACTTTGAGCTGGCCTGTCAAGAATAGTTGGCTGGTCATACATGGGAATTTCCTCGGCAGAATCATCACTTGATGACTCATTAGACGAGTCAGAAATAGCTTTCTTGGTTCTCTTGGAAAAAAGGAGAGATGGACTTCTTAGATTTGCTTGCTTTGGAAGCAGAGACAAAATCCTTCTTGTTCTGAACATCTTGCTTTGTGAGAGCCACATTCACTGATTCAACTTGTTTTGCTTTGGCCTCTTTTGCTTCACACTTGGTGTTGGCTTTTGCTCACTTCTCAACTTCCTCGAGAAAGTCAGCGATGGTTTTGAGTGAGTCAGGATGAACATTCAAAGGTGGTGGTGGCCTAACTCTTTCATCACCTTCATTTATGCAGCCTTCTGCTATGCATTAGTTCCACAGCGGAGTGAAAGCAAATAGAATATGATACTACTCGTGAATGTTTTCATATTTGTACCACTCTCCCGCCCAGTGATGGTGAATCCTTTGTTGTCTGTTATTGTGATCAGTAGTTGATTCATGACCAGGAGGGGTCTTGTAACTCTACGGATCTAACATTTCAGCAATGGTGTTCTTCTCCATGTCTCGACCTCTCCTCTTAGGATTTCCATCAGAAAATAAGGTGAGGGCATCTGTGACCATTTCATCCTCGGGTTGACTGACAACAGTTGGAATATCTTCTGCAACATCATCAGTCTGAGCAGGCTTCTTCTTGTTTGGAACCCTGGGCGGCTTCGAAGGGTTTCCTCCTCTCATCATCTTTCAGCCTATCCTTAGCAAAATTTGAGGCAAGTCATCCACTAACTCAGAGTGCTCTCGACAATATGCCATGGACCACGTGTGAATAGAATAGATGCGAGGGAAAACATGGTAGTGTCACAAGCATGAATAGAAGGTTTTGAAACAAAACTTTTTTATCGAGGAAATATGAATCATTGCATTTAGCAAAGACGTCCTTGATAGATTTTAATTTTGCCACAAGGATACCTTGCCAAATATAGAGCTATCTCATCTTCACAGTACTGCATGTGAAGTCTAGATCAAAGAACCAAGTTCAAGGAAGATCTACAAACCGAACTCAGTAAAATCTAGTGAAACCTAAAGATCTACCGCAGTGAAATAATGGCACAGAAAATGCGTCGGCAAGAACAACCCGAAGAGCAGATAGCGGGAGAGGGTTGCTCTAGATATATACGCCCTAACTTGGTTGTATTGATCAAATACGACAATGCAGAGAGGAAGATTACCGCACTGGTGTGGACGATGATGACGAGATCCCATCGGAGTTTCATGGTGGAGCCTCTTGCCGGAGATGCTTCGAGCATGGGCTCGGACTTAAGTGGAAGAAGGGGTCAACAGAAAAGAGAGGATGAACTGAGGAAGAAGATGAGGGAAGGGTATTTATAGATGGAGTGCTGAACCACCTCTCCAGAATCGATGGTCCTCAGCAACTGGACATTCCACATTCGATGGACATGATCATGATTGTGGAGATCATGGGCACGGGGCAATAGTTTCTTGCGAGAAACTCGAGAAGTGGAGCAGATGATCGAAAGGTTTGAAATGAGCTTACACCAAAACAAACAAACGTTCGAAGCCCATTCCTTTCGCAACCAACAATGTTGAAAAGGAATTTTCTTCAGATCAAATTGCATGCTTATGACAGACAACAAAGATTTAGACAAGAGAGAGAGAGCAGAAGGGAAACAGGGTCCGAAAGAAAACACTTAGCCAACTGAAGGAAAACACAAGGCGATAGCCCTGAGTGAGATGTTCATCGGATGAAACACAAGACACATGGCGACAACAAATAAACCAAGAGTAAAACAACACCAACAAAAAAGAATCTCAGGGCTTAGGATCTGCGATGAGAGACCCTGAGAGGGAACCTGCAATAAAGAATTAGTTCATCTTCACAACCCACACTTGTGTAGGTAGTGAGGACCTCAATTGCTTCAAGGATACAGAGTTTTTCTTCTTGTTTGTTTTCTGTAGCTTATCTGTGCATCACGAGAGTAATCATATGAGTAAGCATTGAAATTGTTTCTAGAGTGATGAGGACATCAATACCACAGTTACACCCACGACCCCTGCTGTTACAAACATGGGAACAATTACTAGAGCTCGCGCACGCCAATACCAGGTACTTTTGTTTCTTGGTAACTATTCTAATGTTCATGAGAATATGATGCTGCCAAAATTGGATACATTTGTTTTGCTTACAAATGAAGGGCCTAGCTTGGACAAGACGGATGAACATTGGAGCATGATCAAGCATGGAGATGATGGCATACGCAAGGGGAACAAGAACAGAATTTCTCGTGGAGTTTTCAGAACTTTTGAGCCACCATGATGACGTAAAAGTGCATGGACGAAATATACAAGATGCCCTTTCATAAATTTCATCCATAGCTTAATATAGGTGTTGCGCCACCTTATTTTTGGGCCAGGCCCATGTAATTTCAAAATACTACCTATAGGCTATTTTTTAGAGTCCGTATTGTAGGGGAAACGACTCAGGAGGTGTTTTAGTCCCACCTTGCCAAGGGGGGACGAAATACCCTCTCTTTCCCCCTACAAATACAGCCCTTACGACACCGTTTCGACTTTGGGTTTTGTTTAGATTAAAGTTCACCATAGCTGTAACTTCGCGTACTTCCTTTGTGTTCAACGACCAGAGAAAGACGTCACAGAACCCCACTTTGATCAATAAAGCTTTCCTCTTGAATTCGTGATATCCAGATTGCAATCTCAATTTCTTGCTTGTTCTTCGTTTGCCTGCAGGAAACAGACCCTCGTGGTCAGGTTGATCGTGCTCTGGCATGGTCAATAACCTCTCGGGGTTGGTTTAGAGATTGCTAAGGCGCGACGTCTTCACACGTTCATAGTCGGATCGTCAAAGTCTACTCAACCAAAATGATAGTCACCATCTCATCGAAAGACGGGACACCTTTGCCTCTATCAAGTGCTATCAGATTTCTAGGTTGCTCGGTGAGGTTTTCCAGTTTTTGTAGTTTAGATTGAGTCTGTTCTTCATACCTATAGTCCACGAAAAAGCCAAAAAAAGGGTTAGTTCATAATATCCGAACCAATCTGAGCCTTTGCATAATATTTTTAGAGTTTTGCTTTGTTGAATTTGTGGTTGCATCCTTGTGTCAAGTTGCTGGTCTTAGTGTCTAGTCCTTTAGAGTTTCGAGTTCTATTCACAAGTTGTCACGCCGCCTCCACACCATCGTCACCACCGCTGCCATATACTACCATCGTCACCACCGCTGCCATATACCACCATCGTAGTCACCGCTACCATATACCCCCATCGTCATCGCCGCTACCATATCCCACATATCCGCCGCCATCATGCTAATCCGGGTCCACCTCCATCATAGATTCGCCACCAGTCCGTGTTCCACCACCCTACATATCTCCGCCACCAGTCCGAGTTCCACCAGATTCATCTCCACCACCAGTCCTAGTCTGAGTCCAGTATTTGTTGCTTTGTTTTTTATTTCCAGATCATGCCATACTACAAGTCATGACCAAGTCGGACTCCCCAACTTTCGTGCCACCCGTAGAAGGAAAATAGTTCCAAACTCAAAAGAAAACTAAGTCTGGAAAATTCTGGCTAGGTAGTTTTTAGACCATTTGTAGACTTTTTCAAAAAAAATTGTTGCGGACCAAAAAAAAAGGAAAAGAGTGAAAAAAGTGGAAAAAAAGGAAAACAAAAAAAGAGATTCAGAGTGTGCTCCTCCCTTGTTTAAGTGTAGCGTCGTGATTTTGTTAGTGTTCTAGGCTCGCGTCTCTAGTACGGTCTAGCCTAGGACCAGCACAGTACCATCGTTGAGCGCTTATTCAACGTTGCATCTCTGAATTGATTACTGCTGACCCTTTTTGCTACCATATTATAGCCTTCCCAGCTCCACATACATCTACGTCGTGTGTTTGACACCACCTGGCAATCGCTTTATCCAAGATTTCAGAGTTGTGACTACCACGGTTGCCGATCACCGCCTGCTGTTGGGTAAGAACTGGTAAGAAATTGAGTTCCGCTTGACAGATTTGTTACTCCACCACACCACTTCCTAGTAGTCTGTAGGATCATATTATTGTGTGTTTCTATTGCCACTAACCATGACAGGATCACAAGCCGATGAGGCTGACTAACAGAACATGATGAACAAGGCGTTACATGATTAATTTCAGCAAATGATGACTGAATAGGTGCAAGATGTGCTAAACAGATTTGAAGAGGCCATGGAGAAGAACGATGGCATTGAGAAGACGTTCGAAACAAAGCTCGATGGCAAGTTTAATGAACTGCTCGCGCGTCTTCCACAAGCACCACCGGCTGCACCTGTCGCACCTCTACAACAACAATGACGACAACAACATCAACAACGTCGCCTTCCAAATCAAGTGGGACGAGCAATGCGCGTTCCCCTTGAGCCGGCCAAACTTTCGGTGCTGCTGCACCTACTGTTGATGCTTGTGTGGCTCCTCCTGCTACTGCTGCTGCTAAGGAGGAGGACTACGATTACAAGGGCGATTATGAGAAAGAGGTTGATGGATATCAGAACTACGTGCAACCAAGAGCACAAGCACCAGGTCGTCCACATGCATTCCATCGCAACGGTAGGGCTACACCACCACCTCAGGCAAGAGATTACGACCATGTTCCTAAACTAAAATTGAATGTTCCACCGTTTTAGGGTAGATACATTCCTGATGTCTATCTTACGTGGGAGTTAGAAACTGAACAATGTTTCACATGCTTACAATATCCTGAGGATAGACGTGTTGCTGCTGCTATTTGTGAATTCACTAGTTTTGCTTCTATTTGGTGGTCTGAACATTGTAGATTATATCATGATAATATCCCAGCTACTTGGGCTGCTTTGAAAATTGCTATGCGTACTCGTTGGGTTCCACCATATTATCAACGTGAATTACTCCAAAAATTGCAACGTTTAAAACAAGGGAAAAATTCTGTAGAGGAATATTATCAAGAATTACAAACTGGCATGATTAGATGTGGCATTGTTGAGGATAATGAAGATATGCTTGAACGTTTTATGGGTGGATTAAATAGAGAGATTCAGACCATTCTTGAGTATAAGGAGTATAATAATATCACTCATTTATTCCATCTTGCTTGCAAAGCTGAACGTGAAGTGCAGGATCGACAGGCATTGGCGCGAACTAATTTTTCTGCAGGTCAATCTTCATCATGGACACCACGTACATCCTCTACTTCCACATGTCCTACTACAGCACCGCCGACTTCAGCCGCCAATTCCAACCGAGATACAAGAAAACAGGCACCACCACCACCATCTGCCAGGAGCACACCTTCTGGTCCTGCACAGAGCTCTTCTTCATCCATGGCATCAACAGGGCAAACACATGAGGTTATATGCCATCGTTGCAAGGGTGGAGGTCACTATGCGAGCAAATGTCCATCTCCACGTGTGATGATTGTTACTGAGGATGGTGGGTATGAGTCTGCTAGTGACTATGATGAGGAGACTTTGGCTCTTATTGCTAGTGAAGAGCAGGGTGGACATGATTCTGAACAAGAGACGCAATACATGGCTGCTGAAGACGCTGACAGGTATGAAACTTTAGTTGTTCAACGTGTTTTGAGTGTGCAAGTCAAACAAGCTGAGCAAAATTAGAGGCACAATTTGTTCCATACAAAGGGAGTTGTGAAGGAACGTTCTGTCCGCGTCATTATTGATGGAGGGAGCTGCAACAACTTGGCTAGCATGGAGATGGTAGAGAAGGTGTCTATCACCACAAAACCACATCTGCATCCTTACTACATCCAATGGTTTAACAACGGTGTTAAGGTTAAGGTAACACGTACTGTTCGTGTGCATTTTATTATCGCTACATATGCTGATTATGTTGATTGTGATGTGGTACCCATGCAAGCATGTTCCTTATTACTTGGTAGACCATGGCAATTTGATAAACATTCTGTACACCATGGTAGAAACAATCAGTATACTCTCGTTCATAAGGATAAACATATTACTTTGCTTCCTATGACTCCAGATTCCATTTTGAAAGATGATATTAATAGAGCTAGTAAAGCAAAACAGGAGCAAAATAAGAGTGAAAATCAGATTGTGGCAAAAGAATTTGAGCAAAAAATGAAGCCTAATAACAAACCATCATCTCATGTTGCCTCTGAAATTAAATTGAAAAGTGGATGTTTACTTGCCACCAAATCTGATATTGATGATTTAGATTTCAACAAATCTGTTTGCTATGCTTTTGTGTGCAAAGAGGCTTATTTTCATTCAAGGACATGCGTTCCTCTTTGCCTCCTCCTGTCACTAACATTTTGCAGGAGTTCGCTGACGTCTTTCCACAAGATGTGCCATTGGGATTACCACCTATTCGAGGGATTGCACATCAAATTGATTTAATTCCCGGTGCATCACTACCCAATCGTGCACAATACCGTACCAATCCGGAGGAGAAGAAGGAGATTATGCGACAAGTATAGGTGCTGCTCGACAAAGCTTATATACACGAATCTCTTAGTCCTTGTGCTATTCCTATTATACTAGTTCCAAAAAAGGATGGTACATCGCGTATGTGTATTGATTGTAGAGGCATTAATAATATTAATATTCATTATCGTCATCCTATACCTAGGCTAGAGGATTTGCTTGATGAATTTAGTGGCTCTACAATATTCTCCAAAGTTGATTTGCATAGTGGATACCATCGAATTCGTATGAAATTGGGAGATGAATGGAAAACATCGTTTAAAACTAAGTTTGGATTATATGAGTGGTTAGTCATGCCTTTTGGGTTAACTAATGCACCTAATACTTTCATGAGATTAATGAACGAAGTTTTACGTGCTTTCATTGGACGATTTGTGGTAGTCTATTTTGATGATATACTGATTTATAGCAGATCTTGGGAGGAACATTTGGAACATTTACGTGATGTTTTTATTGCGCTACGTGATGCATGTTTGTTTGGTAACCTTGGGAAGTGCACCATTCGCACCGACCGAGTATCTTTTCTTGGCTATGTTGTTACTCCATAGGGAATTGAAGTTGATAAAGCCAAGATTGAAGCTATTGAGAGTTGGCCACAACCCAAAACGGTCACACAAGTGAGGAGTTTTCTTGGACTTGCTGGTTTCTATAGGCGTTTTGTGAGAGATTTCAGCACCATTGATGCACCTCTCAATGAGCTTACAAAGAAGGATGTGCCTTTTGTTTGGGGTACTACACAAGAAGAAGCCTTCACGGTATTGAAAGATAAGTTGACACATGCTCCATTACTCCAACTTCCTGATTTTAATAAGACTTTTGGGCTTGAATGTGATGCAAGTGGAATTGGATTAGGAGGTGTGTTATTACAAGATGGTAAACCTGTTGCATACTTTTCTGAAAAATTGAGTGGGCCTAGTCTGAATTATTCTACTTATGATAAAGAATTATATGCTCTTGTTCGGACTTTAGAAACATGGCAACAATATTTATGGCCTAAAGAATTTGTTATACATTCTGATCATGAATCTTTGAAACATATTAAAAGTCAAGCCAAACTGAATCATAGACATGCTAAATGGGTTGAATTCATTGAGACTTTCCCTTATGTCATTAAACACAAGAAGGGTAAAGAAAATGTTATTGCTGATGCATTGTGTCGTCGCTATACTATGCTTTCACAACTTGGCTTTAAAATATTTGGTTTGGAGATCATCAAAGATCAATATGTGCATGATGCTGATTTTAGAGATGTAATGTATAATTGTAAAGAAGGAAGAACATGGAGCAAGTTTGTCATTAATGATGGATTTGTGTTCCGTGCTAACAAGCTATGCACTCCATCTAGCTCCGTTTGTCTTTTGTTGTTGTAGGAGGCGCATGGAGGAGGATTAATGGGACACTTTGGCATGAAGAAGGCGGAGGATGTACTTGCTACACATTTCTTTTGGCCAAATATGAGACGGGATGCTGAGCATTTTGTTGCTCACTGCACTACATGTCAAAAAGATAAGTCACGACTCAATCCTCATGGTTTATATATGCCTTTGCATGTACCTAGTGTTCCTTGGGAGTATATATCTATGGACTTTGTTTTAGGTTTACCTCGCACAAAGAAGGGGAGGGATAGCATATTTGTTGTCGTGGATAGATTCTCGCAAATGCCACACTTTATACCATGTCATAAAAGCGATGATGCTGCTAATGTTGCTGATTTGTTCTATCATGAAATTATTCTCTTACATGGTGTGACAAATACAATTGTTTCAGATCGTGATATTAAATTTCTTAGCCACTTTTGGAGATTTTTATGGGCTAAGTTGGGGACTAAACTACTTTTTAGTACTACATGTCACCCCCAAACTGATGGACAAACTAAAGTAGTCGATACAACATTGTCTACTATGCTTAGGGCTGTTTTGAAGAATAACCTTAAAATGTGGGAAGAATACTTGCCCCATATTGAGTTTGCTTATATTCGCTCGCTGCATTCTACTACAAAGATGTGCCCTTTTGAGATTGTGTATGGTTTTCTACCTCGTGCACCCATTGATTTGTTGCCTCTTCCATCTTCGGAGAAGGTTAATTTTGATGCTAAACAATGTGCTGAATTGATTTAAAAAATGCATGAGTTAACTAAGGAAAATATTGAGCTCATGAATGCTAAATATAAACTTGCTGGAGATAAGGGCAGAAAGCATGTTGTCTTTGCACCTACAGATCTTGTTTGGTTACATTTGCGTAAGGATAGGTTTCCTGATTTGCGCAAGTCAAAGTTAATGCCACGTGCTAATGGTCCTTTTAAGGTGTTAGAGAAAATAAATGATAATGCATATAAACTTGAGCTACTTGCAGATTTTGGCATTAGTCCCACTTTTAACATTGCAGATTTGAAGCCTTACTTGGGTGAGGAAGATGAGCTTCCGTCGAGGATGACTTCAATTCAAGAAGGGGACTGTAGGATCAAAAGTATGTCTAGAGGGGGGGTGATTAGACTACTTGACCAAATAAAAATCTAACCTTTTCCCAATTTTAGTTGTGGGCAGATTTTAGCAATTAGCACAAGTTAAGCAATCAACCTACACATGCAATTCTAAGAGTGTAGCAGCGGAAAGTAAAACATTGCATATGAAGGTAAAGGGAAGGGTTTGGAGAAGGCAAACGCAATGGAGACACGAAGATTTTTGGCGTGGTTCCGATAGGTGGTGCTTTCATACATCCACGTTGATGGAGACCTCAACCCACGAAGGGTAATGGTTGCGCGAGTCCACGGAGGGCTCCACCCACGAAGGGTCCACGAAGAAGCAACCTTGTCTATCCCACCATGTCCATCGCTCACGAAGGACTTGCCTCACTCGGGTAGATATTCACGAAGTAGGCGATCTCCTTGCCCTTACAAACTTCTTGGTTCAACTCCACATCTTGACGGAGGCTCCCAAGTAACAGCTAACCAATCTAGGAGACACCACTCTCCAAAAGGTAATAGACAGTGTGTTGATGATGAACTCCTTGCTCTTGGGCTTCAAATTATAGTCTCCGCAACACTCAACTCTCTCTCACATATTTGGATATGGTGCAAAGATGATTTGAGTGGAAAGCAACTTGGGGAAGGCTAGAAATCAAGATTCTTGTAGTAGGACTAGAATATCTTGATCTCAACACATGAGTAGGTGGTTCTCTCTCAGAAAATGTATGGTGGAAGTGTAGGCACTGTAGCGACCCGACCTCAAACGGTCAAGCCTCTGTGTATTCGTGCCATCCCTGGATCAGTATGCTGGCGCACACAGTACGTCAATGTATATATCAAAGTGCAATCACATGTATAAATAACGTAAAATTGATATATACCTGATATATCTCAGCGGAAACAAACAAACGGGTGTGAAGTCCCATCAACGCCATCGGCATGTTGAGTGTAGACCGTAACCCAACAACGAAACTCACTCGTCGTAGAAATAATCCTGCAACATGAGACGTTGCAGCTGTGTAGGTCAGTACATTGAATGTACCGGCAAGATCACTGTAAGAAAAACAGATGATAAACTATACTATATGCAATATCGCTTTGTGGCTCTGTATCTGAGTTTTGTTTGCGTAAAAGCAGGTTTGATTTTCCCTACATCAAAGGAAATAACCGGAGTGTACACTATGGAGTTATCTATCATGACATGGTTCCGCCAACCGATGTCTCATAGCCCAAATCATCATAAGTTGCCCACAATTAAGTTATCAATCCGGTGTTGAGAGTTCTGAGATAGATCCAAGTCCAGAGGCTCAAGTTGTCCGTAAGCGGGGACACGGCTAATCGATTAGGTTTAAACCCTCTGCAGAGGTTTGTACACTTTACCCGCAAGATTCGATCCCTCCCGTTTCGTCCTCGCACTTCATGATGTTTGAGAACTGGACGATCGAAACATGGTCTTCCGAAGAGTTCCTCTGACCACTGTTCGGTGCTCATCCAATCCTACCGTAGTTCTACATCTGCTAGCACCGTCCCAGCCAGAGTAACCACTAAGGTCAACCAAGCCAGAGCCCATAATGACTTGCGGTTGCGCAGGTAAGCTTCCGGGCATGAAGTATTCTTCCGTCTCTTTGAGTCTGGGTGAAGCTTTCCGCAAGATGTCATGGCGCTTCTCCATGCATCCCGGCCATCCACTGGTTTCTCCAGGGTGCCCGTCAACCGTCCTTCACCCAGTAGTGTGTATTGAATTCTTGTCTCGAGTCTTGAAGTCTTGAGGCCTCGAAGGTGTAGTCCTTGCAGATTCTAGCATGGAGTTGTCGTCATTGACGTAGAGTCCTCCATTCTCACACCACTTCCGAACACTCGTACCAACCCCGTCTACTATAGCGTAGCATTTAAACTACATAACGTCCCGGGCTTGGTAATCAGGGAGATGGGTTCCTACCTCATGCATTCTACTCAACTACAAGAATTCAATATCACTACTGGAGGGATTATGAATGGTGACACTAAATGGAATAAAAACATAGGCATGAAAAGCATGGTCAAAGTGAACTTGCCTGGTAAGGTGATGAAGATATTAACGCTCTCGGAAAACTTGATGGAACTATTCGTCACTCCGTGGGGAATCTATATTAACAAACATGACATTCACATAAGCAAGCATTCTAGCAAGCAATTCTAACAAGCATTAAAGAAATCAAAATGCAATTCATCAATAAAATCAATGAAGAAAATCAATAATAAAAACCAAAATATAAGTCCAAAAGAACTTCAAAGAAAACTATAAAGAAACACTAAAGAAAACTCTATTATGCACACCAAAAATAATTTTGTCCAAAATAAAACCTAACAACAAAGAAAATAATAAACTAATAAATTAACAGAAAACAATAAGACTTTTTTTTGTAAAATAACAGAAAGAATTTTCATAAACTTTTCGTAGCAAAAAGAAACAAATAAAAAGCTTCTATGAAACTCTAACTATGACCTATACAAGTTTTTATACAAAACTATATAAAATAAATTTTTATATAAAATAAATTTTGTCTACTGTAGTCTATCAGGAATAAAACAAATTGTCAAAAGTGACAAAAAGAAAAAGTTAAAACTAATAAAAACAATAAAGAAAAGACAAAAACAAAACTATAAGTAAAACGGTACTGTTTTCACAATGAACCTAATTTAAAATAAACTAAAAATAAATTACTATATTCTACTGTCTAGACAAAACAATAACAAAACAGTAGAAAAAAGAATCAATCGAAAATATTTTATAAAACTCAAGATACGGCCAAATTAGTGATTTGAACAAATTTCATCAAATTCAATTTTAAACTACTCAAATTTGAAATCCAATTGTACTAACAGAAACTTGAAGAAATTTTGAATCTAATGCAAAAACAATCACTCAATTTGGAGTTAAAACCTAAAAGATATAGAATTTCTAAAAACAGAACTATTCTGTTTTTGAAACAGAAATGAAATAAAATAAAATAAAACAAAACGGGCAAGTGCTACGTGGCCTATTGCTACTGGGCCAGAAGATGGGCGATGTGAATCTAAACGATGCTTGGCCGATACTTAACAAAACCACACGTGCTAGTAAAAGAAAAACCAACCGGCTAAACTGCATAGATCTAAACCATAAATAAACCGAAGCTAAACCGATCTAGTAATAAAAACCTAACTGTTCAGATTAGATCTAATCTGGGCCGTTGCTATGAGATCTAACGGACAGAGAGGGGGTGGCCGGCTTACAGTGAGGTCCGGCGAATCTCCGGCGACGGTGGCGGCCTCGGGGTCGACGTTGTGGCGTCCCTGGTGATCCTTCGGCGAAGGCGTTGGCACCAGGCGATGTGGCATTCAACGGCGAGTCCAGCGGTGGTCGAGGTGGCGTCCGAGGTGGAAGAAGGAGGACGACAGCGAGCTCGAGGCGGAGACGCCGTACGGGAGTCGATGGCGACGGGGCTCCGGTGACTCTGAAGCTCAGGCGAGGGCACGGGGAGATCCGGGTGAGAGAGGGGGTTGTGGTGGTGGCTTCGGAGAGGGGCGAGGTGGTCTGGGTCAATCGGTGGGGTGGCAATGGCGCGGCGGCGGCTTCTGGCTCCGGCGAGCTATTGCGGGCGGGGCAGAGGGTTTCGGCGAGGGGAAAGAGGGGGAACGGGATGCGGGAGAGGGGTATATATAGAGGGGGTGCTTGGAGGAGGGGTCGGATCGGGGATACGCGATCCCAAGAAGATCGGGCGCGGCGGCGTCGGCGTGCTCCGGCCGATTCTTGCGGGAGGAGGAAGACGACGCGGGCCCCGCTGTCAGCGAGATAGGGCGAGCGGGAGGGGATCGGGCGACCGGGGCGGAGGCGGTTCGCGCCAGGGAGAGAGGCCATGGGCCGATTTGGCCAGGGGGCCGGCTGGCTGAGGGAAGAGAGAGAGGGGGGAGGTGGGCTTCAGTCTGTTGGCTTCTGCCTTTTTTTTATACAGACAATAAAACTAAATAAAGGAAAAACAATAAGAATTTTATATAGACATATTATACATAAAATTTTTCAGAAAAAGAAATCCTAAAACATGAACATATTTTCAGATACAAATAAAATTCACAAAAATTAAAATAAACCAAACAGTGCTACTGTTGCATTAAAACCCAATAAAAATCATTTTTAAAATACCAAAATGATTTCAAATTTACTTTTCTCCAATTTTCTATTGTAGGGAATCATTTTACCCTATTTTCCATGTATTTCATTTTTGGAGAAAAATAATTTGAATAAAATCGAAATAACTCCAAATTGAAAGGGGTTTTCAAAATACTTCCAAATGACTTTTAATTTGATTCTTTTTTTTAACTTCCAACTCATATTTCATATAATTGAAGAAGTCATTTTATCTTCTCTCCTGAAAATCATTGAGTTGCATAAAGTTTCGAATTTGAAATATTTTTGATAGAATTCAAATCTTTTCAAAACCCTTTTCATTTCAAATGGAAGAAGTCATATCATCTTCACTCTAGGATTTTGTGATGAAATGAATTTGAATTCATGGACAACAAGTTGCAAAGATGAAAGTTTTGGGAAAGTCCTTTTATTCCATCTCATTCAACTTTCAAAAAGTTTCAAATTCCACTCATTTTCAATTAATCAATCACCCAAACAATCAAACAAACAATCATAGTTATTTATTTAATATAATATTCCAAAATTTAAAATTTTGGGATGTTACAAACCTACCACACTTAAAATGAATCTCGTCCTCGAGATTCGAAGAGGCTAGCAAGAAAGGTTAGGGTCTGGGGTCTTCGAGCAATTCCATTGATCGGAATGGTCTAGTGTGCTACCACACTTAAAAACAGGGTTATGTTTCCGACAGAACTCATGTACTCCATCCGTTTGGGTTGACAATGTCGGTCTTCTCATATTCTCTGGAATAACTCCTTCACTGAGGCTCTTCCGGTAGGGCATAATCTTTTCCTCAAACACGTGTCCTTTCATCCTGGTGAGGTTCTTCCGAGACTGGGTCTTCTTAGCTGATAGGTCTGTCGCCAATACTAAACAACTATCAAAATATCTCATGGTGGTCAACAATTTCTGGTTTGTCCTGCAGGAAAATGGTCTGGGTTGAATCTCACTGTATAACCTACGATTGGCATCGGTTGCGTGTACAGGGTTCCATCATCCTACCCTTCTAAGGTTTAAACAAGGTTTTGACATCGTCGTCTCTCTACTATGGGTAAATCACTGAGATTTACCATTCCAAATAGCAAGAGCGGATGATACGAGTAAGTCGGTATGGTGATCAATCCATTCCGCACCCAGATCATTTCCCTGTATAAGGTTTAGCGAATCTCGTATTTCTAACACTCGGGCAGTCTCACAAGCATTGCAGAATTTCTCTTGTCGATGAACTAAGTTCGAATAAATCCATTGATTCTGCAAGCTGAATGAAACATCTATCATCCCTTCACAACTCTCAGGTTTTCGTATCCTCCTAAGAAACGTCTGCTGATCAAATCATAGCTTCTTTCAAAATTTCTTCTTCCAGGGAGTACTTGATCCTTATTAATTCCTGGGCCTGTGGGTTATGGACCCACTTCAACACTTGTATAGCTTTAACTCAGCCTGGGAGTTACAATTGTTCCATATTCCGTCATTACACCTCCTTTAAATCCAACAGTACCCCATTCCTTCATAGCCTTGGGGTAACCTTCATACTAAAATAAGACTTAAACTTATTTTGTCCAAACTCCACTCCGCGGGATACATTTTCCTGTCCATCGGTCAGGTGTTCTCACAGGGTGCTACCACCCTTAAAGTGAAATGCACAATTTCATCCATAAACCATATTTCTCATATCCTCGAAACTGGTCCAAAATCTTTGTTCATAGAGTAACAACTCAGAAAAACAAAAAATCCACATATGAAATCATGACACGTTAACTTTATTGATTTCATGAATTCATTACAATCTCTGAGCACCCATTACATAACGCAACTCATCGTACTCATGAAATAAAAATTGCTTCCTACTACACTTATTACCAATATTAAAATTCCAACTGCTTAGCTCCAGCTTTCATCAGATCTAAACATTCCCTAGAAAAATGTCCTGCTTCCTTGCAACGAAAACAAATAACTTCCGACAAGTCCCGAGGCTTCTTGGGGATGGTGTCTGCTCTTTGGGTTCTTGGCTTCTTCTCTGGACATTTATCAGCGTAATGACCTAAATCCTTGCACCTATAACAAGTGATATGACTCAGGTCCTTTTCTGCAGAAATTGGGTTGCTCTGGGGATGCCTTCGTTTTCTCTTCCTGGGTTTCTCCGTCATGATCAGAGCTTCTATCTCCTGAGGGTCAAACTCCACTTCCGCTGTCGGGAATTCTCCCAGATACTCTTGGCTTTCCTTCGGGTAATACTGTGAGAAATGTTCTTCTTCTCCACATGAATAGCAAGCTTGGGGGAAAAATCTATTTAGGCCTTCTCCATCGAGGTCTTCAACATCTTCCTTCATCGCAGGTTCTTCTACACTTTCCCTGAGGGCTTCTTTCTGTTGCTTCGTAACTTCTTGTACCTTGGGGTAAATGTGGCATTGAGCCGGGTAGTGCGTAGTTCCTTCACACAGGAAACAAGTAACCTGTCCAATCGGGCATTCTTCGGCTGCGTGATTTTCCTCACAATGAGGGCATCCATTCTTGTGTTCTTCATGGGTGTGTCCTATTTCTCCGCAAATCTTGCAGGCACAAGGTTTCTTCATCAGGTTATCACAGTGCTTCCGGATGAGACGTGATCTCAACAGAGTCTTCTTGAATTCCTCCCAAGTTGTTGCTTCGTTGCATCCCTGTATGGCTTGATGCATTTTCCACCAGGTTGCAGCACTCCCGGTAAAATACTGAAGAGCGTATTGAACCTCATACTTTCTTGCAATCATATTTTTCCCGAATTGATCCTCCATGTTTTTAATCCATAGCTCTGCCTCCAACTTAGGCATCGGTCCAGAGAATACCAGTCCAACTTCATTCATCATCTATGGGTCCAAGGGTTTTGGGATGAGATACGAGAGAAGAATGGAGGGATATACACACAATACAAACAAAAGTTTTGAAGAAACGGGTTTTATTTTGTGGCTGTCGGAAAAACATAAAAAAAATGACAGCTCACAATCGTCGCAATCTAACGTAAGTATATAACAGGGGTTTGGTCTTCTAAAGGTCAAATAAATCTTCGGAGTCTTCAATTTCTTCGAGTCTTCAGAGTCTTCAACGGTTGTAGCTTCTTTCTCCAAAATGTATGGTGAAATACTCTTTACTCTGAAGTGGCCATCAGTTGTCCGATATCTTATTCTTCTTGGAGCGGCTTCAGTTGATCCTTCGTGTGGTCAGAAGGGTAAAGGGTATATTCTAACTATTTGAGGTAAGGAGGCTATTTGATAAAATCAGAAAAGATGAGAAGTAAAGGATCTTTTTGAAATTAAGGTTTTAGAGATTTCCTATCCTAGTGGCTTTCCAGTTTCTATGGTTACGTTCTACAGTCAACATGTGCTCTGATACCATATCTGTAGCGACTCGACCTCAAACGGTCAAGCCTCTGTGTATCCGTGCCATCCCTGGATCAGTATGCTGGCACACACAGTACGTAAATATATATATCAAAGTGCAATCACATGTATAAATAACGTAAAATTGATATATACCTGATGTATCTCAGCGGAAACAAACAAACGGGTGTGAAGTCCCATCAACGCCATCGGCAAGTTGAGTGTAGACCGTAACCCAACAAAGAAACTCACTCGTCGTAGAAATAATCCTGCAACATGAGACGTTGCAGCCGTGTAGGTCAGTACATTGAATGTACCGGCAAGATCACTATAAGAAAAACAGATGATAAACTATACTATATGCAATATGGCTTTGTGGCTCTGTATCTGAGTTTTGTTTGCGTAAAAGCTGGTTTTATTTTCCCTACATCAAAGGAAATAACCGGAGTGTACACTACGGAGTTATCTATCATGACATGGTTCCGCCAACCGATGTCTCATAGCCCAAATCATCATAAGTTGCCCACAATTAAGTTATCAATCCGGTGTTGAGAGTTCCGAGATAGATCCAAGTCCAGAGGCTCAAGTTGTCCGTAACCGGGGACACGGCTAATCGATTAGGTTTAAACCCTCTGCAGAGGTTTGTACACTTTACCCGCAAGATTCGATCCCTCCCGTTTCGTCGTCGCACTTCATGATGTTTGAGAACTGGATGATCGAAACATGGTCTTCCGAAGAGTTCCTCTGACCACTGTTCGGTGCTCATCCAATCCTACCGTAGTTCTACATCTGCTAGCACCGTCCCAGCCAGAGTAACCACTAAGGTCAACCAAGCCAGAGCCCATAATGACTTGCGGTTGCACAGGTAAGCTTCCGGGCATGAAGTATTCTTCCGTCTCTTTGAGTCTGGGTGAAGCTTTCCGCAAGATGTCATGGCGCTTCTCCATGCATCCCGGCCATCCACTGGTTTCTCCAGGGTGCCCGTCAACCGTCCTTCACCCAGTAGTGTGTATTGAATTCTTGTCTCGAGTCTTGAAGTCTTGAGGCCTCGAAGGTGCAGTCCTTGCAGATTCCAGCATGGAGTTGTCGTCATTGATGTAGAGTCCTCCATTCTCACACCACTCCCGAACACTCGTACCAACCCCGTCTACTATAGCGTAGCATTTAAACTACATAACGTCCCGGGCTTGGTAATCAGGGAGATGGGTTCCTACCTCATGCATTCTACTCAACTACAAGAATTCAATATCACTACTGGAGGGATTATGAATGGTGACACTAAATGCAATAAAAACATAGGTATGAAAAGCATGGTCAAAGTGAACTTGCCTGGTAAGGTGATGAAGATATTAACGCTCTCGGAAAACTTGATGGAACTATTCGTCACTCCGTGGGGAATCTATATTAACAAACATGACATTCACATAAGCAAGCATTCTAGCAAGCAATTCTAACAAGCATTAAAGAAATCAAAATGCAATTCATCAGTAAAATCAATAATAAAAACCAAAATATAAGTCCAAAAGAACTTCGAAGAAAACTATAAAGAAACACTAAAGAAAACTCAATTATGCACACCAAAAATAATTTTGTCCTAAATAAAACCTAACAACAAAGAAAATAATAAACTAATAAATTAACATAAAACAATAAGAGTTTTTTTTTGTAAAATAACAGAAAGAATTTTCATAAACTTTTCGTAGCAAAAAGAAACAAATAAAAAGCTTCTATGCAACTCTAACTATGACCTATACCAAAGTTTTATACACAAACTAAATAAAAAAATTTTATATAAAATAAATTTTGTCTACTGTAGTCTAACAGGAATATAAAACAATTGTCAAAAGTGACAAAAAGAAATAAGTTAAAACTAATAAAAACAATAAAGAAAAGACAAAAACAAAACTATAAGTAAAACGGTACTGTTTTCGCAATGAACCTAATTTAAAATAAACTAAAAATAAATTACTATATGCTACTGGCTAGACAAAACAATAACAAAACAGTAGAAAAAAGAATCAATCGAAAATATTTTATAAAACTCAAGATACGGCCAAATTAGTGATTTGAACAAATTTCATCAAATTCAATTTTAAACTACTCAAATTTGAAATCCAATTGTACTAACAGAAACTTCAAGAAATTTTGAATCTAATGCAAAAACAATCACTCAATTTGGAGTTAAAACCTAAAAGATATAGAATTTCTAAAAACAGAACTATTCTATTTTTGAAACAGAAATGAAATAAAATAAAATAAAACAAAACGGGCAAGTGCTATGTGGCCTATTGCTACTGGGCTAGAAGATGGGCGATGCGAATCTAAACGTCGCTTGGCCGATACTTCACAAAACCACACGTGCTAGTAAAAGAAAAACCGACCGGCTAAACCGCATAGATCTAAACCGTAAATAAACCGATCTAGTAATAAAAACCTAACTGTTCAGATTAGATCTAATCTGGGCCGTTGCTAGGAGATCTAACGGACAGAGAGGGGGTGGCCGGCTTACAGTGAGGTCCGGTGAATCTCCGGCGATGGTGGCGGCCTCGGGGTCGACGTTGTGGCGTCCCTGGTGATCCTCCGGCGAAGGCGTTGGCACCAGGCGATGTGGCGTTCAACGGCGAGTCCAGCGGTGCTCGAGGTGGCATCCGAGGTGGAAGGAGGAGGACGACAGCGAGCTCGAGGTGGAGACGCCGTACGGGAGTCGATGGTGACGGGGCTCCGGTGGCTCTGAAGCTCAGGCGAGGGCACGGGAGATGCGGGTGAGAGATGGGGTTGTGGTGGTGGCTTCGGAGAGGGGCGAGGTGGTCTAGGTCGCTCGGTGGGGCGGCAATGGCGCGGCGGCGGCTTCTGGCTCCGGCGAGCTATTGCGGGCGGGGCAGAGGGTTTCGGCGAGGGGAAAGAGGGGGAACGGGATGCGGGAGAGGGGTATATATAGAGGGGGTGCTTGGACGAGGGGTCGGATCGGGGATACGGGATCCCGAGAAGATCGGGCGCGGCGGCGTCGGTGTGCTCCGGCCGATTCTTGCGGGAGGAGGAAGACGACGCGGGCCCCGCTTTCAGCGAGACAGGGCGAGCGGGAGGGGATCGGGCGACCGGGGCGGAGGCAGTTCGCGCGAGGGAGAGAGGCCATGGGCCGGTTCGGCCAGGGGGCCGGCTGGCTGAGGGAAGAGAGAGAGGGGGAGGTGGGCTTCAGTCTGTTGGCTTCAGCCTTTTTTTTTATACAGACAAGAAAACTAAATAAAGGAAAAACAATAAGAATTTTATATAGACATATTATATATAAAAAATTTCAGAAAAAGAAATCCTAAAACATGAACATATTTTCAGATACAAATAAAATTCACAAAAATTAAAATAAACCAAACAGTGCTACTGTTGCATTAAAACCCAATAAAAAACTTTTTTAAAATACCAAAATGATTTCAAATTTACTTTTCTCCAATTTTCTATTGTAGGGAATCATTTTACCCTATTTTCCATGTATTTCATTTTTGGAGAAAAATAACTTGAATAAAATCCAAATAACTCCAAATTGAAAGGGGTTTTCAAAATACTTCCAAATGACTTTCAATTTGATTCTTTTTTTAACTTCCAACTCATATTTCATAGAATTGAAGAAGTCATTTTATCTTCTCTCCTGAAAATCATTGAGTTGCATAAAGTTTCAAATTTGAAATATTTTTGATAGAATTCAAATCTTTTCAAAACACTTTTCATTTCAAATGGAAGAAGTCATATCATCTTCACTCTAGGATTTTGTGATGAAATGAATTTGAATTCATGGACATCAAGTAGGAAAGATGAAAGTTTTGGGAAAGTCCTTTAATTCCATCTCATTCAACTTTCAAAAAGTTTCAAATTCCACTCATTTTCAATTAATCAATCACCCAAACAATCAAACAAACAATCATAGTTATTTATTTAATATAACATTCCAAAATTTAAAATTTTGGGATGTTACAGGCACGTTCTGATGGCTCTCTCACATATGGAGAGGGGGTGGAGCGGTATATATAGCCTCCACACAAAATTCAACCATTACACACATTTGACCCATATCAGTGAGACTGAATACCTAAACTCGATGGCACCGATTAGTTCAAAAATGTTAACATTAGGAATCTCGGTGGGACCGACTGGAACAACTCGGTGGGACCAATGTGCTAGGGCTTAGGGCAAACCTCATCTCGGTGGCGCCGATTGCATCAACTCAGTGAGACCGAAGTGAAGTAATAGGGCAATAGAGAATTGGTCAAGCCATCTCGGTGAGACCGATTGCAATTTCGGTGAGACCGAAATAATTGCAACTGATAACAGTGAGTTGGCAAGGCCATCTCGGTGAGTCCGAGATTTGTATCGGTGTGACCGAAATGTTCGGGTTTCTGGCTGTGGCTATGTCATATGAACTTGGTGGCACTGGGTAGAAAGAGTTGGTGGGGCCGAGTTGGAGTTTAGGATTTTGACATATTTGGATGGAGAAAGTGGTTGAGGGTTTTGCAGCAATATCACTAAGCATTTGAGCAAGCAAGCCATTAAGCAACACCTCATCCCCTTTTAATAGTATTGGATTTCCTATGGACTCAATGTGATCTTGGATCACTAAAACAAAGATGAAGAGTCTTGAGCTTTTGCCAATATATGTCCTTAGCATTTTGAGGGGTCCACATTTCTAGTCCATGCCATGCCATTCATTGATGTTCCTGAAATATTTATCTTGAATGGATATTAGTTTAATGAGCTATATGTTGTTATGAATTAACAAAACCACCTGGGGATTAGTTGTACTTTCAATCTCCCCATTTTTGGTAATTGATGACAACATATAGATCAAAGCTTCGACAAATGATGAAATGGATGAAATACATCCTCGCTTTGAGAAGTATGTGATAAGCAAGAGCTCCCCCTAAATTTTTGCATTATTTAAAATTTGCGTTTGAATGGAAATGCACAATCAATTAGGATCATGGGTCATTCTTCCATGTCACATACATCTTGGTGGAGCGCACAAAATGATAAGAGTAAAATAACATGCACGCATCACCAAAGATACAAGTGAGAGATCATACATAGACAATCATAGAGATAGGCATGTAAGCACACATTAAGCATGGTATGATCAAACACATGATCACACAAGGTATCTCACGAGCATAACACAATAAGTAGCATCAAGTAGTATCAACCTAACGAAGTAGCAATGCAAATAAAAACTAGCAAAGAAGCAAGACTCTCTCTCTGTCGAAGCCTATGATCTATACACTTTCTCCCCCTTTGGCAACAAGTTACCAAAAAGTTTGAAAATGTATAGTGCTATACGACACTCTAGGCACGATCTCCGGGAGCTCCTAAAGGGGTCTTTTGGCTTGTTGCTCCGGTGTGCGTAGATGGCGTTGAGAGAACGGCTTCTGCAAATGCTTCAGCTGATGTCTGTTGAGCAGGTGGGGTTGACACTGGTGGTGGCACTGTGACAGTGGTGATAGGAGCAGAGTGAGTAGGCCTTGTGTCTGCAACTAGCTCAGCAGTAGTCCTCTGTGCCCTTGGCACTGCCTGGAATCTGTCAGTGGTAGGTCTATCATCTTTGTCCTTAGTATCATCTCGCAACTTCTCAACAATGGATTGAATCTCAGTGACCTTGACATCAAGATTATACATCTTGTCTTCAACAATCCGCTCTAGGCTCTCCTGAGTCTTGGTTAAGTTGGCCAGACTCTTCTCAATCCTCAGAGTTGCTTCTAGCAAATACGTGAGTTGATCTTGCTTGGTCTTGAGATTGACAATTGAAGCATCTGGAGCACTTGCTGCCTTTGCTACTTTGGCAGCCTTCGCCTACTCAGCCTTCTCCCGGGCCTCAACTGATGTTGGATGTGAAGCATCCATCACCACTTCATTGTCCTCAAATTCTGGCCTAAGAGGTAGATGCTCTCTGTCAAGCATATATGTGCCAGTTCCAAACTTGGAATTGATCGACATTTGAATATGCGGTGCATATCCACATGAACTCTTTTGGTCTGCAGCTATCCTCTTGACTGTCTCAACAATCATACTCATGACCTTGAACTTCTTTGGTATGTCAAATAGATGCAGCAGGTTGATGGAATGGCCACGGATCATTATCTCATCTCCGGACTTGGGCAACAAGGTATGCCTCAAGATGTAGTTGGTGGTGGCTAAACCAGCAAGCAAGTAATATATGGAACCAAACTTGTGAGTCTCTACAGCTTTATCAGGAATGGGCTTGTACATGTGAGCTATAGTGTTATGATCCATCCTGGGTTTGCCATAGACATCTATGTCATTTTCTCCTTCTTCTGGGGCATTGATAAGATCTGCCCACTCTGAGATTGATGACTGGTATCTGGTGCCCTCAGTCATCAACACAATCTTCCCATCTGGATAGCAGTGTGCAGTGGAGTAAAATTGCATCACCATTTCATCATTCCACTTGGTGAGCTCTTGTCCAACAAATGCATCAACTCCAGTCAACCTGAAGCTCTCATGAACATGGGGGAAGTAGTCCTCATTGGCATCTATGTACTTCCAATCCACCCACTTCATATCACTCACAATTGGCTTCTTGTCAAGCAAAACTGTCTCATAGAAGTCTTGATGTTATCTGGTGTGGAAACGATAATCAATAGTAGTCCTTCTCCTTGTAGCATATGGATCAGTTTTCCTCCATAGTCTCAGACCACTGTCCTTCCTCAACTTCATGTTCTTAGCCACTGGATGTCCATCATCGTGGTCTGGAATCTTGGGCTTCAATTTTCTGAGCACTTGGGGCTCCTCATCTTCTTGAATTTCTGGCACTGGGGCCTTGTTCTTCTCTGCAGGAGGAATGTTTCTGGTGGATCTCTTTGGAGCTGTAGTTTTGGGTGCAGCAGGTGGAGCTTTGGACTTGGGCTTGGAGGGTGCACCAGTCTTAATGGCATCTGCCATTAACTTCTGAGTTTTGGCTGGGGGTGCAGCAGGTTCCTCGTCCTCCTCATCCTCATCATCATCCCTCATCATGGATGGTCTGCCAATCACTCTGGCAATGGTTTTCTTGACTCTCTCCTTCCTCTTCTTCTTCCCATCAGCAGCTTCTCCTTCCTCTCTTGGCTCAAGAGTGAACTCCATAGTCTCTTGTGTAGCAGTTGATCTTCTGGCCTTAGACATGGGAGCTCTCTTGGCAGGAGGTTTCTTTTGAAGACCTGGCTTGGTGGCAGTAGCTGCAGCATACTCTTTCTTCAGCACCTTCTTCTTTGAGGTTACTTCCTCTTCAACCACAAAGTCTTCATCCTCACTCTCTGAGGTTCTCTTCTTTCTCTGTCAAGTAGCAACTTTAGGCAGATTGCTAGGAGTGTTTCTACTGCCATCATCATAGTTACTGCTAGGGCTTGTTCCCTCACTGAGGTTGACTTGCTCCTCTGACCTGTTCTGGCTGTCACTTTCTTCAGACATCTTTGCAAACTGACCCTGTGAATAGATGTGTATGGGCAGAGTAGATGAGCATCACAAAAAGCAGCTTGTTTTTTGCATAAATTTGAGTCAAAATCTTAGTTTTAGTTTTCTGGAGAAAGCATTTCAGAGCTACCGATATGAAAATCTCGGTGACACCGAAGCACTTAAGAGAGTCTAAACATACAACATCGGTCAGACCGAGTTGTAGTTCGGTGACTCTGAGATGCTATGGTTTCACAGAGAATTCGCTTCCGGTCTCACCAATCAGTATGCTTTGGTCAGACCGAGTTGTACTTAGTGCAATGGCCAGGGCCAATCGGTGGGACCGAAAACTTCATTTCGGTCGGTCCGAGATGAGCTCGGCGGAAACCTAACCCTAAGATTTTTCATCGAATCTAATCTAAAGGAACTTTTTGCAGGATAGAATGATTTCATACGTGGAAAGAAAGCAGGCAAAAAATTTGTGCAATGAATCGGAAAGGGGAATAGGCACAAAGTGGTCGAACCGTACCCTAACTCGGTGATGATTCGCTACGGCGGCAACGGCGGTGGAGAAATCCGTTGACGGTGGTGGAGACCTGAGGCGGAGGCGCACAGGCGGAGACGATGATGATCCAGAGACCAAGGGGCGGTAGCAATGGGGCACGGGCTCAAGAGGTTTGAAGAAATTTTCAACCGAATGGGCCGTGGAGTATATATACCCATACACTGTCGGTGGCACCAAGATGCAAAACTGTGTGCAGTTACTGCAACTGGGTGAGACCGAGTCGTTCTAATCGGTAGCACCGAGATGAAAACCTAGATCAATCTAGTGGTTTCGGTGAGACCGAATATGAGTGTGTTGGTCTGACCAAAATTTACAGGAAGGTTTTGGAAGGCAGCCCTTGACGGATCAGTGGCTCCGAGTGCTCCTCACCCGGAGGGTCCGTAAAAGACTTCTTCATTTTTTGTGATGTAGCATGAATAGAGTTTGAGAAGAGAAAAAGCATAGATAGCTAGAGAAGGTCCTTAGGCATTCTTGTCCATCCATTTGGCCAATAAAAACCAAACAACCAAAACCACAAATGGATGTCCTCGAATGGAGAAATTATGCAACCAACATGCTCACACAATAAGATAGCAAATGAAACATGTGACAAAGCATGCACAAACAATTCTAGCATCTATCAAGCAATTGGCGATGACTAGGTCATCTATATATGAGTATATTGACTTAGGAGTCAAATGAGAACATTTGATCATAGGTCATACTCATTGTTTAAGCACAAGTGGGGTCACCACTTTTACATAAAGCATTGATGTGTTCACACCATTAGAGTTTCTTTAGCTCAATCTTAGAGCAAAGCTCCCCCTAGATGTGATATCCCCCCTAAGAGGGATGAACTAACCTTGGGTTTTGTCGATGATGACTTCATGTAGATGTTGAAGATGTGGATGCTCAATGTTGACGTCTACATCTTTTGGAGCAATCCATTGGAGTGTTGCACTTTCAATACCTACATGGGTTAGTCCCAAAAGGAACATACAAGGATATCCATAGAGATAGAGTGAATTGCACATATGTTGATGCCCATGAAAGCATTGGGTTACCTTATCCCTTGTATTACCCACGAGAGGGTTTGTGACTCCATGAACTAGTGCAAGATATGAAAATTGATTGCACAAGTCCTCGCCAAAATGAATATGAGTGAAGTATGTTGGTGGAGTCACCCTCAAGAACACTCTAGTTCTTCTTCTTTGGGATCCACGTCAACTTGATGGGAATCCTTCGAGTTGTAGTCGTACTTGATGATGTAGAGCTTGACGTAGTCTTGGGGACCCACTTGACCATGGCCTTAGGAGCTTCTTCAAATGAGTCAATCTCTTCTTGAAGCTTGTCCTTGCCTTTTACCTTGTGGTCTTGTGGTGGAAGATCGTCTTGAGCTTGTGTTCCCTTGAAAGAAGTGGGGTCATACTTCTCTTGTTGAGGAACAAACTTCGTCTTGGGGTATTGATCTTCTTCCCATTCAACTCCATTGGCATTGAACTTTCGTTCAAAACCAACACCTTGATTCTTCCGGTGCCTTCCTTGCTCGCGTACAATTTCCTCAAATTGCTTACTTCTGGCAAGGCTCTTGTAAACACCTTTCTCTATAATTCCCTTCAATAAGCTATGTTCTTGCTCAAGTGTAACTTGGCTAAGAGAATCATTAGTGGAATCAAGAGAACTACTAGAAGCAACAATATTGGATTTAACATGGTTATTGTTACTACTAGAGGAAGAATCTTTCTTGCTCTTATTGCTAGATTTTACTTGTGGCATATAATAGACAAGAGGAGACGTTTGGCAAGATAAGAAGAACTCTTCTTTCGAAGATCAACATTGATAGCTTTTAGGAACTCATGCTCTTGCTCTAAATTTAGCTTCTCGAAGTGTAGCTTCTCATGAGTCTTTAGGATCTCTCTATGATCCTCTAGAGTTGTTTCATGAGCTAACTTAAGAGTGTTTAGTTCTTTAGTTAGACGCTCAATCTCCTTCTTATCATTGTCATTCGTTTCATCTTGATTAGCATGATTACTAGCAAATTCATCATGGTTTTCATCACTAGTGTTGTCAACAAGTAAATCATCATCACCTAGCAAATCATCTTCATCACTATTGAAATCAACATACTCGAGGTGTGATACCTTAGGGCCTTTAGCCATGAAGCATCTTCCAGTTCCTTCATTTGGTGAGTCAAATATGTCGTAGGAGTTGGATGACACTAGTGCAAGACCGGCAACACCTTCATCTTGAGTATAGTTGGAGTCAGAGTGATAGCTTCTCTCGGAGTAGTTGTCGGAGTCGGAACCGGATACCCATTCACCAACGTGAGCTTGATGTCTTCGTCTTGTGTAGCTCTTTGATGACTTGTCCTTCTTTTCTGAATCCTTGCTTCTACGAGAGGGTCTTCGTTCATAACGATCATCTCTACTCCTTCTCTCTCTTGGAGGTGATTCATCTCTTCTACTCCTCCTTTTTGGTTAATCTTCTCTTTTCTTGTAGGGAGCCGTACACTCATTGGAGTAGTGTCTGGGTCTTCCACAATTGTAGCAATTACGATCACGACTAGAAGATCTTTTGTCATTGTAGGACCTTGACTTGGAGCTTCTCTGTTGCTTCTATTCTTGTAGAACTTGTTGAAGTTCTTCACCATTAAGCTCAATTCTTCATTGGAGACTTGCTTCTCGCTTGATGTTGTAGGAGCATCACTTGAAGCTTTCTAAGCACCACTTGACTTGTTGTGGAGCTCTTCTTTATCCTTGAGTGACATCTCATGAGCAACAATTCTACCAATGACTTCCATGGGCTTGGATTTTTGTAATTGGGCATCATTTGGATCAAGGTGCACACGGTATCATATTTTCCATCCAAGGCTTTTAGGATCTTCTTGATCATGAATTTGTCGGTCATATCTTCACTTCCTAAGCCGGCAATCTCATTTGTGATGAGAGCAAGCCTAGAGTACATTTCGGCGACTCCTTCACCATCCTTCATCTTGAACTTGTCAAGTTGACTTTGGAGCACATCCAACTTGGATTCCTTGACGGACTCGGTACCTTCGTGCATATCAACCAAAGTATCCCAAATTTTCTATGCATTCTCAAGGCGGCTGATTTTCTTGAATTCTTCGGGACACAATCCTTTGAAGAGAATACCACAAGCTTGAGCGTTGTATTGCAACATCTTCATTTCTTCCACTGACGCTTCACGATCCGGTTCTTTCCATACTCGAAGAAATCACCTTGCAAGCCAATACGCACAATAGCCCAAACGGCGGGGTTATGACCAAAAATATGCATTTTTCATCTTATGCATCCAACTAGCAAAATTAGTACCATCAAAGTAAGGACCTCTATGGTGGTAATTTCCCTCGCTAGACGCCATACTCTCCTAGGTTGTGAAACCAAGGCTATGATCACCAAAGCTATGGAAATCAAGGCAAAAGTATACCAAAGCTCTGATACCACTTGTAGGATCGAAAGTATGTCTAGAGGGGGGGTGATTAGACTACTTGGCCGAATAAAAATCTAACCTTTTTCCAATTTTAGTTGTGGGCAGATTTTAGCAATTAGCACAAGTCAAGCAATCAACCTACACATGCAATTCTAAGAGTGTAGCAGCGGAAAATAAAACACTGCATATGAAGGTAAAGGGAAGGGTTTGGAGAAGGCAAACACAATTGAGACACGAAGATTTTTGGCGTGGTTCCGATAGGTGGTGCTATCGTACATCCACGTTGATGGAGACTTCAACCCACGAAGGGTAATGGTAGCGTGAGTCCACGGAGGGCTCCACCCATGAAGGGTCCACGAAGAAGCAACCTTGTCTATCCCACCATGGCCATCGCCCACGAAGGACTTGCCTCACTCGGGTAGATCTTCACGAAGTAGGAAATCTCCTTGCCCTTACAAACTTATTGGTTCAACTCCACATCTTGATGGAGGCTTCCAAGTGACACCTAACAAATCTAGGAGACACCACTCTCCAAAAGGTAATAGACAGTGTGTTGATGATGAACTCCTTGCTCTTGGGCTTCAAATGATAGTCTCCCCAATACTCAACTCTCTCTCAGAGATTTGGATATGGTGGAAAGATGATTTGAGTGGAAAGCAACTTAGGGAAGGCTAGAAATCAGGATTCTTGTGGTCGAATTGGAATATCTTGATCTCAACACATGAGTAGGTGGTTCTCTCTCAGAAAATGTATGGTGGAAGTGTAGGCACGTTCTGATGGCTCTCTCACATATGGAGAGGGGGTGGAGGGGTATATATAGCCTCCACACAAAATTCAACCATTACACACATTTGACCCATCTCAGTGAGACCGAATAGCTAAACTCGGTGGCACCGATTAGTTCAAAAATGTGAATGTTAGGAATCTCGGTGGGACCGACTGGAACAACTCGGTGGGACCAATGTGCTAGGGCTTAGGGAAAACCTCATCTCGGTGGCGCCGATTGCATCAACTCGCTGAGAATGAAGTGAAGCAATAGGGCAACAGAGAATTGGTCAAGCCATCTCGGTGAGACCAATTGCAATTTTGGTGAGACCGAAAAAATTGCAACTGATAACAGTGAGTTGGCAAGGCCATCTCAGTGAGACCGAGATCCGTATCAGCGTGACCAAACTGTTAGAGTTTCTGGCAGTGGCTATGTCATATGAACTCGGTGGCGCCGGATAGAAAGAATCGGTGGGGCCGAGTTGGAGTTTAGGGTTTTGACATATTTGGATGGAGAAAGTGGTTGAGGGTTTTGGAGAAATATCACTGAGCATTTGAGCAAGCAAGCCATTAAGCAACACCTCATCCCCTTTTAATATTATTGGCTTTCCTATGGACTCAATGTGATCTTGGATCACTAAACAAAGATGAAGAGTCTTGAGCTTTTGCCAATATATGTACTTAGCATTTTGAGGGGTCCACATTTCTAGTCCATGCCATGCCATTCATTGAACTTCCTGAAATATTTATCTTGAATGGATATTAGTTCGATGAGCTATATGTTGTTATGAATTACCAAAACCACCCGGGGATTAGTTGCACTTTCAGGGATGATGATGAGGACATCAATACCATTGTTACACCCACGACCCCTGTTGTTACATACATGGGACCAATTACTAGAGCTTGCGCACGCCAATTAAATTACCAAGTTCTTTTGTTTCTTGGTAAGTATTCTAATGTTCATGAGAATATGATGCTGCCTAAATTGGATACATTTGTTTTGCTTACAAATGAAGGGCCTAGCTTGGACAAGATGGATGAACATGGGAGCATGACCAAGCATGGAGATGATGGCATGCGCAAGGGGAACAAGAACGGAGTTTCTGGTGGAGTTTTCAACATTTTTGAGCCACCATGATGACGTACAAGTGCATGGACAAAATATACAAGATGCCCTTTCATAAATTTCGTCCATAGCTTAATATAGGTGTTGCGCCACCTTATTTTTGGGCCAGGCCCATGTAATTTCGAAATACTACCTATAGGCTATTTTTTAGTGTCCGTATTGTAGGGGAAACGACTAAGGAGATGTTTTAGTCTCACGTTGCCAAGGGGGGATGAAATCCCCTCTCTCCCCCCTACAAATACAGCCCTTAAGGCACCGTTTAGACTTTGGGTTTTGTTTAGATTAAAGTTCGCCATAGCTGCAACTTCGCGAACTTCGTTTGTGTTCAACGACCGGACAAAGATGTCAGAGAACCCAACTTTGATCAATAAAGCTTTCCTCTTCACTACAAAAAAATACACTTCCGTGATGATACGTGTTTGTCATAGTAGGTCACGTTTTCTATCATGCATGTACATCCATGACGATTTTATGACAGAATCAAGATAGTCATACCTGTGCTGTCGTAGAAGTGTTCCATGACAATACCAAAATTATCATCACGGAAGTGTCAACTTCCATGACGGTAAATGGCGTGTCATGGAAGTGCTTTCGTCAAGGGTAACCGACACGTGGCATCCATCGTAACGGGTCGTCGTTAATCTATCGGGTTCTGGTTTGGGTTCGATAACCCATTAACAGCCAGGACCAATGGGGATTTTCCACGTGTAAAATCATCATTGGCCAGAGGAAACACGTGTCGGCTCCTCGGTGGGCCAGATGTCATCCATCCAATGGAGGAGACGTGCCTATGATACGTCGACACATGGCAGGGCCCAACAGAGGCCCATATATGTTAAAAAGGCCAGCCCAGTCAAAGGCCCGTAGTATTTACTCAGGTACTAGTGGGCCAGCCCACTAACGGCCTGCTTAAACATGGCCCATTTATGGCCCAAAGCCAGATCTGGCCCGTTAATTGTTCACTGAGTATTTGGGCCCAATTACGGCCCAGTGTCATTTCGGCCTGTTAGAGGCCCGATGTAGACATGGGCCCATTTCAGCCCGGTGTGTCTTTCGGCCTGGGAATGGCCCGTGCTGCCCATGGGCCATATATGGTCCGACGCGACATCCGGCCGCCCGTGATCAAGGTGGCAACAGTTCAGCCCAACGTGACTTTGGGCCTATTAAAGGCCTGTCATATAATTTAGCCCGTTGATGCCTCTACTAAGCTTTCAGCCTCTTAAAGGCCCATGATATCAGTGGGCCAACTAAGGCCCGAGATATGTTTCGGCCTGGTAATGGCCTGTCATATAACTGGGCCAATAATGGCCCGGTCTACATTTCAGCCTGCTAAAGGCCCATGGACGACTAATGAAAATTGAGGCCCAACATGCATTTCGGCCTGCTAAAGGCCCATGGTATCTTCTGGACCGTAACAGGCCAAAAGAATATTCAGCCTGTTAATGGTCCGAAGCTACATGGGCCCAACTAAGCGCTGGGTCCACTAAAGGCCCAACTAAAATTTGGGCCGAATGTAGGCCCTTGTAAGTTGTGGGCCTGGCGCAAAGTGTGAAGGCCCCAATGGCCTTTCAGGCCCAAGAAAGTTGCAGGCCGGCCACATTGTGGTTCGCTAAAATGCAGGCCCGTTAGAGGCGAATGTTTTGGCCCGGTCGCCTACATCAGATTTCGCCATTTTTTTAGATAGCGAATGATGGCATATACTTTTTTTTACAAAGGGAATATATTAATATCGCAAAGATACCAATTAAACCCGGCCTCTGTACCAACAAGATGTCCAAAGGCATCAAGGATACACACAGCCAAAAAAGAAAAGTAAAAAGAACAGGAAAAAGACCTCACCATGATGATCAATCATTAGCATCAGCAGCACTCTAACCAGCACCAAAGACAACACCCGTATTACAAAAGAGGTTCTCAAAAAGCAACGCCTCCAAGAAGGAAACAATGCATAAGCGTTGTCGTTGCCCAATCAAAGATCTTGGGTTTTCACCCTGGAGAAAGTCCGAGTTCACCAAAAACAATGCCTTCAACAAGGTCATTGCCAGCTACAACCAATAAAGGCCAGACCTTGGGTTTTCAACCTGGGAGTTGAGACTCTGTACTCGAGGAGCACCACCAAAAATGTAGCCCTCCAGTGCTGCCGCCCCCGCTTGCTGAGGCCGCTGTTGCAAGACACCAAACACCTGGCACACAGTCTTCATCACATTCAATACACCCTTTCGCCAAAGCTACAAGACCTCCAATCGCAGGTGCCATGACTTTGTCCACCTCTATCAATGCGTTGGGAATCTTGACTTAGACATGTCCCATGACATCGATAAGAAAGCAAAGCTTCGCGTCGCGCCCTCTTAAGTCATCCTGGCTGATAATAAGAGCGCGCATGACCGGAGGCTTTCCGATCCAGATATCCAGGGCGACATACGCCAATCTATATATATCTCCGACAGGGGAACTCGTCAGCGGCTAGATCAAAGAGGTCGACATTCGGCAGAAAGACGACTTGACGGAAGAAGAGTGCTAGGGTCAAACCACCATTAATAGGCCGGAGCCAGCAGCCCCCACGCCGCCCTCCTCTCGATCCAGACCTACAGATCGGCTATGTACTTCCGCACAAGCTTCCCAACCGGCTGGATCACGGCCGAGTCGTGCAGATCTGCTCCGCACAAGCCTCCCAACCGCGCCGCCATTGACCAAAGGCCACGGACGACGGATCTAGATGGGAGCACAGACCCACGGCCGACTGCCGCTGCCCACTGCGATCCGCCTCCACCGAATAATGGCATATACGGTAACTAGTAGGAATTAAGAACAAACCTACTCTATACAATAAAGAAATTATGGCATAGTAACTTAGAATAAGCCTACACTATACAATCCACTGGGCATCCACTGGGCATCGAAGTTCGCCACCAGTGATCATAACGCGCAACGAAGAAGCAGATTACAAAAACTAGGCGCCATTGCAGTGTACCAAAATAATACTGAACCAAGACCACTTCCAAGACAGTTCAAGAAAGGTTAGCCTTGAGCGGGAGCTGCTGCGCAAGCTGCTGAGCAAGGCTGTGAGACTGGCCTAGCATGTCGGTCATAGCTTCCAGCTGTAGCTGTTTAGCAATGAGGTTCTCATTGGTGTTCTCCGTGATCTTCCTTAGAGATAGGACTTCAAGTCGAAGTTTAGTTACAAAATGCCTTTCTGCTTGAACTTGGGACTGAAGAAGTTGAACTGATTCAGACAACGAATTCTGTGAGCTTGTCTGACTGCTAGTCTCAAGTAACTTGAACACTGCATCAAGACATGACTTTGGCGTTGTCTCGCTATCTTCAAGATGTTTTGCCTTCTTTGCTGCAATATATGTTGGGTTTGTCTCACAGCCTTCAGCAGACTTGTGCATGCCATCAGGCATATCACCCTGAAACAAGCAGAGAGATGACAGGTTTTGCACGTGTATAAACAAAGATGGTAACTATGTTGTCAATTCCATCCAATTTCAAATTAGAAAATAAAGAGTCAGTTCAAAATATCAATAGCATAATTTGGCATTGTTCATAATGCGGGGAGCTTCACCACACTACTGGATTACCATGTCAACAAAACAAGCATAGATGAAGGGCAAAGACAATCATTGTATCTATTTTGGTTAATGTGCATGGCATGTTTTTCATATCATCAGCCACATCAGTAAGATAAAACAGGAGATGACAAGGTACAAACGTGGGCGGCTTCACCACACACTGGATTATAGATCCACAAAAACAAGCATACATATTGGGAGTATTGAGTAATGTGCATGGTATGAATAAGGAATTTGGTTTTACAACTAAAATTTGGAACTTACAGTTGTTGCGAACATGCATTTTGATAGAAACATCAAACTAAACAGCAGTTGACGATAGGGAGTATGAGCAAATTAACCAGCAGTTGAGGATAAAGGCATTAGAAGGACTGACTTACATTAACAGTTAACACCAGCTCTATAATGCCCTTCTCCATGTCAAGGGAAGGATAGCTCAAGAATTTCAGCACAGAAACTTCTTCATAAGCATTGCCTGTACTCTGCATTTTGTAGAGAGTAATTATAGATATGATAATACTGGAAGGGATAGAGGATAATGAAGATAAGATGCAGATTGATGCTACATAATCAACTACCAATCCCTGTAAGTACAAGCGTTACAGGACAAAATGTAATGACAAGAGCAATGGGCTACACTTCTGCACTGGCATTGTCTGTGCATTCAACTTTTTGGTAAGATTAAATATAGATCTGATATTTTTTAGTAAATGGTGGGCGAGGGAGATAAGATGCAGACTGCTACACAATGAACCAATCCCTCCTTCCCATAATATAAGAGTGTTTTGTACACTGGTGTACTGTACAAAATACTCTTATATTATGGGACGGAGGGAGTAGCTGTTAATGTAAGTACAGTGATAGACGGCGTTCAATCCTTACAAGAGGACTGCAGAGCTAAACCTCTTCAAAAGCATTGGGTTTATTCTAAATTTATGCAAGAGTCGATATGGATCTTATAATGTCCACCAAATGGAGGATAATGAGGCTAACATGTGCAGTGATGCTACATAATCAACCAGCTATGAAAGTAAGTATGGTCATACAGGGCAAGATGTACTAACAGGAGTAATGCAGTGTGCAGTATAGTTGCGAGATTATGTGGTCCCTTGAGAATGAATGTTCGTCTGCAAATAGTTTTTGTACAAGTGAGACGGTAAGGCACATGCAGAAATGTAGTTCAAATTGTGATGTGATATCATAGATAGTACCTTACGCTGCAGACGAGAGCAATGTGTAACAAGATTATTCTAGTCACGGTCTAATAAATGTAGCACCGGAGACTTTACAGAAATTTCGTTTAGAGGCTTGCCATCGAAGTGCGCTTGCCTCAGGTAGGAACGATACTTCATCAATGAGTGCTTGAAAAGCGCAACCAACCCTTGCTCGTCTTGACTAACCAGTTTGGTCCTTGTCTATTTAAAAGAATGAAATCTTGTTTCTTCTGTCAGCAGAAACATATGCAATAATTACCATGAATAACATTAGTACATTACTAACGCGTAAGTTGCGGAGGAAGATAGGAAATTGTTCTTTGTCTGTGGTATAATCTTTCCATGAAGGAAAAATGTGCACAAAGTTCCTGACAACAATATAAGCTTCGTCTACTAAACTGTGAAGAAGTGGAACAGGGGTCCTATTTGCTGCAATTGGGGCTCTCTCTTGTTTGAAAAGGGATTTGGCAACTGGATTGGGTGTACTCTTTGCTGGAATGGGGGTTTTGCATCGTAGAGCTGGTGCTATGTCAATTGGCATCATCATACTGTTTGCTACAGTTGGGGTCTGCTGAGTTGGGGCATCAGAGATGGCCAGTGTAGTAGGGCTAGAGTCTGCTAGAGTTGTGGCCATGTTTTCTGGGTCTGGTGATATTGCAACTACACCTAATGGGCTATTTGATTTATCAGGTGTCACTACCTTTTCCAAATAATGTGTTCTTGCTCCTCCGCGATCAGCAATCGCCCTCTTCCTTTTGAACGTCTGATACACAAGAACAGCATTTGAATGGACAAATATGGTATGATGATAGATGGAATATGTACTGAAAATGGATAGGCAGGGCGTATTCACATACACGATGTGTAAACTAAGCTAATGACAGTGCAACAAAGTAGAAGCAATGCAAAGCATCAGTTGCAAGATATGTGTGACCAATATAACCTTGGAAAGTTAGAGCAAGCACCTTGATGGGTGAATAAGATAGGGCATCTGCCTCTGACTCCTCCACTAGGGAGCTACATTGACTTAGGTCTCCCTCTAGCTCAGAATCATTGTTAGGATCATATTCTGAGCACGAATCTATAGGTGGAGAGCATTTGCATTGCATTGCATCCAGACTAGATCTCAGTCCCTTAATGCCAAGTTTGACAACCTTGGCAATTTCCTGCTTTATTCTTTTCATGCGCGCAAGCTCATAATCATTACGATGCTGTTCAGTATCTGAGATTCATGAAAACATAAAAAGTAGTGAGATTAACTATGGAATGCATTGCGGATTCTACTCGAATAGTGTATCCCTACAAACCCCTGCGTATACAAAGTTCAACCCCCAACCGCGCTGACCAGACCACACACAGAAATACAAACCTCTTATGTCTCTATAAGGGGTGGGCACACATTTCAAAACTGAATTAGGAACATTAGAATCATAGTCTGGGTCTGGGCCGACCCAAAATCCCAGGGTGGGCCGCGGCCCACCATGGGCACCCTGTAGATCCACACCCCAGCGGTGTACATGCATTTTCGAAACTAAATTAGGAACATTTAGCTGACCAATTAAACGACTCTGTTTTAATAATATCATATTCGTATTTGAACAATTAAGCTTGTTTAGCTTGATGGGTGGAGCAGTGCTATTATGACACAAAGCATGTAGGATGATCGTATAGTGATCATAAAAAGGGGGAAACCCTAAGCATGATCAATTAAACCCTATTATGACTGTGCCATGGCAGATTTGAAGCTGCAAACCACAGAAATGCTATTTAGCAACCATTGTTTGCTTCGAAGTAAGAACTAAATTCTAAGATCTGAAAAGAAAGTACAGTAACCAAGTTACGATCTATTTTCTGGTTGAGATCAAAAAGTTGAGCAGATATGAAGTAGTACCACCTCTCTTGCGGTGCTGTGTAGGCATTGAGGGTGCGATGGCTGTCGGTGGCGTTGAAGCGGATCTACGACGGTAGACGGGTGCATCGAGGGATAAGTCCCGTTGCGGTGGACGAGAAGGTCGTGGGAGCGGCCCCGGCAAGGAGGATGACGGCGCCAATGAAGCGAGAGGACGCGATGCAAGGCTCCTGGTCTGTCGCCCTGGATGAGAAACGTCCATCTCTAGCAGTGGACGACGCGGTCTTGGTAGGCGCTCCGGCATGGTGGAGGACGGCGGCGATGGATGGGGTGGAGGACGGTGTCGATGGATGGGGTGGCGGACGGAGGAGGCTGGTGTGGGGATGGTGTTCTATCGCGGACTGTGTATGAATGGAAAAATGGAGGGAGAGGTACGGGGAACCATGTTTTTGGGACGCGTCTGTCTGAAATATGGGAAAGTTATGAACTTAGCCCGCGTTTAAAATTTGGACGTCTCATCGGTTGGGGATAGGACGGTAATCTCGCTTCTCCCCAATATTTGCCCAGAGCGATTTCGGGCGAGGAGAGGGTGTTTTGGCGCCCACGGTTGGCGCCCACGATGTATGAACGGGGCTGACAGGTAGGGCGGTTGTGTCACGTTTGAGTGAAGTTACAAACCTGCCCCTATTAAAAATATTTGCCTACATCGATTTCGGCCGAGTCGAGTTTGTTTTGCCGCCCACCGTATGAATGGGGAAATGGAGGGAGAGACAGAGGTCTTTCGGACGAGCTTTAATCAAATGTGTTTTGCCGCCCACATTTGGCACCCACCATGTCTGAATGGGCTCAGAGGCGGTCGTGTCACGTCGAATTGAAGTTACTAACCTACCCCTATTGAGAGCAGTGGAAATCGGGTCGATGGATTGTCCGTGTAAGGGGTAGACAATAATTTCCATCTCGAAAACACTGGCTTCAGGCAGCCGACGTGTGAGTGGATATTTTGCCGCTTCTTTCAAATTTTGGGACAATAAGCATTCATGTTTACCCTGGCAACTAAATTCGAATCCATTTTGTATTCTTATACGAATCTTTATAAATCATTCTATGTTTTTTTGTATATCTTCAAAAGCACAACAAAGATGTATTCCACTATCATATATGAATATGATTTACAAATGCCGATACTCAAATTCAGAAGGTAGAATCCAGTATAAGGTGAATTTGAATATTTGAAACCACTTTATGTCCAACTCAAGTGTAACATGTATGACACACGCAGCATATAGTGTACTCCCATTTAGATATGTACACAAGCGATGTCTCAAGATTCAAAATACTGAGTCAATCAACCAATAATGTACAAAACTAACAGACATATAAACACTTATAGAGTATATGGATCAATAATATCAACTAATGTGCATACTTTTTTTGCTAGAAGAGCATCATTTTTTTAGCAAAGCTAGTACAGCATCTTGGCCCTTTCAGATGCGTGCCACTGAAGGACCATCTATACTACTATTATTGATGAATGCACATTCAGCCCGATTGGCATATTTGTAGGTCTGGCATAGCAATCAAAATGAAATGTCTCAGAGTCTTATCAATTAATACAGACTCGTGCTAAAAAAAATTACAAACCAAAAACAAAAAACAATTATTACATGATCTCTAAAACAAATGGTTTTATCGATTACATGAACAAACAACACAAAGGTTATTCAACGATGGAAAAAACATTTCACCTATGATTTACCAAGTGGGAATTTAATTTCCTTTTTTCCTTCAGGACCTTAACAATGGGGTCAGTCTCAACTTGCTTCGTTTTGAAATCCACCAAATATTTAATGGTTGTCTTGAGTACTGCTTGTGATTGTGATGTTTGCTTCCTCAACATGTCAACTTCATCTCTAAGTGCAGAAGTAGAATCTCTTTCTACCAATAGTTTAGCCTCTAGAACATCAGCAGTTGGCAATTCATGATGCACGATTGGGCCGGTGCCACTGCTGTGGGATGATACAACGTCCATGGGGCTAACCTATTTTGCCATTAAAGTTCTGATTGGATTCCAAAAAGTTGAAGTTAGCAAAACATATCAACTGGGAGTTAGAACAGCAAACCAGTTAAAAAAAACTAGAAATTAAAGAGTTTCGATTGGATGCTGAAAAGTAGTTATTAACATCATTGTAATCGGTTGCAGCAGCAAAGCAGTTAAACAAACAAGTTTTGGAAAAGGGACTTGTTGTGGCATTGGAGTTTCTCTTGGATCCTGAAAAGTTGAGTAGCCAGTAACATGATTAGAGCAGCCGGTTGCAGCAACAAATCAGTTAAACAAACAAGTTTTGCAAAAGGAACCTCTTGTGGCATTGGAGTTTCTCTTGGATCCTGAAAAGTTGAGTAGCCAGTAACTTGATTAGAGCAACAAGTTACAGCAGCAAACCTGTTACACAAATATATTTTTGAAAATGTACCTGCTGTGCGATTGGACTTCCAATTGGATCCTGAAAATTGAAGTTGGTAAGATGATTACAGCAAAAAGTTACAGCAGCAACCAGGTAAATAAGGAAGTTTTTGAAAACATACCTTTTGTGCCATCAGAGTTTCAGTTGGATCCTGCAAACTTGAATGTTAGCAATCATAAATAAAGTGCTGTAAGAGCCATAAGAAACTAACATCAAACTAGTAAAACTAACCAGTTTTGGTAATGTATTTAATTACACATGAACTAGTAAAACTAACAAGTTCTTGGCAATGTATTAAAGTAACAAGTCGGTACCGTTTACCAGCAACACAGACATCTGTAAATATCTTTGATGTAAGCAAAATGATTCCGACACACACACACACACACACACATATATATATGAGTTAAAAAGACGTTGTCCCTCATATAAACCTGACAGTTGTCTGTCTATGAGCATGCAAACATTACTAGTGCTACAAGTGATAACAACAAACCATTTAAACAAACAGGGTATCAGAACGTAAATTACACATGAATTTTGCTGCACCCTAGAAGTACATATGACCAACTATCTACGTGCTTTAGTAGCTATTTACGTTCAGGCAAACAGGTAATTCTTAACAGTAAGTATCAAACACATAGATAGGCGCAGTCTATAATAGGATTAATAGGCTATGGCATTATGTAATCAGTAGCAAACTAAATTAAGCCAAGCAACGTAATTGAACAATTTTGCAATCAGTGGCTAACTAAAATTCCGAGAAGCAGGTAACTGAACTTATGCTAGCTCTTTGTACAGGCACATTGCAACTTCTTTTTCCCTTACAAGGTTCTACGAAGGAGTCCATGGCATCATTTGCTTGGATACGCAGTCCCAATACTTCTTTCTTCACACACTGCCTTGGTAAGTCGAATGGTTAATCTGATAAGATGGTGCGTCCTTGATATGTTATATGAGGACGGGTTGTCAGACTAGTTATAGCAACACACATCACACTGGCTTTTACTGTATATTTCATGCGATTACATTTGGCATATCAAGATCTAAGCAATCTACAATAGGATGAAAAGACTTGCATCCTTCACATTATTGGCGAACTCAGTTCATAGAAACAAGCAATTCAACCATTCGGTGGGTAAATCAAAAGCGCCACTGGAATATTTTTCACTACCCCAATCATACATGCCAAAAGGGGCGACGCCACCGTAGGGGCTGGTATGGGCGGCCGCCTCGGGTGGCTGGAAAGTGCGCACCTAGTTTGAGTCGTCCAGGTTGGACCAGGCTAGTTTTGTTCGTCCCAGCGCACGAGCACGCAATGTAAAAAATGAAGAAAAACGTTTCAATTTGGATGTGCCAATAACGTAATTGCGAATGGAAGGACAAGAAGATGAAGATCCAACCCTGGGTGTAGCCTGCATGGGAGGCAGTGGCGACAGCACGGGCATGGCATCGAGCTTGCACAAATGGATAGTCGCAGCTTGCAAGAGCAGCATGCGCAACGAGCAGGTACATCACATCCCTGATTATATCTAATTCAACAGTTCAATTTCTGGCCAATAGTTAAACCTGACGGTGTTGTAAAATGCTTGTATGTAGGGAATCTATAAGAAAATGAAACCAATTTCTGCTTATTTTATAACTCCCCCAATCAATACTGAACTGACTGAACCTGATGTGTCTAATCAAGTTTTCGGTGCAAACATATAAGCTCATGTTGTTCTTGAGCCTGAAGTGCCAAACATCACATCCCTGATTATACCTAGCATGAATACTTTTCTAATCTGTTGTTTGAAACTATTGGCATACTTGTGTAGGATAGATATATTGATATGCAGTTTGCGCACTGGTTATAGGCGCAATTACAGTTGGATATTTTCGGCCAGAGAACGAATAATTCAAGCAGGTATAGTCCATGTTAGTATTCCTTATACACCATGTTGCATTTTGTGTTTTTTGGTGCTCACATAATTTAGTGTTTTATAATCTGGAACTACTTTGGATCATTAGCTGGTTTTCAAAGTGCATGTAGCTTCACATTTCTCAAGTTATGTAGATTTCCAGAGTGCAAGTGCCTTCGTATTTTTTAAGTTAAATTTTCGCCCCTGGTAACTTGAATTCATGGATCTGCCACTGCACACAAATCATACACGTAGGCCAGTACAAATTAAATGAAATGCAGGGACTTACACTAGCTCGTTGTACAGGCTCACTGCAGCTCTGCTTGCGCTTGGGATGTTCCATGTACAAGTCCATGTTACCACTTGCTTCGATGTGCAGGCCTTGTGCTCCTTGCATCCCCCTCTGCATTTTTGACATGGCGAATGGTTGATCAAATGAGAGGAATCAACCTTGCTGTTGTATCGGAGGACATGTACTTACAAGGTTATACCAGCGTGCAGGATGTGTACCAGATCCCGTAACGCCGTCATGCTTCGCTAAAAAATGGTTTTGCTTGTTTCAGATGATATCTTCAGAAGAAATAAGAGTTAAAGTCAGAGTTGCGTAGGCGTGTAAGCTAAGAGAGCAGTAAAAGGATATCCAAACATCGTAGGAACAGTGCACAAGGGAGTGATATGTGGATACCTAGTTCGGGCCGGCATTTGGGCATGCTCGCCTAGCTAGAGTGCGGGTCACTTCAAAGTCGTTGAGGGTGATGCGCTGGCGTTGGCTGGCCGCGTATGGATGCAGATCTCGAGCGGCAGTGGAGCGCTATGATGTGGTGGACGAGGCCGTTGGTGAAGCACCAACGGCGTCGGGGGGGTGGAGGTGCGCCAATGTTCTCTGTGAAGAAGCCCTGGTGAGGTGGGAGACGGCGTCGGTGAAGCGCACATGATGCGGTGGAAGTAGGTGTCTGTGAGGTACGTCAGCTGCGGCGCCCGACGTTGTGGGTGGACCACCCGGTGCGGTGGACGAGGGGGTAGATGAGGTAGCTCCGGTGCAGTGGTGAAGCGCGACAGTCGTCTTCGTTGTCGTCGTCCGGCACAGAGGTGGTGAAAGAGACGAGACGAAGGACTATTCGAATTTTGCTTGGGTTGGCGGCAAATTATGGATTTGAGAGCTCTGGGCGTGGAAGGGGACGGTGGAGAAGGGAGATTTTGCAGGGCTGGAATTGGGGCCGCCAGATATTTCAATCCGAAACGTGCAAGCGCGAACTGTTTTTGTCGTCGTTCTTTGGGGGGGGGGGGCGGCTGGGGTGGTGGGTGCTAGCGTTCGTACGACACACGCGACCACCACGACACGACCCTGATCTGCCTGGTGCGCCTACATTTGAGAATGCAAATGAATCTTCTTTCATTGGCAAACAAATCTTGTACTATGTATTACCATGCCCGTGTTTTCCTTGCAAATAATTAGTCCTTCGAAACGAGATACTATGAATTAATTAATGAGGAGTTCTTTGAATTAGAGTGTGTTTGTCACACAGTGATCTCCAATTCTAACGTGGATTTCGCATTTCAGGGTATCCACGCTACTTTTTTAATACAGAATCATATATGTATAAGATGAACACCATGGTAGTGAGAAAACTTTGGATGGATTCAAGCATATGACCACACACATACAAAATACCACAACAATCGAGTCAATATCAACCTTTCCAAACCTAGTATGGCAGGAATTCGAAATAAATATGGAAGCCATATGCATGGTCCTCAATTCAAATCTTACAATGTACACTAAATTAAAACGTCAATATTAAGTCTAGTACTATCTACATTCAAATGTAGTTTTTAGGTCCCCCCCCCTTGGCACACACGCTACATACTTCCTCTATTGATCAATCTTCCTCTCCTAACCACCTTACAAAGCTATTGCTTTCCGCATGTTCATTCTTTCTCTCCATGTTTCGATCTCTAACACTCACACACCCACCATTGCACTCCATGCCGAGATCTCTCTCTCCCTCCCACCCTCTCTCGGTAGATACATGCATTGCCTATCTAGACCCCCTCCCTCTCGTGCGCACGCACGCACCGTCTCACTCGTTCTTCCGCACAGTGGCCCACACTCGCTTAATCTCTCTCTCTCTCTCTCTATCTAAGTCTCGATTAACCTCGCTTTCTCTCACACACAAACGATATATCTCCCTGTTCGGGCCTCGATCGACACACTCTATACTCTCTCACGCAGATTGTCTATCTAGATCAGTTTCTCCAAGCCGTTCCACTCATTCGACCTCATGGCGGCCCACGCTCACTCAATCTCTCTCTCTCTCTCTCTCTTTATGCATGTCTCGATTGACCTCGCTCTTTCTCACACACAAACGATATAGCTCCATGTTTGGGACTAATTCGACATATTCATAGTGTATACTCTCACACACACATTGTGTATCTAGGTCACTCTCTCCAACCTGTCTCACTCTTTCGATCGCATGACAACCCACACTCGCTCAATCCCTCTCTATCTATGTATCGATTGACCTTGCTTCCTACCACGCACAAACGATATGTGTACCTGTCTGTGACTGGATCATCTCTCAAGCTCTCTCTTCCAGCCCTCACCCTTCCCAAAAGCTCAATCGGACAACATATATCCACATCAAATATATCTTTTACTAACGGGGTCTCGGTTGATTTTCCTTCCTTTAGCTACTCAACGAATGTCGGGGCACACTCACTTTGTCTCTCTATCTATGTCTCGATTGACCTCGCTTTCTCACGCCATCTCTTCCACACATTGAAGCTACCTCTCCATCCCTCGCAGAGCCGGAGCTATTTACATTGCGAGGGGGACTCCAACCTTCGATTAATTTGTGAAGGCATTTATTCCGGTGGGTTTAGATTATATTTTTGTAGCATTCGCTCCACAACTACTCCAAACACCGTTGGAACCCCCGCCCCTCCCCCAATTGTTTTCCCTCTGGATCGGTCACCGCTCTTTCGCACGCCCTTTCTAACCTTCCACGTCGCACCATGGTATTTTTGCAAAAAAAAACTCTGGTGTTCTCTTTAATTATTACAAATAAGCTACAAACCACATACCGGAGTCTACTTGTAATGGAATAAATTTCGACCCAGAAATTAAAATGCTACAAACTACACACGGGGGGGCCCAACTGTCTTGGAGCAAATTTGGACACATATCTACACCCCAATATAGTGTGCGAATAACTTTGACAGATGGTCGTTGGATGAAGCCAATCCGAAGGTGCAGAGATGGCAAATCCGAGCACCACTCGTCGCTGGATATCTTCTACATTCCACCACATTTTGCCACATGTACAATCTAGAAGACTGCATGGTTGAACTTAAGCATAATGCACAAACCTCAAAACACAAGCACTCCTCCTTTGTTCTAGAATCTTCTGTATCATAATTGCCCAATTTTCTTTTTTCTAAATGAATTGCCATTATTTGTTTTTACTTTATGCTCTACAATGCACAATTCCATGAATCTTAAAATAGATTAACTTTTTTTATAAAACTTATTGATTTTGAATGAGATGAAACATCTACATCATGCATATATGAATCAAAGCTTACATGCTATGGTGTGGTGTTTATTCATGATTTGATTGCCAAATCTCATGCGTGCAATGCACGTGTACCTTAGTAGTATAAATTAAAAATGAAAAAGGACGAGGATCGAACATGCGACCAGGGCCTTCAAGCCGCACGTCAATAGGCAACATAGTAGCAATGTATGTTGTACTCCCCTTTGTTGATATAATGTTTTTATATTACCACAGTCCTATTTAATGGACAACATGTTTTTATACTATTAACTTTAGTACATTAGTGGGACCGGCTCGTGAGCACGTACTATTCCACTTCACTTACTGGTGGGTTCCATGTCTGCTCTCTCTCTCTCTCTCTCTCTCTCTCTCTCCTCCCCTTCTACGTTTAAACGCACTCACAAACACGAAGAACGCGCGGGCGGTGTGGCCGTTGAACGAATCTGGACGCGTTCACAAGTTACGGCACCAGTTTTACGTAATACTAGTACTAGTATTGGAGTATGTAACAAGTTTAGGAACAAAAGTGACCGTGACGGACAAGTTAGGCTAGTAGTATCTACTAACAATTAAATGCATGGATAAATAGATGTATCGCCTATAGTGCTCGAACAAGGGGACTGCTCGCGCCCTACAAGTATTTGGAACTGGCTTTCCTAAAAAAATATTTGGAATTGACATGGTATTTAATATGAAATGTTTGCGATGAGAAGGAATACATGTCGCTTGATGACATTTTATATTTAAGTTGATGGGATAATTGGTTTTATACCCTTAGTTGTGTCCCCCTCGTCAGGATTGCCCCTAGTTTCTGAAAACACGTGGTCTTGCGCAACCCACTTTGGTCGTGTTGTGCTTTTGCCCTTTGACCATTTGACCGTCACTTTCAAAACTTCATAACTAATTCATACTAAATCATAAAAATGCAAATAAGATACCAAAATGTTTGGAAAAACATCACCTGTATGTCAATGTCACTTGCATTAATGACAAAAATGTTGGTAAGTGCCCATCTAAGTTTTAGCTCTTATGATACCACCATGAACAGTAAAATCTAAAAGAATTTAGAAAATTCAAAAAAACATTGGTGGCAAAGAATCACAAATGTTTTAAGTGCTTGCCAAGTTTCATCAGGGAATGACATTCGTGGAAGTCGTGGCAAAAAAAAAAACAATCTATTTTCGAGTGTTAATTTTTTTCCCATGACTTCCACGGATGTCATTCCCTGATGAAACTTGGCAAGCACTTAAAACATTTTTCATTCTTTGCCACCAACTTTTTTTTGAATTTTTTTAGATTTTACTGTTCATGGTGGTATCATAAGAGCTAAAACTCATATGGGCACTTACCAACACTTTTGTCATGAATTCAAGTGACATTGACATACGGGTGATATTTTTCTGAACATTTTGGTATCTTATTTGCATTTTTCTGATTTAGTATGAATTAGTTATGAAGTTTTCAAAGTGACGGTCAAACGGTCAAAGGGCAAAAGCACAAGACAACCAAAGTGGGTTGGGCAAGACCGCATATTTTCAGAAACTAGGGGCAATCCTGCGTACCGCTTCACTTCGCCCGCTGCCGAGCCCAGCCGGGTCGCCGAGGTGCGGGCCCATGGTGGCGCCATTGGTCGTGCCCTCGGCGCAGTCCCAACCGTCTACGACACCCCAGTCAAGAACATGCGCGCTGCGGAGGCGGCTGTCGTTGGCATGGAGCAGCTGCAGGGCGAGGAGCTGCAGGAGCGCCTGCAGCACCTGAACGAGCTTCTCGGCGCTGTGAACATGCAGCAAGACCGCCTCGACCATCCTGCCGCGTCCGCTTCACGGTGCACCAAGGATCCCGAGCGTGAGCAACAGAACACGACGTCTTCCCCGCACCCGGACGAATCTCAGTCCGGTCAGACCTGAAACTAGCGCAACCGCGCCCCGACGGCTGGAGACGGCCTGGGCAACGAGCCGGCTGCCGGAGTCCAGCACTAGCAAGACCCTCCCCCGCCATCCGGCCGACGTGGCTACCCAGCTTCGGCCAACCCGGTGCCTCGCGGTCCCGTCGCAAGCGGGCTGGGCCCGCTCGCCATCGACGACGCCGACGCTCGCCATCGCCTCGACTAGATCGCCCTCTCCCTCGAGCTGGAGGAAGACAACGCCGTCGGTCCGGCTTGTTTCAGCCCACGTATCCGGGATGAGCCCTTCCACAAAGGGTTCACGCCGCCCCGCGACACCCCCAAGTACAGCGGCACCGTCAAGCCGGAGGACTGGCTCATCGCCTACACCACCGCCACCGGCATCGCGGGCGGGAATCACCGCCTTGCCGTGCGCTATGCCCCGATCATGCTCCAGGGTTCGGCCCGAACGTGGATGAACAGCCTGCCAGTCGGCAGCATCAACGCATGGAAATCTGCTGCAAGAGAATTATATCGGTTGGAATGATCATCAACAGTTGAAGAGAGAGCATTACCCTCTTCGGTCAAGTCTCGATTTTTCTCCATCTCTTCGACTAGTAATCCTTCAGATTTCCTTAGACTTTTCTCAATCTTTTCTAGTTCATCTTGCTGAGATTTGGAAATATTGAAAAGTTTAGCATAGGCAATGTTGTCCGAAGATAATTCATTTCCATACCTTCGGTGTTTGGAAGATACCTATCCCTTTGAGTTTTTTCCCGTGAGATATAGTGGGGTCGGTTCATCATCACTTGACGCATCATCATCGGTATCTATCTCAAAATAATGTTTGGATGATTCACGAGCAACAAAAGCATTTCCTCTGCCCAAATCTCTGTAGTATTCTTCATCATCTAATTAGGATTCTGATGATTCATCTTCGGAATCCATTGTCATTCCAGCACACGTACTAGCTAGTTGTGACATTCTCTTCATGTTTGATTCGAGGTTCCTCTAGCTTGCTTGTCAGTGACTGGCCACTTTGAAGATGTTAAGGACGGTTCTTATTTCTTCAAGAGCTTAGTGTGACGGTTCATGTGAGTAAACCCAGTGCAATGAAGAGAATGCCACCTTCTGCTTGGTCTTCGGCTCATATCCCAGCTGGGACAATCAGCTATAAAGTGACCATACTACTTGCACTTGTAGCACTTCATTTCCTTCGGAGGCAATCCTCTCGAGGATTCAGACGGTTCACCTTTGTTAGCATTTGATAGATATAGATTTTGTCTCTGGACGTTGTTAAGTTGTTTTGTGAGCACTTCGAGTTCCCTAGTGACTGAGTGTTGATTCTCAACATCTTCTTCTTGAGAACTACCATAACATGAAAGAATTTCTCCTTCGCTTTTCGAGGAAGATTCTGCTTGCCAATTTTCAAGTTTCATCTTCTCTTCATGAACAGTCAATAGCATCATGACCTCAAGATAGGGAAGTTCTTGAAAGTCAGGTCTTAGCTTGATTTCAGCAACGATTGAGTCAAAGGACGCATCAAGAGAACCCAACAGTTTGTTGACCACATCCTTTTCGGTGCTATCAGTTGACCCCCTTTGATGTAATCGTTCAAGAATGTTGGTTAGGCGATCTATGAGCTCAATGACACATTCCATTCGAAGACTTCGAAAGTGCGCGAACATAGCATGAAGCATATCAGCATGTGCTTCCGTTCTAACGACAACCACTTCATGAACTTGTTTGATAGCATCGCATGTTTCCTTGGCGGTATCAAGGTTTCAAAACCAAATGAAAATAACTCTGGAGATACTATCACAGATGATATCTTTTGCTTGTGCGTTTAGCTGAATGTTAGCTTCATCTTCAGGAGTGGGTGTCTCAGGGTGTGGAATGGTGTATCCATTCTCCACAATTTCCCGTAGCTCAACACTGATTGCGTGAAGTCTGATTTTCATTCTTCCTTGCTAGTAGACATAATCATTTCCATCGAACATAGGAAACCTTTCAGAGCATGAGGATCTACCTGCATACGGCATACTCAAAACTCCAAGGTTGTTAGACCTTTAATAAAAAGAAATAGGGAGAACCTGCTCTGATACCAATTGTTAGGACCGAGAGTATATCGACCAGAGGGGGGTGAATGGGAGATTAAAAAAAATTGTGAATGTTCCAAACCGAACCCAAACCCAACAGCGAATAAATTTGGTAAACCAGTAATTAATCAAGCACCCTACTTAGGAACAAATCTTTCGAGCATAGTATATCACGGGTTTAACTATAACGATGGTGATTGCTACTTGTGAGCTGCGTGGGATTTTCCCCGAAGAGGAAGGTGAGGCAGTGTAGTAGAGATAAGTATTTCCCTTTGTTAGAACCAAGGTTTATGGAACCAAAAGGAGAACCATGCAAATCCTAGTGAACAGCACCTGCACACACAAAAGCAAATACTTGCACCCAACGTGGGCAAGAGGGTTGTCAATCCCCTTTAACTCGTTACTCGCAAGGATCAAATCTTGTAGAGGTAGATAGATAAATTGCAAAACAAAATAAAAGTAAATAAATTGCAGCAAGGTATTTTTGGTTTTTACAATATGATTAAAGTAGACCCGGGGGCCATACACTACTGGAATCTGGGTCTTTGCCATCTGCCAGCTCTTTGCCGTCTGCCAGCTGATGGCAAAGAGGCTCTTTGCCGTCTGTCTTCTCAAAGCAGACGGCAAAGAACCAGCTGATGGCAAACAGGGTCTTTGCCATCTGCGAGCTCTTTGCCGTCCGCCAGCAGACGGCAAAGAGTTCTTTGCCATCCGCCAGCAGACGGCAAAGTCCAAAGTGGACCCCACGGGGGTACTGCACTGGGTAGGTCACACGGGCCACTTCTTTGCCGTCTGCCAGTAGACGGCAAAGAGGTAAGAGGGGCCCACAGTTTCACGGCGGTGGCCGTCTAACGGTCATCCTCTTTGCCGTCTGCTGGCGGACGGCAAAGAATTCTTTGCCGTCCGCCAGCAGACGGCAAAGAGAAAAAAAAACAGACGGCAATGTGGGGGGTTAATTTGGCCCCCCGCGCGCGCGCCCTCCTCCATCTCTTTCTCCCGCCTCCCCACCCTCTGCCTCCCGCACGCGCGCAGGCCGCCGCCGCCGCCGCCCCCTCCCGCGCAGGCCGCCGCCGCCGCCCCCTCCCTCCCCGTCCGGGCTCGCTCCTAAGGGACGGTCCTATAGCATCGCGGGCCTTCTGCCTTCTCTTCCTCGCTCCTTCAATGCCGAGGCATCCCGAGTGCCCTCCCCGTATCCTCCTCCATCCCGACCATCCCTCCCCTGCCTAAATCGCTCACAGTACCGGGGCAGCACCCCAAAAGACCCCCCTCCTTTGCCCCCCGCCCTGCAGGGACCTCCCCCCTCCCCTCCCCCTCCCCGGCCTCCCGTCCTCGGCATCCTCCTCCACCTCCCCGCCCCCTCCCTCCACCTGCCCCCGCCCACTTCTCCCGCCGCAGTCCTCTCCCCCGCCTCCCTGCCCCCTCCTCCAGCCCCTCCGCGCTCCCTCCCTCCCGATCTCCTCTCTCCTAACCCCTCCCCCCTCCACCACCGTGGCCCCCTCCCCTCTCCACCACCGGCGCCCCCTCCCCTCCTCCTCCAGCTGCCCGCCCCTGCCCCCTCCGTGCTCGCCGCTCCGCGCCTCGCCACTACGCCGCCCCTCCGCCCTCTCTCCCTCTCTCCCGGCTCTCCTCTGCGGGCTGCGGCTCTACTGCTCTGCACGCCGGCTCTGCTCCGGGCTCCGCCCTCCCTTGCCCTGTCTCCTCGTACTCTGCCTGTCCGCCACGCCGTCTGCCGCAGCCGTGCCCACTGAAGAGCCGGATTGGTAATGGACAGACTCACTCACTCACAGACAGGATAATATGTGCATGTGCATTGTGGCTACACTGACTTACTGCCTTGCTGTGTTGTTAAAATTTTGTAGATTGAACATTTTTTGATCTGCTTGCTATAATGTTAGTATTTGCTACTGCAGTACTGCTTATCGTTGTTGCTACTGACCAAATAATTACTGAGCGAGAAATATTTGCAAAGGTTGATGATGATGCTATTATATATCGCTTTCAAGACTATAGATTTCGCAAAGGAACTTTACCTCGTCGTAGTAGCAAGTTTTCACTTTGTACAATGTTAATTGTTTCCACTTGATGTTTATGTCTTCTCTCATGAAATTTCACTCTCTCACCTTGACCCATACCCCGACACCCTGATCGACACCCTGATCGACCCCGACATACGACATCCTGACATCCCGATCGACCCTACACCCTGACACCACACCCCGACCCTCTGCCCCGACCCCGACCCCGACGGGGTCATATATTTGTAATTAGAGTTAGGTCGTATATTTTTCGATTTTGTTATGCAAACATCATATATATTTGTGTTAATCAGGTGGATTTAAAATTGCAGTTGTTTCGTCGCTGCAAGGGTGTGGTGTTTGACGACCTCCCCGTGTTTCGACGAGCTCCGCCCTGCTTTCGTAGGCGTAGCGCTGAAATTTCTCTTGACTACCTTAGGTGCCCCCGAGATGGTGGCGGATGGATGGACTGTTGGGAGGCGTGGTGGATGAGTGGTGCCTCCCAAATGGCTGTCGAACACCAAAGGGCCAAGGATAAGCGTGCCCAAATGGTTGGTGTGCCACACATCAGGGAGCTCCGACCTGTTTGAGTACGGGGTCACTGGGTATGTGGTTTGCTTCATGATTCATGCAATTTCATTCTACATGATAGCATTTTCCTTGGATAGCTCAATAATGCTTACTTAGTTAAAAATGGCATAACTACCTTGGATAGCTCAATAATGACCTAACTTAGTTTACTCGTTCATTTATGACATAATTAGCTCTAAAATGACATAATATGCTTTAGTTAGCTAAAAAATTGCATAACTACCTTTGATAGCTCAATATGACGTAAAATAATCTTAGCTTGTTAATTTATGACATAATTAGCTCTAAAAATGACATAATAACCTAAGATAGCTCTATAAAATGCCTAAATATGCTTTAGTTACTAAAAAAGGCATAACTACCTTGGATAGCTCAATAATGACATAATTAGCATAGTTTGGTCAAAATGGGCATAATAATCTTGGTTACCGCCTCCAAATGACCTAAACTTAGCTTTTTTTCCTCAAAATGACATAATAACCTTACTTAGCTCCAAAATGACCTTATTTACATAGCAATTTCAATCTTCATGCTAGCTTGAGCCCTTGACTAATATTTTGTTCCTCTCTCTCAGTCGCACCACAACAAGAAGCCCGTGCCAAGTCTGTTCGACCTCTATGGCATGGCCCATAGTGCCCCGTACAAGAAGGCCAAGGCATTCTCGGAGTCTGACCTAGATCATCCAGAGACCTTCACCAACATCTCCTCCCGCAACAAGCTCGTGAGGTACAGAGACGAGGGGAAGGCAAGGAAAGGGGAGGACTTTAACCCGAGCCAGGATCCTTTTGATACAGAGCTGGTTATGATATCTGGTGGTGGGAGGTCCCATGGCTCGATAGCCATTGGTGATGGACTGATACGTTGTCCTAAGACTCTCACACAGATCAAGAAGCGCCAGAGTAGCTCTGATCCTGAGATAATGCCTCGTGCACGACCATCGGAGCTCGCCATGGCGGTTAGTTATACAGACTCGGATACCTTTCCTATCCATTACATTGTGTGTGTGTCCGTCGATGATTACAATGCTAACGAGGAGTGGTGTGTTGCAGGCTGCTCTTGAGAAAGAGAGAGCAAACACGCACACGCTTTTGGAGGCGGCAAGAAGGCAGGCGGAGGAGAGGGAGAGGGAGCTGGAGGAGAGGACGGCCAGGCTGTTGGAGGAGGAGAGGAACCGGAATGATGCTCAAAACCGGGCCCTATACGACATCTTGGTGGTACGTTTCTCCTGCATATTAGCCAAATCATGCACATAATGTTTGTTCCATTACTAACTAATATGACTAACTTGTGAGAACCAAATGTGTAGAGCATGTGCGAGAAAAGCGGTCAGACCCCTCCGCCGATGCCCCAGATTGCTCCGGCGACCACGGTGAGTTTGATTTGAATGGTCGTTAGTTACTAGTATTCACATTTATGTTGCATCATGCTAACGAGACATTGGAAATGATCTTTGGTGTAGAATGCTTCCCGACAAGCATCAACCGATGCTTCTCCGTCTGGCCTTGGTGGAACCCCGACCGGCCCTTCACCTCAGTCTGGCACTGGCGCAGCCCCGACCGGTCCTTCACCTCCGTGATAACGGTATTTTTCTTCTTATTTAGCCTATTTAGTCCATTTATGACATAATTTAGCCTATTTAGTCCACAAATGACATAATAAGATGAAGAAAATCAAGGAATAGGAAGAAAAGAAGGAATAGGAAGAGAAGAAGAAGAAGAATAAGAAAAGAAGAAGAAGAAAGAACTCTTCTTCTTCTTCTTCTTCTTCTTTCTTCTTCTTCTTTTCTTATTCTTCTTCTTCTTCTTCTTCTTCTTTTCCTCCTCTTATTTAGCCTATTTAGTCCATTTATGACATAATTTAGCCTATTTAGTCCACAAATGACATAATAAGAATGAAGAAATCATAGGAATAGGAAGAAAATAAGGATAGGAAGAGAGAAGAAGAAGAAGAAGAATAAGAAAAGAAGAAGAAGAAGAAGAACATTTCTCTTCTTTTCTTTTCTTCTTCTTTCTTTTCTTCTTTTCTTATTATTATTATTCTTCTTCTTCTTCTTCTTCTTTCTCCTCCTCTTGCTTAGCCTATTTAGCCTCTTATGACATAATTTAGCCTATTAGTCCACAAATACATAATAAGATGAAGAAAATCAAGGAATAGAAGAAAAGAAGGAATAGGAAGAGAAGAAGAAGAAGAGAAGAAGAGAATAAGAAAAGAAGAATAGAAGAACATTTCTTCTTCTTTTCTATTCTTCTTCTTTTCTTATTCTTCTTCTTCTTCTTCTTCTTCTTTTCCTCTCTTACTTTTTTTATTCGTAAATGGCAAATAACCTTGCTAACCTCATAAATGTCATATACTTAGCTTGTTGTCCTCTAAAATGACACAATAAGCTTAGTAATGTCAAAAATGGCCTAATTCGCCAGGTTAGCTCCAAAATGACCAAGTTTACCTATGTTAGCTCCAATATGATCCATTTAACCTACGTTAGCTCCAAAAAGACCAAGTTTACCTAAGTTAGCTACAATATGATCCATTTTACCCCGCGTTAGCTCCAAAATGACCTATTACCTAAGTTAGCTCTAAATTGACCTACACACTTAGCATTTTTACCTAGCATAGCAAAAAATGACATTTTTTATGTAGGTTAGCTCAAAATGACCAAGTTTACCTAGTTAGCTTCAATATGATCCATTTAACTTAGCTTCCTCCAAAATGACCAAGTTTACGTAGGTTAGCTCCAATATGATACATTGAACTTAGCTTATCTCCAAAATGACCATTTACCTAGCTTAGCTCTAAATTGGCTTTTTTAACTACATTGTTGGAAAGAAGAAGATAAGAAGAGGGGGAGAGAGAAAGAAAGAGAATATAAAATCTTCTTCTTATTTTCCTCTTCTTCTTTTCTTCTTCTTCTTCTTTTCCTCTTCTTCTTCTTCTTCTAACTTCATCTTTCCCAATTTGCAGATTTGCTTGAGATGAGGAAGCTTGCATTGATGGACCTCATATATTCTCCTGTGCTTCCTTTTTGTTTTGAAAACAGTTTTGGGAACTTGTTTGATGTGTATGTCACTATGGATATGTTGTTGGAAACTCTTATGTCATATGGATATATGTTGGACTTGTGGAAATATATTGTTGGATATGCTGTTGTGTATATATGTATTATCTGTGTATATCTATGAATTTCTGTCAAATTGAATGAATTCAATTAAAAACAGGGTATATAGGCTCTTTGCCGCTGCTAGCAGACGGCAAAGAGCTTTGCCGTCTGCTAGCTTCGGCAAAGAGCTTTGCCGACAGCTAGCAGTCGGCAAAGAAGGCCACGTGGCAGCTACCTGTGCAACCTGGGAACACTGGGTTGCCTATTTGGGCATTTTGCCGTCAGCTGGCAGACGGCAAAGAGGCTAAGTTCTTTGCCGACTGCGGGCGACGGCAAAGATTCAAATCCCTTTGCCGACAGCTAGCAGACGGCAAATAAGGCCACGTGGCAGCTTCCCAGTGACTCCTATTTGGGCTCTTTGCCGTCCGCCAGCAGACGGCAAAGACCTTAGCCTCTTTGCCGTCTGCCGGCTGACGGCAAAGCACGCCGTTAACCCCTAACGGCTCCCACCTCACCTCACTGCCGTCTATGCTCTTTGCCGTCTGCTGGCCGCAAACGGCTGACGGCATAAACCTTTGTCGTCCGCTTCTCTGAAGGAGACGGCAAAGAAGGCCTTTACCGGCAGGAATTGAGCCGGACTGTTTGCCGACAGCTAGCAGTCGGCAAAGAGCTTTGCCGACCGCCATTCATGCCTTTGCCGTCTGCCATGGCAGACGGCAAAGAAGCTGATTCCTGTAGTGATAGTGTTCACTAGAGGCTTCTCTCTCGAAACAATAGCATACGATGGGTAAACCAATTATTATTGGGCAATTGATAGAAAAGCGCATAGTTATGACGTATTCATGGCAATGATCATGTATATAGGCATCACGTCCGTGACAAGTAGACCGACTCCTTCCTACATATACTACTATTACTCCACCAATCGATCGCTATCCAGCATGCATCTATGGTATTAAGTTCATGACAAACAGAGTAACGCCTTAAGCAAGTTGACATGATGTAGAAAAAGTAAACTCAAGCAATATGATTAAACCCCGTCATTTTACCCTTAAAATCAACAATACAGTACATGCCTCGCTCCTCTTTTTCACTGGGTGAGGAGACTGCAAGATTGAACCCATTACAAAGCACCTCTCCCACTTAAGATAAATCAATCTAGTTGGCCAAACCAAACGGATAGATCAGAAAGAAATACAAAGCTATAACAATCATGCATAATAAAGTTCAAAAAATACTCAATTACTTTCAATGAATAATCTGATCATAAACCCACAATTCATCGGATCCCAACAAACACACCGCAAAAGAAGATTACATCAGATAGAACTCCAAGAAGATCGAGGAGAACATTGTATTGAAGATCAAAGAGAGAGAAGAAGCCATCTAGGTAATATCTATGGACCCGTAGGTCTGTGGTGAACTACTCATGCATCATTGGAAGGCAGCAAGGATGATGTAGAAGCCCTCCGTGATCGATCCCCCCCCCCCGACAGAGTACCAAAAAGGCCTCCAAATGGGATCACGGAAGAACAAAAGCTTGCGGCGGCAGAAAAAGTGTTTCAGTTGGCTCTTTGTAGGATTGAGGATAATTTTGAATTTATAGAGGCGGAATTCGGTCAAGCGGAGCTACGTGGGGGCAGGCAAGCTTAGGGGGCACGCCTACCCCCTTGGGCGCACCCTGTGAGCTCGTGGCTCTCCCGTAGGTATTCTAGCCTCCTCCTGAACCTTCTAGGGTCCCTTCTGGTACAGAAAAAATCACCATAAAGTTTCATCATGTTTGGACTTTGTTTGATATTGATTTTCTGAAAAGCAAAAGATAGGAACTGGCACTGGGCACTGGGTTAATAGGTTAGTCCCAAAAAATGATATAAAATAGCATAAAATGCATATAAAGCATCCATGATTGATAATATAATAGCATGAAACAATCCAAAATTATAGATATGTCGGAGACGTATCACTGATGCAATACCCAAACAGATACAACAACATGGAATCAAGCAGTAGTAGAACAACGATGGAAATGCTAATGGTTAAGTTAGTATGATGACATTGAATGATAACCAAGCTGAGCAAATGAGGACATACAACACGAAAGCATATGATAAGTGATCAGATAAACTGTCATCGAAGAGCACGAAATATAACTGCCGAATGAAACGCAGAGGAATAAAGTGAACGAGTGGTGTTCGATGGCGACACTAGAATTTGGTAGACTAGTTCGCTCTTCTACCAAAGGACTACGTCTGGTTGGAGGGACTTGTGATTGAACACAGGAGCAAACCTCTCTCTGTCCTATTCTCCATCAACTCGGAGCTGATCAGACTCCAGTTGATTTCACTCGTGGTAGATACTTGTCGGCGATCTCCAAACCTTTAACAAACTTCTTCATGAACCACAACGACTCTTGGTTGCTGAAGACTTTGCTTGGTGAAGACGATAACTCTTCGACACTCAAGACGACACCTATCCGTCTAGAGAGTGTGCAGCTCTCAAGAGTAATAGGTACAAGAACCATAGCTCAGAACTACTATGATTCTCAACCACCGTCTAAGTTTTGGTTCTTGGTTTTCTCTTAGTGGATTTTAAACTCAAATCTTTCAGAGAGGGGATGCTCAATCAATCTTCTTAGAAATGTTAAGCGGAGCAGCCAACGGACAATGTTGGAGTGGGATGGCTATTTATAGCTGTAGTCTTCCTTAATGAGAAATGAACAAATTGGACATGTGGATCAGCCAAGGACCGAACGACACGTATCCAATAGTAAAAAATTGAGCACAACGATAACATTCCTTGCGTAGCAAGAAATGCTAACTCCTCAGTCCGAAAGATATCTCCTACAGCATTGAAGAACAACGTCTTCTGCTGACAGGTAATCATTTGGAGCATAGAGAGATTTATCTCAGTCTTTCATAGTTTTCTGCTAAGCATCACAATGGACCTAAGCATCGGGAACCTATAACCCTCTTAATAGTACGGAGGTCCTATGAACCAAAGAGAGAAAGAAGAAGAACGAAATGAATGTTGCATCTTCACTTTGTCTTCAATGTCTCGACTACAGTCAATTTCTTCGGACCACACTGGACAAGTATTGCTTAATATCAGCAATAATTTTAAGGGCTCAATCTTCTTCATCACATTCTTCTTGCATACATGTCTACAACAAGTGTAGCTCACCCTTCTCTGCATAGTAGATATTCTTAGGTGAAGTTCCTCAAACTTGTCACCGAATACAGTATTCTCTTCGGATCTGCATGGACTGACTATTTCTCTGTGTGTGCACTAGCCAACAAATTAGTCCATGCCTGTTTCTGTCAACAATCCCCAAAACACAAGGGGGCAAAACATTGCACCAACACCAAGCATGCCAATGTAACATTTTATTTTATCCCATAAGTGTTTCCCTTTTTGAGTCAAGCGAAATCCCTAAAGTATTCGTGTTGATCCAAAGTGTGTTCCATTATCATGTTGAACGGGGATTTATCAGGGTTATTAAAGAAATATTCAATGTTCCACATATAACCCACATCAAGAGTTTTAGGAGGTTCCTCATGTCCATGGGTAGCAAGTACATCTATTTTTTTTGGTGTTTCATGTTCCATATCCATAACTAAAGATAGAGAACAACTTAGAATAGGAAATAAAATCTACTTAGAGATACAGCAAACAAGCACACATGAGAATATTCACCCCACGCTATTGCTCCCCGGTGATGGCGAAAGAAAACATCCTGATTAGCCACAAGTATAGGGGGTCAGTTATAGCCTTTTCGATAAATAAGAGTGTCGAACCCAACAAGGAGCTAAAGGTTGAATTAATATTCTCTCAAGTTCTATCGACCACCGATACAACTCTGGCACACTAATGTTCGCTTTACCTAAAACAAGAAATGAACTACTTTGCTTGAATAAAACTAAAAGTACTTTGCGGCAATAAAAAGAGTTAATTATTGTTTTAATAATAGAACAATAGAGTAAAGAGTTTTGGAGAACAATATGAAAAGGTTTTGTCCCTAGGCAATTGAATATGACATGATAGTGATACTTATCATACGATATGAGGGAGAGGCTTAAGTTAAAATACTTTCGGTTCTTGGATTACATGTACTTATGATTGTAACTCTAGCAAGCATCCGGAACTACAAAAGATTCATAACGTAAAACCCAACCATACCATTAAGTGTAGACTCCCCTTTGATCCCATGTCAACAACTCACGAACGTGAGTTTAAGTTTTTGTCGCTCCCGCGACCCACTATAAGCGAATCATGAACATATTGCAACACCCTACAGTGGGAATCCCACACGCTTGTGCGACACGGAGGGCACCATAGGACAACACCATAATTAACATACAACTCATATCAACCACACCATACCACAATTAACCCACGAGACAAAAAGAATCTACTCAAACATCATAGAGGTGCAACACGTCATTGGATAATAATATATAGCATAAAACACAATGTTAAAGTAGAGATTACAGTGGAGTGAGAGAGGATACACCATTGCACGGAGAGGGAGAGAGTTGGTGATGACAGCGGTGAAGTTGTTGGAGTAGATCGATGTCATGATGGATCCACTGGGAGAGAGGGGAAGAGAGCCCCGTTCTTCTTCTTCCTCCTCCTCTTCTTCTTCTTCTTCTTCTTCTTCTTCTTCTTCTTCTTCTTCTTCTTCTTCTTCTTCTTCTTCTTCTTCTTCTTCTTCTTCTTCTTCTTCTTCTTCTTCTTCTTCTTCTTCTTCTTCTTCTTGCTTGGCCTTCCCTCTAGATGGGGGAAGGGTTCCCCCTTTGGTCCTTGGCCTCCATGGCCCCCGACCCTGCGAGATAGGATCTCCTCTCTCTCTCTCCTTCTAGGGTTTATTCTCTGTTTTTCGGGTCTGTTTCTGTGGCCGAGCACCATTTCTTAAATAGCCAAGTTCCATAACTCCGATCAGGCTGAAATTTTAACACAACCTTTTCCCGATATTTGCTTCCATGCGGTCGAAGGACATCTCCAACCGAATTACGGGGTGGCCACAAACTCACCCCACGCGCCTAGGGGGTAGGATCACCCCCAGGCTTGTGGAGCCGATGGGCCTCCTCTTGCATTGATTCTTGCGCCAAAAAATCAGATATATTCCACAAAAAATCCACGTAAATATTCAAGTCATTCTGGCTCTGTGAATTTTTCACCTAAAACCTATTAACAATAGGAAACAAGAACTGACCTTTGGCACTAGGTTAATAGGTTAGTCCAGATCAAAATAATATAAAGTATTGCCAAAATATGTAAAAGTGGCATGATAATAGCAAGGAATAATAAAAAATTATAGATACGTCAAAGACGTATCAGCCTACCCGAGGGAAAGTCATCCAGCAGCCTAGAAATTGGTCAAGGCTTCACGTGAAACTTGTTTGGACAAACTTTGTAGTTCAAGACACAGTCCACTGTTCACATTGTGAATAATTATAGTGTGGAGTTCTAGGTAGATGTTTAACTTAACAGTCTCCACTAAAATACCGACATATAATCATTGTTTCAGAACAATAAGCAAACTCTATGTACCTTGTGATCTGGTGAGGGATAATTAGAATAATTAAGCTATTAGCCCATTTATGATGTCCAATAACTCCTAAAAATCCCAATGGCCCATTAATGCATGATAAGGGAGTGTGGAAAATTTAGTCTCACCATGGTTGTGAAAGGTGTGTTGGACCAGCATATAAGGTTGCTTATCCCATACAACACAAAGAGTTCGAGAAAATGGCACATACACGTGCTTGTATGTGCCATGGCGTCGCTCCTCGACATACAACACAAAGTGAGGTAACGGGCCTTTGAAACGTCGCCTCTTGTGATGTCGTACGGGAGAGGGGATCATGTTTGTAGGGAGCGCTTTCGCGCGACTGCTGGATTCTTCTTCATTGAAACTACGGATGACTATTTCCCCGACGTCGACGACTTCCTTTGTGATATGACGACTATCGAGGGGATGACCCCCGGGCAGGCAATGGAACCTGGATCCCTTTTCAAAACATCGGGGCAAGCCAGGCCCCTCAATCCGCCTGGCCTACCTGCTGGCTCCCCAACGTGAGCCGGCCGGGTACGGCCACCCGGCCTAGCTGGCTAGCCACAAGAAGACAACGCCCAACGGCAAGCAAGCATGGCTACAGCGTCCCTCCCCTTATGTCGGCCCAGGCCGGCGTGGCTACAGTGCGCCCTGCGCCCCCACCCGTGGCGGGCGGTGTCCAGGCGACACAGCCCTGTACCGGGGCGGCACCAGCCGCCCCGTGACATGGGACGAGGTGTGCCGTAGTGCTGTGCCGCCAGCCGGCCCCGTGATCGGCGGCCCCGGCGCGGCCTGCACCTGGCGAGACCCGCACCCGGCGGACCCGGCGGCCCCCACCACCGGCTCCCAGACGATGAGACCAAGGCCCCACGCCTTTGTATCATTACCATTGTAACCCTGGGGGGGCCAGCCTATAAGACCCCCCAGGAGCCATCCATGTACGTGGGCAGCCAACAGGCGAACTCTCTTAGATCACACACACACACATACGAGGCAGGGCAGAGGACCAGTTCCCTCTTCCTCCTCGCCCCGACACCTCTAGGAGCAACTCTGTACCCAAGTGCATATCATCAATTCGGCAGGACTAGGGGTGTTACCTCCCATGGAGGGCCCCGAACCTGGGTAAGTCTCATGTCACACACTTGCGTGTGCCAACCTTGCCTCTTGGACCCACCAGCGTCCTCACGTAGCCCCCACTTTTGGCCATCCCATGGCATTTTCCGTGAGATCACCATGACAGTTGGCGCCCACCGTGGGGCAGCTCGCGGCGTCGGCCGGAGTCAAGTCCCAGACGAGGCCCTTCACCGACTTCAGTGAGCGCACGTGCACGACCTAGTCCCCGTGCTCGGCGCGGCCCCGGCTGGCCTCACCGGGTCTTCCGTCATTCCCATCGGCGTGCTGTGCATCTTTGTCGCGCTCGCCCCCGACGAGTACCCCAGTGATTGCTTGTATCTGTGTTGGTATTTCCCCGAAGAGGAGAGGATGATGCAGCATAGCAATGGTAAGTATTTCCCTCAGTTATGAAACCCAGGTTATCAATCCAGTAGGAGAACCAAGCAACACTATGTAAACGGTACCTGCACACAAATAACAAATATTTGCAACCCAACGCGTAAGAGGGGTTGTCAATCCCTCCCCAGTATTAAGATAGATAAAATTGTATGAGATTGGATAAATAGATTTGATGAAAACACAAAATAAAATAAATAAAGAAAAGTGCAGCAAGGTATTTTTGGGTTTTTGGAATAATAGATCTGAAAACAATATGATAAAAGATAGACCCGGGGGCAGTAGATTTCACTAGTGGCTTCTCTCGAGAAAATAGCATATGGTGGGTAAACAAATTACTGTTGGGCAATTGATAGAAAAGCAAATAATTATGATGATATCCAAGGCAATGATCATGTATATAGGCATCACGTCCAAGATTAGTAGACCGACTCCTGCCTACATCTGCTACTATTACTCCACACATCGACCGCTATCCAGCATGCGTCTAGTGTATTAAGTTCATGGAGAAACAGAGTAATACAATAAGAATGATGACATGATGTAGACAAGATCTATTCATGTAGGAATAGACCCCATCTTTTTATCCTTAATAGCAATGATACATGTGTGCCTCGCTACCCCTTGTGTCACTGGGTGAGGAAACCGCAAGATCGAACCCATCACAAAGCACCTCTTCCCATTGCAAGAAAAATCAATCTAGTTGGCCAAACCAAACGAAAGTTTTAGAGAAGAAATACGAGGCTATAACAATCATGCATACAAGAGATCAAAGAAGACTCAAATAATATTCATAGATAGAACAGATCATAAACTCGCAATTCATCTGATCCCAACAAACACACAGCAAAAAGTCATTACATCAAATAGATCTCCAAGAACATCGAGGAGAACATTGTATTGAGAATCCAAAAGAGAGAAGAAGCCATCTAGCTACTGCCTACGGACCCGTAGGTCTATGGTAAACTACTCACTCATCATCGGAGGCACACCAATGAGGATGATGAACCCCTCCGTGATCGTGTTCCCCTCCGGCAAGGTGCCGGAATAGGGCTCTAGATTGGATCTCATGAGTCTGGAACTTGCGGCGGCTGGAATTGTGATTCGTCGACACCCCTAGGGTTTCTAGAATATTTGGGTATTTATAGAGCTGAGAGGCGGTGGAAAGGACTCTCATAGGTCCCACTACCCACCTAGGCGCACCAAGGGCTTCTGGCGTACCCTGGTGTCTTGTGGGCCCCACGGGCCTCCCCTCTGGTACTTCCTTGGCTCCCAAGTTGTCTTCTGGGCAGAAAAAATCTCCAAAAAGTTTCATGGCATTTGGACTTCGTTAGGTAATGATATTCCGCGAAGTAAAAAAACAAGCGAAAAATAGCAACTGGCACTGGGCACTATGTCAATAGGTTAGTCCCAAAAAATGATATAAAGTTGCTATAAAATGAATATAAAACATCCAAGAATGATAATATAACAGCATGAAACAATCAAAAATTATAGATACGTTGAAGCCATATCACCCAGCGGGGTGCTCAGCGTCACCGAGTCTCCCGTACCCGTCGGCTGCGCCATCTCCATCAACGTGGCAGATCTCTGCACTCGTGTGGAGGTGCTCACCACCGGCTCCACCACTTCTTCTGCTAGCGCCAAGGCTGCTGTAGCCAAGGCCGCAACGGCCTGCGCCAACCAGGCTGACCCGCTGCGTGACGATGTAGAACCTCAGCATCCCTATCGCCACTGACATCGACGCCACTCTGGCCAGGGCCCGGCTCGATAAGGAGCGCATGCGCCTGCTGGACGAGGCCATGACGCTTGCAGCTATGCAGCGCCGGCTGGAGTCCTCCCAACAGGAGCGTGACACAGCATACGGCTTCAAGTGGGCCACGCTGAGCCTAGCCGAGTCACCAAGGTGCAGGCCCGGGGCAGGGCCCTCGGCCGTGCGCTGGGCACGACCCTGCCTGTCTACGACACCCCAGTCAAGAACATGCATGCTACGGAGGCGCCTGCAGTGGACTTGGAGTCTCTGAAGGGTGAGGAGCTACTGCAGCGGTAGCAGCGCGTCCACGAGCTTCTCGCAGCTGCAAACGAGCAATAGAAGCGCCTTGGGGCCCCTGCAGCGTCTGTCTCACGCCGCTCTAAGGATCCCGACCTCCAGGACGCCCAGCAGGCATCTTCTCCGCGCCCCAGCGAAGCCCAGTCCGGGAAGACTCGGAGTGGCCGGACCCGGTGCGACCGCGCGATAACCATCGGCGACAACCACGGCTCTCTCGCTCGAGATGGAGGATGATGGCGGAGTTGGCCCAGGCTGCTTCGGCCGATGCATCCGCGACGAGCCCTTCACCAAAGGGTTCACGCTCCACCGCGACACCCCCAAGTAGAACAAGACCGCCAAGCCGGAGGACTGGCTCACTGACTACACCACCACCGTCGGCATTGCGAGCGGCAACCGGCGCCTGGCCATGCGCTACGCCCCCCTCATGCTGCAGGGCTCAGCTTGGACATGGCTGAAGAGCCTACCAGCTGGCAGCATCAACTCCTGGCTCGACTTCGAGCAAGCATTCGTGTGCAACTTCACCGACACGTATAAGCAGCTCAGCCGGCCTCGCTCGCTTGCCATGTGCGTTCAGGGGCCGGAGGAGACCGACCGCCAGTACCTCACGCACTGGACCGAGCTCAAGAATAGGTGCGAGGGGTTTCCATGAGATCCAAGCAATCCAGTACTTCATGGACGGGTGCCGAGACGGCACCTTGCTCAAGCACAAGCTCATGCGCTCTGAGCCGACCACCATGGCCGCGCGCATGGCCATGGCGGACAAGTATGCCACGGCCGACGCTGCCATGAAAGTCCAAGTCATGGTGGACGACGCCGGCAAGGCGTTGCCCTCCAAGCCGGCTGGCGAGAGCAGCCACCAGCAGAACAACCACCGCGGTAACAAGCGTAAGGGCGAGGAGCTGGCTCCCCATTATGACAACCGCCTTGTTGCTGTAGCCGAGCAAGCGCCCCTATCGAGCAGGGTGGCGGCCGGCGTCAGCAAACCGGCAAGACTGCCTGGCAACCCGCCATGGGCTTTGAGCAGATGGTCGAAGCTCCTTGCAAGCACCACAGCGGCGCGAGGCCATCCATGCACATGCTCCGGGAGTGTGCCATCACTCAACACCTGATGAGGGGCGATCTCCCTCCGCCGCCTCCTCCAACGCAGGGTGGCAGCCGCCTCCAATGATAGCGTGAAGGAATATTTGAACAAGAGTTTTTCAATGAAGGACCTAGGAGAAGCTGCTTTCATATTAGGCATCAAGATCTATAGAGATAGATCAAGACGCTTAATAGGACTTTCACAGAGCACATACCTTGATAAAGTTTTGAAGAATTTCAAAATGGATCAGTCCAAGAAGGGGTTCTGGCCTTTTTTGCAAGGTGTGAAGTTGAGTAAAACTCAATGCCCAGAGACTACAGAGGATAGAGAAAAGATGAGTGTCATCCCCTATGCTTCTGCCATAGGCTCTATCATGTATGCAATGCTGTTTACAAGACCAGATGTCAGCCTTGCCATAAGTATGGCGGGAAGGTTTCAAAGTGATCCAGGAGTGGAACACTGGACGGCGGTCAAGAATATCCTTAAGTACCTAAAAAGGACTAAGGAAATGTTTCTCGTTTATGGAGGTGATCAAGAGCACGTCGTAAAGGGTTACGTCGATGCAAGCTTTGACACTGATCCGGATGACTCTAAGTCTAAAACCGGATACATATATATTCTTAATGGGGGAGCGGTAAGCTGGAGCAGTTCCAAGCAAAGCATGGTAGCTGATTCTACATGCGAAGCGGAGTACATAGCTGCCTCGGAGGCGGCGAAGGATGGTGTCTGGATGAAGCAGTTCATGACAGATCTTGGAGTTGTGCCCAGTGCACCGGACCCAATGGCTCTGTTCTATGACAACAATGGTGCCATTGCTCTAGCCAAGGAACCAAGGTTTCACAAGACGACCAGACACATAAAGCGACGCTTCAATGCCATCCGCGATGCGATCAAGGAAGAGGACATAAATATTTGCAAAGTGCACATGGACCTGAATGTTGCAGATCCGTTGACTAAGCCTCTTCCATGGGCAAAGCATGATCAACACCAGAACTCTATGGGTGTTCAATTCATTACCATGTAATGCTAGATTATTGACTCTAGTGCAAGTGGGAGACTGTTGGAAATATGCCCTAGAGGCAATAATAAAGTAGTTATTATTATATTTCCTTGTTCATGATAATAGTTTATTATCCATGCTATATTTGTATTTACCGGAAACCCAAATACATGTGTGGATACATAGACAACAACATGTCCCTAGTAAGCCTCTACCGGACTAGCTCGTTGATCAAAGATGGCTATGGTTTCCTAGTCATAGACATGAGTTGTCATTTGATAACGGGATCACATCATTAGGAGAATGCTATGATGGACAAGACCCAAACTATAAACGTAGCATGTGATCGTATCAAGTTTACTGCTATCATTTTCTGCATGTCAAGTATATGTTCCTATGACCCTGAGATCATGTAACTCACTGACACCGGAGGAATACCTTGTGTGTACCAAACATCGCAACGTAACTGGGTGACTATAAAGGTGCTCTACAGGTATCTTCGAGGGAGTCCGTTGAGTTGGCATGGATCAAGACTGGGATTTGTCAGTCCGTAAGGCGAAGAGGTATCTCAGGGCCCACTCGGTAATACAACATCCCTGTAAGCTTGCAAGCAATGTGACTAATGAGTTAGCCACGGGATCTTGTATTACGGAACGAGTAAAGAGACTTGCCGGTAACAAGATTGAACTAGGTATGGAGATACCGACGATCGAATCTCGGGCAAGTAACATACCGATTGACAAAGGGAACTACATACGGGATTAGCTGAATCCTTGACATCGAGGTTCAACTGATAAGACCTTCATAGAATATGTAGGAACCATTATGGGCATCCAGGTCCCGCTATTGGTTATTGACTGTAGAGGTGTCTCGGTCATGTCTGCATAGTTCTCGAACCCGCAGGGTCTACACACTTAACGTTTGGTGATGATATAAGTATAGTTGAGTCATTATGGTGGTTACCTAAGGTTGTTTGGAGTCCCGGATGAGATCCTGAACTTGACGAGGAACTCCGGAATGGTCAGGAGGTGAAGATTGATATATTGGACGAAGGGTATTGGAGTCCGGAAGTGTTCCGAGGGTACCGGGTGATGACTAGCATGACCGAAAGGGGTTTCGGGGGGGCCCGGCAAGTGTTGGGGGGCCTCATGGGCCTAGGGGAGGGGGCACACCAGCCCACTAAGGGGTTGTGCGCCCCCAAGCCCCCTTCCCATGTTACCAGAGGAGGTGGGGCACCTCCCTAGGGTTTCCCACCCCTTTGCCTTGGGGGCCAAGTCTCCTAAGGGGTGGGGGGCCAAAACCCATCTAGGGTTTCCCCTTGTAGGCCGCCGCCCCCTAGATTGGATCTAGGGGTGCCTCCTCCCTCCACCCTTCCCCCTATATATAGAGGAGGGGAGAGAGGGCAGCCGCACCCATATAGATCTATTCGTGCCACGGCGCTGCCCTTCCTCTTCCTCATAGCCTTCTTCTTCTCCGTAGTGCTTAGCGAAGCTCTACTGAGATTTCTCCACCACCACCACCACCACCACCACGCCGTCGTGCTGTCAGAGGACTCGAGCTACTACTTCACCATCGCTCGCTGGATCAAGGAGGTGAAGGCATCATCAAGCCATACGTGTGTTGAACGCGGAGGTGCCGTCCGTTTGGCACTAGATCGGAGTTCGCGGGACGGATCGTGATTGGATCACGAAGACGTTCGACTACATCAACCGCGTTTCCTAACGCTTCCGCTTAGCGATCTACAAGGGTATGTAGATGCAATCTCTCCTCTCGTAGATGGTCATCTCCTAGATTGGATCTTGGTGAGCGTAGGATTTTTTTTGTTTCCCATGCAACGTTCTCCAACAGGCGTTCGAATGGAACGACCAGGCAGACGAAGCCTTCCGCGACCTCAAGCGTGTGCTCTCTACCACACCCGTCCTGGCCACGCCAGCTGATAAGGAGCCGCTTTTGCTGTACATTGCCGCCACCTCACGGGCGGTCAGCACGGTGCTGGTGGTCGAGCGCCCAGAGGAGGGCAAGGTTCAGCCGGTCGAGCGTCCGGTGTACTACCTGAGCGAGGTGCTCTCCGCCTGCAAGCAGAACTACCCCCACTACCAGAAGATGTGCTTCGGCGTGTACTTCACCGCCAAGAAGCTGAAGCGGTATTTCCAGGAGCACACCGTCATCATGGTAAGCATGGCCCCCATCGGCGAGATCATGGGCGGCCGGGATGCCTCCGGCCGGGTGGCCAACTGGGCCATCGTGCTAGCCAGCCACACAATCCTCTACGAGCCTCGCACCACCATCAAGTCACAAGCATTGGCTGATTTCCTCGTCGACTGGACACAGACCCGGTACCTGCCGCCGGCACCCAACTCGATGCACTGGCGCATGCACTTTGACGGCTCCAAGATGCGCTCCGGCGTGGGAGCCGACATCGTGTTGTCTTCCCCTAAGGGCGATCGGCTGTGGTACGCGCTGCAAATCCACTTTGCCGCCTCCAACAACATTGCCGAGTATGAAGCCCTCGTGCACGGCCTCCGGCTGGCCAAAGAGATCATCATCCGGTGCATCCTCTGCTACGGCGACTCGGACTTGGTGGTGCAGCAAGCCTCCGGCGAGTGGGACGCTGCTACTTCTTGAGCTTGAGTTGGTTTTTCCCTCGAAGAGGAAAGGGTGATGTAGCAAAGTAGAGATAATTATTTCCCTCGGTTTGAGAACCAAGGTATCAATCACTACAAAAAAAATACACTTTCGTGATGATACGTGTTTGTCACAGTAGGTCACGTTTTCTGTCATGCATGTACATCCATGACGATTTTATGACAGAATCAAGATAGTCATACCTGTGCTGTCGTAGAAGTGTTCCATGACAATACCAAAATTATCATCATAGAAGTGTCCACTTCCATGATGATAAATGGTGCGTCATGGAAGTGTTTTTGTCAAGGGTAACCGACATGTGCCATCCACCGTAACGGGTAGCCGTTAAGCTTTCGGGTCCGATTTTGGATCCGATAACCTATTAACAGCAACGACCAATGGCTATTTTCCACGTGTAAAATTCTCATTGGCTGGAGGAAACACATCTCGGCTCCTCCATGGACCAGATGTCGTCAGTCCAATGGAGGTGACGTGCCTATGATACGTCGACACGTGGTAGGGCCTAACAGAGGCCCATATAGGTTAAAAAGGCTGGCCCAGTCAAAGGCCCATATGATTTACTCTGGTACTAGTGGGCTAGCCCACTAACGGCCTGCTTAAACATGACCCATTTACGGCCCACCGCTAGATCAGGCATGTTAATTGTTCGCCGAGTCTTTGGGCCCAATTACAGCCCAGTGAGATTTTGGCCTGTTAGGGGCCAGATGTAGACATGAGCCCATTTCAACCCGATGTGTCTTTTGGCCTGGTATTGGCCCATGCTGCCCATGGGCCATATATGGTTCGACGTGACATCCGGCCCACTAATGGCCTGTGATCAAGGTGGCAACAGTTCAGCCCAATGTGACTTTGGGCCTGTTAAAGGCCTGTCGTTTATTTTGGCCCGTTGATGCCTGTACTAAGCTTTCGGCATCTTAAAGGCCCATGATATCAGTGGGCCAACTAAGGCCCGAGATATGTTTCAGCCTGGTAACCGCCCGTCATATAACCGGGCCAATAATGGCCCATTGTACATTTCAGCCTGCTAAAGGCCTGTGGACGACTATTGAAAATTGAGGCCCAACATGTATTTTGGCCTGCTAAAGGCCCATGGTATCTTTTGGGCCCTAACAGGCCAGTAGAATATTCAGCATGTTAATGGCCCGAGGCAATATGGGTCGACCTAAGCTTTGGGTCCACTAAAGGCCCAACTAAACTCTAGGCCCAACGAAGGCCCATGTAAGTTATGGGCCTGGCACACATTGTCCACGAAGGGCCCAAATGGCCGGTCAGTGCAGGCCCAAGAAAGTTGCGGGCTGGCCCAATTGTGGCCCGCTAAAATGAAGGCCCGTTAGAGGCGACAGTTTCGGCCCGGTCGCCTACATCAGATTTTCGCCGTTTTTTCAGATAGCGAATGATGGCATATACGGTAACTAGGAATTAAGAACAAACCTACTCTATACAATCAAGAAATTACGGCATAGTAACTTAGAATAAACCTACACTATACAATAAAGGATTTATGGTATATTACATCCACTGGGCATCAAAGTTCGCCACCAGTGATCATAAAGCGCAACGAAGATGCAGATTACAAAAACCGGGCACCATTGCACCGTAACAAAATAATACTGAACCAAGACCACTTCCAAGACAGTTCAAGAAAGGTTAGCCTTGCGCGGGAGCTACTGCGCAAGCAACTGAGCAAGGCTGTGAGACTGGCCTAGCATGTCGGTCATAGCTTCCAGCTATAGCTGTTTAGCAATGAGGTTCTCATTGGAGTTTGCCGCGATCTTCCTTAGAGATTGGACTTCAAGTTGAAGTTGAGTTGCAGAATGCCTTTCTGCTTGAAGTTGACACTAAAGAAGTCGAACTGATTCAGGCAGCGAATTCTGAGAGCTTGTGTGACTGCTAGTCTCAAGTAACTTGAACACTGCATCAAGACATGACTTTGGGGTTGTATTGCTATCTTCAAGATGTTTTGTGTTCTTTGCTGCAATATATGTTGGGTTTGTCTCACATCCTTCAGCAGACTTGTGCATGCCATCAGGCATATCACCCTGAATCAAGCAGAGAGATGCCAGGTTTTACACGTATATTAACAAAGATGGTAAATGTGCTGTCAATTCCATCCAATTTCAAATTAGAAAATAAAGAGACAGTTCAAAATGTCAATAGCATAATTTGGCATTGTTCATAATGCGGGGAGCTTCACCACACTACTGGATTACCATATCAACAAAACAAGCATAGATGAAGGGCAAAAGACAATCATTGTATCTTTTTTGGTTAATGTGCATGGCATGTTGTTCATAACATCAGCCTCATCAGTAAGATAAAGCAGGAATTGACAAGGTGCAAATGTGGGCTGCTTCACCACACAGTGAATTATAGATCAACAAAAACAAGCATACATGTTGGGCTAAAGAAAATCATTGGATCTGTATTGAGTAATGTGCATGGTATGAATAAGGAATTTGGTTTTACAACTCAAACTTGGAACTTACAGTTGTTGCGAACATGCATTTCGATAAAAACAGCAAACTAAATAGTAGTTGACGATAGGGAGTATGAGAAAATTAAACAGCAGTTGAGGATAAAGGCTTTAGAAGGACTGACTTACTTTAACAGTTAACACCGACTCTATAATGCCCTTCTCCATGTCAAGGGAAGGATAACTCAAGAATTTCAGCACAGAATCTTCTTCATAAGCATTACCTGTACTCTACATTTTGTAGAGAGTAATTATAGATATGATAATACTGGAAGGGATAGAGGATAATGAAGATAAGATGCAGATTGATGCTACATAATCAACTACCTATCCACGTAAGTACAAGCGTTATAGGACAAAATGTACCGACAAGAGCAATGGGCTACACTTCTGCACTGGCATTGTGCGTGTATTCAACTTTTTGGTAAGATTAAATATAGATCTGATATTTTTTAGTAAATGGTGGGCAAAGGAGATAAAGATGCAGAGTGATGCTACACAATGAACCAATCTCTCCTTCCCATAATATAAGAGTGTTTTGTACACTGGTGTACTGTACAAAATGCTCTTATATTATGGGATCGAGGGAGTAGCTGTTAGTGTAAGTATAGTGATAGGAGACGTTCGGTCCTTACAAGAGAACTGCAGAGTTAAACCTCTTCAAAAGCATTGGGTTGATTCTAAATTTATGTAAAAGTCGATACGGATCTTATAATGTCCACCAAATGGAGGATAAGGAGGCTAACATGTGCAGTGATGCTACATAATCAACCAGCTATGAAAGTAAGTATGGTCATACAGGGCAAGAGGTACTCACAAGAGCAATGTAGTGTGCAGTATAGTTGTGAGATTTTGTGGTCCCTTGAGAATGAATGTTCTTCTGCAAACAATTTTCGTACAAGTGAGACGGTAAGGCACATGCAGAAATGATGTTCAAATTGTGATGTGATATCATAGACAGTACCTTACGCTCTAGACGAGAGCAATGTGTAACAAGATTATTCCAGTCACTGTCTAATAAATGTAGCACCGGAGACTTTACAGAAATTTCGTTTAGAGGCTTGCCATCGAAGTGCGCTTGCCTCAGGTAGGAACGATACTTCATCAATGAGTGCTTGAAAAGCGCAACCAACCCTTGCTCGTCTTGATTATCCAGTTTGGTCCTCGTCTATTTAAAAGAATGAAATCTTGTTTCTTCTATCAGCAGAAACATATGCAGAAATTACCACGAATAACATTAGTACATTACTTACGTGTAAGTTGCGGAGGAAGATAGGAAATTGTTCTTTGTCTGTGGTATAATCTTTCCATGAAGGAAATATGCGCACAAAGTTCCTCACAACAGTATAAGCTTCGTCTACTAAACTGGAAAGAAGTGGAACAGGGGTCCTATTTGCTGCAATTGGGGCTCTCTCTCTCTCTCATTCAAAAAGGGATTTGGCAACTGGATTGGGTGTACTCTTTGCTGGAATGGGGGTTTTGCGTCGTAGAGCTGGTGTTATGTCAATTGGCATCATCATACTGTTTGCTACAGTTGGGGTCTGCTGAGTTGGAGCATCAGAGATGGCCAGTGTAGTAGGGCTAGAGTCTGCTAGAGTTGTGGCCGTGTTTTCTGGGTCTGGTGATATTGCAACTACACCTAATGGGATATTTGATTTATCAGGTGTCACTACCTTTTCCAAATACTGTGTTCGTGCTCCTCCGCGATCAACAATTGCCCTCTTCCTTTTGAACGTCTGATACACAAGAACAACATTTGAATGGATAAATATGGTATGATGATAGATGGAATATGTACTGAAAATGGATAGGCAGGGCGTATTCGCATACACGATGTGTAAACTAAGCTAATGGTAGTGCAGCAAAGTAGAAGCAATGCAAAGCATCAGTTGCAAGATATGTGCGACCAATATAACCTTGGAAAGTTAGAGCAGGAACCTTGATGGGTGAATAAGATAGGGCATCTGCCTCTGAATCCTCCACTAGGGAGCTACATTGACTTAGGTCTCCCTCTAGCTCAGAATCATTGTTAGGATCATATTCTGAACACGAATCTGTAGGTGGAGAGCATTTGCATTGCATTGCATCTAGACTAGATCTCAGTCCCTTAATGTCAAGTTTGACAACCATGGCAATTTTCTGCTTTATTCTTTTCATGCGCGAAAGCTCATAATCATTATCATGCTGTTCAATATCTGAGATTCATGAAAACATAAAAAGTAGTGATATTATCTATGGAATGCATTGCGGATTCTACTCGAATAGTGTATCCCTACAAACCCCTACGTATACAAAGTTCATCCCCCAACCGCGCTGACCAGACCACACACAGAAATACAAACCTCTTATGTCTCTATAAGGGGCGGACACACATTTCAAAACTGAATTAGGAACATTAGAATCATATCAAATTCATATTTGAACAAATAAACTAAGGAATTATGAGTGGCATAATATTTAGCTTCAAGGGTGGAGTGTTGGTAGTGCTACACAAAGCAAGTAGGCAGATTGTATTCCATGTAAAAGATCGTAGTCTATGTAAAAGGTGGATATGATACTTTTCTTTCTATACAATGCAGTGTTCGTTGCCCACACATGATGGAAGAGATCACATAGAGAAATACTATTCACTCATTTCTGCGGTTCCAATATTCTGAAACAAGGTGGTCCACCCTAAAAGAATATTGACAACAAATATGACAAGGCAAGCATAGAGATAGTGAATCAATCACTACTTGTGAGCTTACTAGGACAAGTATGCAGAATTGTAACTGCAGTAAGAGACCATCCAAAATCTGAATCAAGAAGTTGGTCTAGCACTTATTGTTTGCAACTAATTGAAGTGAAAAATTGGATATCATATCGAATGAGTAAGAAAAACAAGTAAAACTGTCAGTAAACCTGGCATGCAGTAGTAATCTGGGTCAATGTCACTATGACCAACAATCTAACATGACTAGTGTCTGTTCCTAGGGCTAAAACTTTGAAACCCTATGAACTTTACAGGTATGAAAGATTATTGAAATATCTGAACCATTAAGTGTAGGTAGCACTCAGTACACAACAGACCCTATGACAGTCCTGCCTAATGAGTAATGAATCAATTAGAAAATGGTGATGAGTGGCTGCTGAGTGTTGAGGATGTATCTCAGGTTAAATCGGGTTGGCTTAGTGGGTGATGCACGTCTGAGCCCTGAACGGACTGGGAAGGTAGGCACGGCGGCGCGCCTGGGCAGCGGTGCCATTGTAGGGCGAGCGGATCCTGACCTCCTGTTAGTCCGGCGTCTCCTCCTAAAGTCATGTCGTCCGGCGATGGCAGGCGGCTGGGGGCGAGTAGAGATCGAAAGCCCAGCAGAACAGAGGGGAATCAGGGTCTGGGCCGACCCAAAATCCCAGGGTGGGCCGCGGCCCACCGTGGCCACCCTGTAGATCCACCCTAGCGGCGTACATGAATTTCGAAACTAAATTAGGAACATTAGCTGACCAATTAAACGACTTCGTTTTAATAATATCAGATTTGTATTTGAACAACTAAGCTTGTTTAGCTTGATGGGTGGAGCAGTGCTATTATGACACGAAGCACGTTGACTGATCGTATAGTGATCATAAAAGGGGGGAAACCCTAAGCATGATCAATTAAACCCTATTATGATTGTGCCATGGCAGATTTGAAGTTGCAAACCACAGAAATGCTACTTAGCAACCATTGTTTGCTTCGAACTAAGGACTAAGATTGTAAGAGCTGAAAAGAAAGTACAGTAACAAAGTTCCGATCTATTTTTTGGTTGAGATCAAAAAGTTGAGCAGATATGAGGTAGTACCACCTCTCTTGAGGCGCCGTGTAGGCATCAGGGGTGCGATGGCTGTCGGTGGCATGGAAGCAGATCTGCAATGGTAGATGGATGCATCGGGGGATAAGTCCCGTTGCGGTGGACGAGAAGGTCGTCGCAGCGGCCTCGGCAAGGAGGATGACGGCGCCGATGAAGCGAGAGGATGTGATGCAAGGCTCCTGGTCCGTTAACGTGGATGAGAAACGTCCATCTCTAGCAGTGGACGACGTGGTCTTGGTAGGCGCTCCGGCATGGTGGAGGACGGCGGTGATCGATGGGGTGGCGGACGGAGGAGGCTGGTGTGGGGATGGTGTTCTAGCACGGATGGTGTATGAATTGGAAAATGGAGGGAGAGGCATGGGGAACCATGTCTTTGGGACACGCCTGTCTGAAATATGGGAATGTTACGAACTTAGCCCCAGTTTTAAATTTGGACGTCTCGTCGGTTGGGGATAGGATGGTAATCTCGCATCTCCCCAATATTTGGCCAGAGCAATTTCGAGGGAGGAGAGGCTGTTTTGGCGCCCACGATTGGCGCCCACTGTGTTTGAACGGGGCTGACAGGTAGGGCAGTTGTGTCACGCATGAGTGAAGTTACAAACCTGCCCCTATTAATAATATTTGCCTACATCGATTTTGGCCGAGTCGAGTTTGTTTTGCCGCCCACCGTGTATGAATGGGGAAATGGAGGGAGAGGCAAAGGTCTTTCGGACGACCTTGAATCAAATGTGTTTTGCCGCCCACGTTTGGCGCCCACCAAGTCTGAATGGACTCAGAGGCGACCTTGTCATGTCTGATTGAAGTTACTAACCTACCCCTATTGATAGTAGTGGAAATCGGGCCGATGGGTTGTCCGTGTCAGGGGTAGACAATAATTTCCATCTCGCAAACACTGGGTTCGGGCAACCGATGTGGGAGAGGATGTTTTGTCGCTTCTTTCAAATTTTGGGACAATAAGCATTCACGTTTACCCTGGCAACTAAATTCAAATACATTTTGTATTCTTATACGAATCTTTATAAATCATTCTATGTTTTTTTATATATCTTCAAAAGCAAAACAAAGATGTATTTCACTATCATATATGAATATGATTTACAAATGCCGATACTCGAATTCAGAAGGTAGAATCCAGTTTAAGGTGAATTCCAATATTTGAAACCACTTTATGTCCCAACTCAAGTGTAACATGTATGACACACGCAGCATATAGTGTACTCCCATTTAGATATGTACACAAACAATGTCTCGAGATTCAAGATACTGAGTCAATCAACCAATAATGCACAAAACTAACATACATATAAACACTTATAGAGTATATGTGTCAATAATATCAACTAACATATATAAGCCAGGCCGCTGTACTTTTGTTTGCTAGAAGAGCATCATTTTTTTAGCAATGCTAGTACAACATCTTGGCCCTTTCACATGCGTGCCACTTAAGGACCATCTATACTACTATTATTGATGAATGCACATTCAACCCGATTGGCATATTTGTAGGTCTGGCATAGCAAACAAAATGAAATATCTTTGCCTCAATAAAAAATGAAATGTGTCACAGTCTTATCAATTAATACAGACTCGTGCTAAAAAATACAGACCAAAAAATAAAAAACAATTATTACATGATCTCTAAAACAAATGGTTTGATCGATTACATGAACAAACAACACAAAGGTTATTCAACGATGGAAAAACATTTCACCTATGATTTACAAAGTGGGATTTTAATTTCCTTTTTTCCTTCAAGACCTTAACAATGCGGTCAGTCTCAGCTTGCTTCGTTTGGAAATCCACCAAATATTTAATGGTTGTCTTGAGTACTGCTTGTGATTGTGATGTTTGCTTCCTCAACATGTCAACTTCATCTCTAAGTGCAGAAGCAGAATCTCTTTCTACCAATAGTTAATCTCTACAGCATCAGCGGTTGGCAATTCATGATGCACGATTGGGCCGGTGCCACTACTCTGGGATGATACAACGTCCATGGGGACCACGCTCTTTGATTTTGGGCTAACCTGTTTTGCCATTACAGTTCCGATTGGATTCGAAAAAGTTGAAGTCAGCAAAACATCTCAGCTGGGAGTTAGAACAGCAACCCAGTTAAACAAACAAGGAATTAAAGAGTTTCGATTGGATGCTGAAAAGTAGTTATTAACATCATTGCAACCAGTTGCAGCAGCAAAGCAGTTAAACAAACAAGTTTTGCAAAAGGTACCTGTTGTGGCATTGGAGTTTCTCTTGGATCCTGAAAAGTTGAGTAGCCAATAACTTGATTAGAGCAACCAGTTGCAGCAGCAAAGCAGTTAAACAAACAAGTTTTGCAAAAGGCACCTATTGTGGCGTTGGAGTTTCTCTTGGATCCTGAAAAGTTGAGTAGTCAGTAACTTGATTAGAGCAACAAGTTGCAACAGCAAACCTATTACACAAATAAATTTTTGAAAATGTACTTGTTGTGCAATTGGACTTCCAATTGGATCCTGAAAAGTTGAAGTTGGTAAGATGATTACAGCAGCAAACCAGGTAAAGAAGGAAGTTTTTGAAAAGGGATAATTAATTCTGTGCCCTTAGTTGTGTCCCCCTCGGCAGGTTTACCCCTAGTTTCCAAAAACCCTCATTCCTGCCCAAACCACCTTCCTTGTCTTATGCTTTTGCCCTTTGACCGTTTGACCGTCACTTTGAAAAAATCATAACAAATTCATACTAACTCCAAAAAATGTGAATAAGATATCAAAATGTTCAGAAAACATCACCTATATGTGCATGTCATTTGCTTTCATGACAAATGTGTTAGAAGGTCCCCATCTCAGATTGCGCTCCTATGATCTCAGCATGAACAGTAAAATCCAAAAAAATTTAAAAAAAATCAAAACATTCTAAAAAAATTTGGTGGCAAAGAATGACCAATGTTTTGAGTTCTCGAAAAGTTTAGTAAGGGAATGACATTTGTGGAAGTCGTGGTGAAAAAAACAAAATCGATGCTCCAAAACAAAACATTTTGGAGTGCTAATTTTGTTTTTTGGCCATGACTTCCATGAATGTCATTCCGCGATGAAACTTGGCAAGCACCCAAAACATTGGCCAATGTTTGCCACAAAAAAAATAAGATTTTTTTGAATTTTTTTTAGATTTTACTGTTCGTGTTGAGATCATATGGGCTCAAACTAAGATGGGGACTTACCAACACTTTTTTATGAGTGCAAATCACATGCACATATAGGTGATGTTTTTCTTAACATTTTGATATCATATTCGCATTTTTCTGAGTTAGTATGAATTTGATATGATTTTTTCAAAGTGACGGTCAAACGGTCAAAGGGCAAAAGCATAAGACGAGCAAAGTGGTTTGGGCAGGAACGAGGGTTTTTGGAAACTAGGGGTAAACCTGCCGAGCGTGACCCAACTAGGGGCATAAAATCAATTATCCCTTTTGAAAACATACATGTTGTGGCATCAGAGTTTCAGTTGGATCCTGCAAACTTGAATGTTAGCAATCATAAATAAAGTGTTGCAAGAGCCATAAGAAACTAATATTAAACTAGTAAAACTAAGTAGTTTTGGCAAGATATTTAATTACACATGAACTAGTAATACTAACAAGTTCTTGGCAACATATTGAAGTAATAAGTCGGTACCATTTACCAGCAACACAGACATCTGTAAAAAAATTTGATGTAAGTAAAATGATTCTGACACATATATATAAGTTAAAAAGACGTTGTCCCTCATATAAACTTGACATTTGTTTGTCTATGAACATGCAAACATTACTAGTGCTACAAGTCATAACAGCAAACCAATTAAACAAACAGGGTATCAGAAGGTAAATTACACATGAATTCTGCTCCACCCCAGAAGTAGATATGACCAGCTATCTACGTGCTTAAGTAGCTATTTAAGCTCAGGCAAACAGGTAATTCTATAAACAGTAAGTATCAAACACATAGATAGGCGCAGTCTATAATAGTATTAACAGGCTATGGCATTATGTAATCAGTAGCAAACTAAATTAAGCCAAGCAAGGTAATTGAACAATTTTGCAATCAGTGGCTACTAAAATTCCGAGAAGCAGGTAACTGAACTTATGCTAGCTCTTTGTACAGGCACACTGCAACTTCTTTTTCGCTTACAAGGTTCTACGAAGGAGTCCATGGCATCAATTGCTTGGGTACGCAGTCCCAATACTTCTTTCTTCCCACTCTGCATTGGTAAGTCGAATGGTTAATCTAATAAGATGGTGCGTCCTTGATATGTTATATGAGGACGGGTTGTCAGACTAGTTGTAGCAACACACATCACACTGGCTTTTACTGTATATTTCATGCGATTACATTTGGCATATCGAGATCTAAGCAATCTACAATAGGATGAAAATACTGGCATCCTTCACATTATTGGCGAACTCAGTTCATAGAAACAAGCAATTCAACCATTCTGTGGGTAAATCAAAAGCGCCACTGCAATATTTTTCACTACCACAATCATACATGCAAAAAGGGGCGGTGCCACCGTAGGGGCTGGTATGGGCGGCCGCCTCGGGTGGCTGGAAAGTGTGCACCTAGTTTGAGTCGTCCAGGTTGACCCAGGCTAGTTTTGTTTGTCCCAGCGCACAAGCAGGCAATGTAAAAAATGAAGAAAAACATTTAAATTTGGATGGGCCAATAACGTAAGTGCAATGCAGGCCCTATAGCAGGCTCGTGGCCCAAACGAGTGCCTCCCATATCGATCGACAGTAGGAAAATCCCCAATTCGTTCGCTCCAGCCTCCAGTCTGGTTCGCTCCTAACCTAGCCACCGCTGGACAGACCGATAGAGCTCTTCCTTGCGCCCTCGTTGGACGCCAGTCGCCAGGCTTCAAGAGAATGGAAGGACAAGAAGATGAAGATCCAACCCTGGGTGTAGCTTGCGTGGGACGCAGTGGCGGCAACTCGGGCATGGCATCGAGCTAGCGCAAATGAACAGTCGCAGCTTGCAAGAGCAGCATGCACAACGAGTAGGTACATCACATCCCTGGTTATATCTAATTCAACTGTTTAATTTCTTGGGAATTGTTAAACCTGATGGCGTTGTAAAGCTGCTTGTATCTAGGGAATCTATTGGAAAATGAAACCAATTTATGCTTATTTTATAACTCCCCCAATCAATACTGAACTGACTGAACCTGATGTGTCTAATCAAGTTTCCGGTGCAAACATACAAGCTCATGTTGTTCTTGAGCCTGAAGTGTCTAATGAACAAACTTCTTATGAAGGATTTGATGCAAACATTTTACATGCTCCTGGTGATGAACATATAGTGTCTAATGAGGGGTCTAATGCAAGCATTTTGCAAGCTCCCATTGAAGGCTTTAGTGTCTAATGTTGATCTGCTATGTTGAGAGAGATAGAGAGAGAGATTTGCAGGAATTGATGATAAGCAAATTGTAGTACATTTTCATGGCTTGAGGAAATGTCGAGGCCATCTACCACAACGTCCCCGTATCATGAGAACCTAGCATAAATAATTTTCTAATCTGTTGTTTCAAACTATTGGCATACTTGTGCAAGATACATATATTGATATGCAGTTTGCGCACTGGTTATAGGTGCAATTAGACTTGGATATTTTCGGCCAGAGAAAGAATAATTCAAGCAGGTACAGTCCATGTTAGTAATCCTTGTCCACCATGTTGTATTTTGTGTTTTTGGTGCGTACATCATCTAGTGGTTTATAATTTGCAACTACTTTCGATCATTAGCTGGTTTTCAAAGTGCATGTAGCTTCACATTTCTCAAGTTATGTTGATTTCCAGATTGCAAGTGCCTTCACATTTTTTTAAGTTAAATTTTCGCCCCTGGTAACTTGAATTCGTGGATCCGCACTGCACACAAATCATACACGCAGTACAACACGAATTAAATGAAATGCATGGATTTATGCTAGCTCGTTGTACAGGCTCACTGCAGCTCTGCTTGCGCTTGGGATGTTCCATGTACAGGTCCATGTTACCACTTGCTTGGATGTGCAGGCCCTGTGCTCCTTGCATCCCCCTCTGCATTTTTGGCATGGCGAATGGTTGATCAAATGAGAGGAATTGACCTTGCTGTTGTACCAGAGGACATGTACTTACAAGGTTATATCGGCATGCAGGATGTGTACCAGATCCCATAGCACCGTCATGCTTCGCTAAAAAATGGTTTTGCTTGTTTCAGATGATATCTCCAGAAGAAAAAGAGTTAAAGTCAGAGTTGCATAGGCATGTAAGCTAAGAGAGTAGTAAAAGGATATCCAAACATCGTCGAAATAGTGCACATGGGAGTGATATGTGGATACCTAGTTCGGCCCGACGTTTGGGCATGCTCACCTAGAGTGCGGGTCACTTCAGAGTAGTTGAGGGTGATGCGCTGGTGTTTGCTGGCCGCATATGGATGCAGATCTTGAGTGGCAGGGGAGCGCTATGATGTGGTGGACGAGGCCATTGGTGAAGCACCAACGGCCTCGGGGGGTGGAGGTGCGACGATGTGCTCGGTGAAGTAGCCCCAGTGAGGTGGGAGACGGCGTCGGTGAAGCGCACCTGATGCAGTGGAAGTCGGTGTCTGTGAGGCACGTCGCCTGCGGCGGCTGATGTTGTCGGTGGACCACCCAGTGCGGTGGACGAGGGCGTAGATGAGGTAGCTCCTGTAACACCCCCTTGTAATGAGTTCTGTGACACTCTGTTAATATTGCCAAGTCATATCATTTGCAGTGCCTAAACATAGTGGTTAACCAAAGCAAATCAACTCCAATCTGAAATATCAACTCAAAATTCAAAAGTGCAAAATAGTTTGCTCAAACACCTTTGGAAAAATGTTCACTAATTAGCAAATAATCCAAGAGTACACATAAAAATAACACCAATAGCACTTGGACTAATTAAATGACTCAGACTATATGAAACAGCAACAAAGTGGCCATAATTAATCCATTTAAAATCATTTCAAATCCAAACAAAATCTTGTATCGCCCAAACCACTTTTTGGTGAAAGCTAATATTGCACTGCAATATTTGGGCCTAGTCCCATATTTTACAAAATAACAAAAGTGGCCTAACTATTACAAATGGAATTGAAATAAAGAAAAAGAAAACAGAAAAGGAAAAGAATAAGTAAAGGCCACTGTGCACTGCCACTAGTGCACAGTGCCTGGACCGCGGCCCACCTGGCCCATCTCCTCTTTCTCTCCCTGCGTGTCGGCGCGCCCCTGGCCGAGCGCGCACGCGCCGGCGCGGCGTCGACACGTCGGCGCCGCCGACACTACAGGAGGGCGGAGGGGATAAGGGGAAGCCGAGCCATTCCCCTGGTCCTCCTCGACCACTTCTCCCTTCTCCCCTCGCTCTCTCCTCCTTTTCCCCATCGGCGTCCGACGCGGTCGCCGTCGTGCCTCGCCTGTGCTCGCGGCCACCGACGTTTTCCGACCACGCCGCCGCGTCCAGCTGCTTCGCCATGGAGCGCCGCGTCGACTACGCCGACTAGATCGAGCAGGGAGGCAGCACAGCTCCGGGTCCGCGTCGTCTTCTTCCTCGGACCCGGCGATCCACTTCCGTCTCCGTCGCCGTTCTACAGCTCCTAAACCACCGCCGGGCCTACGTGTGCCTTCACGGTGAGCTCGCGCCTTCTTCCCCTCTTTATTTCGCATGAATCCGTGTCCATAGCCACCCCGCCGTCGTTGCCGAAGCTCAGCTCCGCCGCGTTTGTCACCGTTGCTGTTACGGTGACCCAGCACCGCGCCTGAGCATATGGACGAGCTCCCACTGCCTCGTAGCTGCCGCCTGTGCCCTCCATTGACTCGGAAGCGAGCCGCAGCCCCGTGCCCGCACTTTGCCGAACTCCGGCCGTCGCTTCGAGCTCGTTTCCGGCGAGCTCCGGCCACCCCAGTTGCCATGGACACCACCAACGGACGCGGCTCCGAGAGCCCGTTCGAATGAACCCGGGCGCACGCGAAACGGCTCACCGTAGCAGATTTCCGGCCAACTCCGGCGCGGATCCGCCGCGGGGTTGGTCGCCGGCGCAACTCCGGCAGCCCCGCTGGCCTGGCACCCACGTGGCACTACCTGGGCCACTGACTGGTGGGCCCAGGGACCCCACTTTGACCTCGTTGACCAGGGTCAACGCGGCACTGTTCACCCTCTCTCACTGACATGTGGGCCCAACTCGGCTGATTAGGCTAATTAAACATTTTTATAAATAAAATAGATTAGTTAGTCTAATATCTCACTGACACCCGGGGCCCACACCCTTAATTAACCCTGTTATTTAGATTAATCCACTGTTAGTCTAAACAGAGACTGACATGTGGGTCCCACTGGACCCAAATGTCATGTTTGACTGGTCAGCGACGCTGTTGACCGCTGACATCATAGTGACGTCATGCTGATGTCATAATTCAGTTTCTGTAAATAAAATAATTCCAAAAAATCATTTAAACTTCAAAAATTAATAACTTTTAAACCGTAGCTCGGATCGAAAAAGTTAAAACATGAAAGTTGCTCAGAACGACGAGACGAGTCTGATCATGCCGTCTGTTTCCTTGTCGGAACCCCCTACGTAGAAGAACTTGTAACTCCGGGCCCGAATCCGGTAGATGAATAGTGCACATACACCGGTTAATAAATCCCAGATTAATTCTAAAAATAACTAAAATGACTTAGAGGCATATTTAGGCAACCCTGCACTGCATCATAGCATCGCACGTACTGTGTTGCATCTGTTTGCATTATATTTACTTGTTTCCTCCCCCTCTTCTCTTTCGGTAGACCCCGACGTTGCCGTAGCTCCTGAGGCAGACGCCACTCCGGAGTACGACTACGTCCCCGACGACCCTGCCCTTGCCGTCGAGCAGACAGGCAAGCACCCCCATTTTGAGCATGCCTATATCGCCTATTCTCTTCTCTCTTATGCTTGCATTAGAACTGCTACTGCTACTGTTTTCCTATATCTGCTGCATAGCCTGATTATTGTAACCTACCTTGCTACTATTCTGGTTATCCTAGACTGTTTATCATAGGCTGGGTAGAGACCCGATAGAGACCCCCACTTGATCCCGACTGCCCCGCTGGATATCAGAAGACCCGATCATCGGGATTGAAGACCAGACCCTGGCACCACACATCACTTTCCCCTTTAGTTGCCAACACTACTGGGTTACCGTCGAGTGCCGAGGGTGATACCTCGTTAGCACTTCTGATGATAACCTTGTAGGTTAGTTAATCGGTCGTGGTATGCGAGGGTGATTCCTCCTACACCACCCCCGATAACAGCATCGTCGCGCAACGCTTCAAGTGTGGACCTCGAGGGTGATTCCTCCTTCGTTCACCTTGACTATAACATCAGGTGGGATCCCATCGAGGGTGATTCCTCAGGGTTCCCTTGGTGTCAGACACACAGATACAGTTGCTGATTTGACTTGCACTAAACCATGTTACTAAAGACGGGTCGGCCCTGAGGGGTACCCGCGCGAGCTTAATGCGAAGTGATGTGGAGTCGGGTTGACCTGGATGGTGCCCGCGAGATAACACGAGGCGTGGCCGGGCATTCCTAGCCCTTGCCGCAAGTCCTCGAGACGGGGCGACGGGGTCACATCGATCGTGAGTCTCTGCTCATTTCCGCGCGCTCCTAATCCACTACGGTTTGGATATTTGATCCGAGGGGCCTCTGGCCTGATAGCACTAACCATCACGTGGGCATAGTATGGGCATTCTGCGTCGTATACTTCAACCGAAGCTTAATAGACGTCAGCAACTGAGCGGCACACGCTGGGTTGGACTGGGAACGCAACCGCGCTTGTATAAGGGGTGGCTAGGTCTGCTCACCGGCGGTGTACGCAACGTGCAGGAGCGTCCGGGGCGATGGCCCAAGACCCCTGGGGGCATAGGTTAGTCCGGCGTGCTGACCTCTTTGTTAAGTATTTGGTCGGGTTGCGGTGTGTTTCTTAGCCGAGGCCGGGCATGACCCAGAAAAGTGTGTCCGGCCGGAGTTAAGCGAGCGTGGTGGGTAAGTTGGTGCACCCCTGCAGGGAAGAAACTTCTATCGATAGCTTGTCCTACGGTAACGGACACTCGGAGTTGTATCCCGATCGGTACAACTAGAACATGTGATGAGAACTGGATAGTACGGCTCTGGGATTGCTTTCTCGCAGGGAGTCGAGGAAGAATCTCTGGCCGAGATTGATGACATTACTACTATACTTTACATTATGTTGGTCTGCTCTCTTATAATGCTGCGAGACCGTTGAAGATGCTAAAGATGCTAGTCTTCGATAGGACTAGGCTTTCCCCCTCTATTCTGGCATCTCTGCAGCCCAGTCCACATATACATCCCCCTTTGAAAATGTTGCATATGTAGTGTAGATCCTTGCTTGCTGAGTACTTCGGATGATTACTCACGTTTGCTTTACTTTCTTTTTCCCCCATATCCACTTGATGCCACCAGACGATGGAGCCCCTGAGCCAGATGCCCCCGTCGACGACCAGTACTACTACCAGCCCGGAGAGTACTACTACTACGAGGAGCCGTCTGACGACCAGGAATAGGACCGGAGGGTCCAGGGCAGGAGGCCTACGCCTTTCGATCGTAGATTTTATTTTTACCCCTCCTCTGTGAAGGCCTATCTCTCTCTCTCTATGTTCTGTAATATATATCTGTACCCAGATATCGGACGCTTCCGCTGACACTTGTATGCCATCGAGCTATGTATTCGAGCCCTCGAGGCCCTGGCTTGTAATATTTAGCTTGTATGAATTTATTTATGTTTTAGAGTTGTGTTGTGATATCTTCACGTGAGTCCTTAGGCTTGATCGTGTGCATTTGCGTGTATGATTAGTGCATGATTAAGCCAGGGTCGTCACAGGTTGGTATCAGAGCCGACTGCCTCTAGGAACCCCCTATCCCATTTCCTTGGCCGAAGTTGAGTCTAGTGGTCAAAAACTGTTTTACTAACTTAGCTGTGTGGCTTACGGGTCCACGTCGCCAACTGGGTGGTATTAGGATCTTTTATTCCTCATCTATACTCTGGGACTCTGATCTCTCTTCTATTCGGGTTTAATAAATTTACCAACACCGACACTTAGGATCTCGTAAATTCCGTCCACCCGGAGAGCTGGATTTCTGTGCGATTTCCCTGTCATTGATCTAATTAGTCTGATAATCATTTTCCTTTCCATTGTTTTGTTTAACCTTTCTCTTCGAGATCTGTTATACTTCTCATCGTCAAATGAGTTGGTGAATTACTGTGCTCATATCACTCAGAACGCCGAGGCTCAGATTTATGTCTTGAATGCGTTGAATGCTTCTCCGCTTGAGGGGATCGAGAACATCCCAGTTGTCTGTGACTTCCCGGATGTTTTTCCAGAAGAACTTCCAGGAATACCCCCTGCTAGAGCTGTCGAGTTCGTCATTGACTTGAAGCCTGGCACCACTCCCATTGCGAAGCGTCCCTACAAGATGCCTCCGCACCATCTTATCGAGCTTAAGGAAGAAATTGATAAATCCTTAAGGAAGGGCTTCATCCGTCCTAGTTCTTCTGCCTGGGGAGCACCGTCTCTCTTTGTCAAGAAGAAAGATGGTACAAATAGGTTGGTCCAAGATTACCGTCCTATCAACCAGGCAACCATTCAGAATAAATATCCGCTTCCCCGGATCAATGACTTATATGATCAACTTGCTGGATCTTTGGTGTTCTCTAAACTTGACTTGAGGTTGGGTTATCACCAGATCCGTGTCCGTGAAGAGGATATTCCAAAGACTACATTCGTTACTCGATATGGCTCCTATGAATACATTGTCATGTCATTTGGCCTGACGAATGCTCCAGCTACATTCTCACGTCTGATGAACTATATATTCATGGATTACCTCGACAAGTTCGTCGTGGTATATCTGGATGATATCCTAGTATATTCGAAGAATAAGGAAGAACATGCGGAACATCTTCGCCTTGTCCTGGAGAGGCTTCGAGAGCACAAGTTATATGCCAAGTACTCCAAATGTGAATTCTGGCTTTCTGAAGTGACCTACCTTGGACATGTGATTTCCAAGGACGGTATTGCCGTTAACCCGGAGCGTGTTCAGGCTATCCTTGACTGGACTCCTCCGAAGAATGCCAAGCAAGTCCGAAGCTTCCTCGGTCTAGCCAGTTATTGCCGCCGATTCGTCGAGAACTTCTCCAAGATCGCCAAGCCCTTGACTAATCTGCTCCACAAAGGCGTTAAGTTTGAGTGGACAGACAAATGTCAGGAAAGTTTCCAGACCCTCAAGGACAAGCTTACTTCTGCTCCAGTGCCTTCTCCTCCTAATTCTCGCAAGGACTTTGTCATATACTGCGACGCCTCTCGTCAGGGATTAGGCTGTGTCCTAATGCAAGAACGAAGAGTGATTGCATATGCTTCACGTCAATTGCGACCGCATGAAGAAAATTATTCAGTGCATGATCTTGAACTTGCTGCAGTGATCTATGCATTAAAGTTATGGCGACATTACCTTCTGGGTAATCGGTGTGAGATTTATACCAATCATCAGAGTCTGAAATACTTGTTCACTCAACCGGATCTTAATCTACGCCAGCAACGATGGTTGGAAACAATTACAGACTATGACTGCGGTATTTCATATACCCCGGGCAAGGCTAACGTGATGGCTGATGCCCTGAGCCGCAAGTCATATTGCAACAACCTCATGGTTAGGCGAGCTCAACCTCGTCTCTATGCAGAATTGAATCAGCTGAATCTGCGAATTGTTCCCCAAGGTTCTCTTAATAACCTTGTGGTACAGCCAGACCTTCAGAAGGCTGTTAAGGAAGCGCAAGCCAAAGATGTTGAGATTGACCTGATGAAGAAAGAGCTTCACCTTGATAAGTACCGGGATTTCTCAGTTGCTGAAGATGGAACATTATATTTTCGAGACCGCATCGTAGTACCTCGTTTCGAGCTGATGACCGACAAAGTCATGAAGGAGGCTCATGATACACCACTGTCTATCCATCCGGGTAGCACCAAGATGTATCGCGATCTTCGACAGAGGTACTGGTGGTCTAGAATGAAGCAGGACATTGCTCGATACGTTGCCGAATGTGACATATGTCGTCGCGTGAAGGCAGAACATCAGAAACCTGCTGGAATTCTGCAACCGCTCCCTATTCCTCTATGGAAGTGGGATAAAGTGCAGATGGATTTCATTACTGGTCTTCCCAAGTCTCAGAAAGGTCACGACGCTATTCTTGTCATCGTCGATCAACTTTCCAAGGTTGCTCATTTCCTACCTGTCAAGGAGACTATCACTGCTAGCCAGCTAGCAGAGCTGTGTATTTCCAGAATTGTTTCACTCCACGGTATTCCAAAGGAGATCAGTTGGTCTTTTCACGTCCAAGTTCTGGGAAAGTTTTCAAGAAGCTATGGGAACTCACATTACATGGAGTTCAGCTTATCATCCCCAATCCCAAGGCCAAGTTGAGCGCATTAATCAAGTGCTTGAAGACATGCTTCGAGCCTGTGTTATATCCTTCGGTAAGAAATGGGAGGAATCTCTCCCATATGCCGAGTTCTCTTATAACAACAGTTATCAAGCCAGCTTGAAAATGGCCCCCTTCGAAGTGCTTTATGGACGTAAGTGTCGAACCCCTCTGAATTGGTGAGAAACTGGGGAACGACCTCTTGTTGGACCGGACATTATTCAGCATGCCGAAGAACAAGTCAGAATTGTCCGGAAGAATCTCAAAGCAGCTCAAGACCGCCAGAAGAGCAATTATGATCGCAAACGATGGGGTCTGACTTATCAACCAGGTGATCATGCTTATCTTCGTGTCACTCCTATGAAGGGCACCCGTCGTTTCAGAATCAGGGGCAAGCTAGCTCCTCGCTATATTGGTCCCTTCCGCATTGTTGCCAGACGTGGACATGTGGCTTATAAATTGGAGTTGCCGCCACAATTCTCTCATATTCATGATGTCTTCCACGTGTCGCAACTTTGCAAATGCTTCAGGGAATCTCCGTACCGCGCAGTGGATCATGAGATGCTTCAGTTGCAAGACGACTTATCTTATAAGGAGCATCCGATCCGCATCCTTGATGAAGCTGAATGTCGAACTCGTCAGAAGACGACCAAGTTCCTGAAAGTGCAGTGGTCGAATCACACTGAAGATGAAGCCACTTGGGAACGAGAGGATCATCTTCGGGAAGAATATCCCAGACTCTTTCCTTCTACCTCCTAAATTCTCGGGACGAGAATTTCTTTTAGAGGAGGAGAACTTGTAACACCCCCTTGTAATGAGCTCTGTGACACTCTGTTAATATTACCAAGTCATATCATTTGCAGTGCCTAAACATAGTGGTTAACCAAAGCAAATCAACTCCAATCTGAAATATCAACTCAAAATTCAAAAGTGCAAAATAAGTTTGCTCAAACACCTTTGGAAAAATGTTCACTAATTAGCAAATAATCCAAGAATACACATAAAAATAACAACAGTAGCACTTGGACTAACTAAATGACTCAGACTATATGAAACAGCAACAAAGCAGCCATAATTAATCCATTTAAAATAATTTCAAATCCAAACAAAATCTTGTATCGCCCAAACCACTTTTTGGTGAAAGCTAATATTGCACTGCAATATTTGGGCCTAGTCCCATATTTTACAAAATAACAAAAGTGGCCTAACTATTACAAACGGAATTGAAATAAAGAAAACAGAAAACATAAAAGGAAAAGAATAAGTAAAGGCCACTGTGCACTGCCACTAGTGCACAGTGCCTGGACCGCGGCCCACCTGGCCCATCTCCTCTTTCTCTCCCCTGCGTGTCGGCGCGCCCCTGGCTGAGCGCGCGCGCGCCGGTGCGGCGTCGACACGTCGGCGCCGCCGACACTACAGGAGCGCGGAGGGGATAAGGGGAAGCCGAGCCATTCCCCTGGTCCTCCTCGACCACTTCTCCCTTCTCCCCTCGCTCTCTCCTCCTTTTCCCCATCGGCGTCCGACGCGGTCGCCGTCGTGCCTCGCCTGTGCTCGCGGCCACCGACGTTTTCCGACCACGCCGCCGCGTCCAACTGCTTCGCAATGGAGCGCCGCGTCGACTACGCCGACTAGATCGAGCAGGGAGGCAGCACAGCTCCGGGTCCGTGTCATCTTCTTCCTCGGACCCGGCGATCCACTTCCGTCTCCGTCGCCGTTCTGCAGCTCCTAAACCACCGCCAGGCCTACGTGTGCCTTCACGGTGAGCTCGCGCCTTCTTCCCCTCTTTATTTCGCATGAATCCGTGTCCATAGCCACCCCGTCGTCGTTGCCGAAGCTCAGCTCCGCCGCGTTTGTCACCGTTGCTGTTACGGTGACCCAGCATCGCGCCTGAGCATATGGACGAGCTCCCGCTGCCTCGTAGCTGCCGCCTGTGCCCTCCATTGACTCGGAAGCGAGCCGCAGCCCCGTGCCCGCACTTTGCCGAACTCCGGCCGTCGCTTCGAGCTCGTTTCCGGCGAGCTCCGGCCACCCCAGTTGCCATGGACACCACCAACGGACGCGGCTCCGAGAGCCCGTTCAAACGAACCCGGGCGCACGCGAAACGGCTCACCGTAGCAGATTTCCAGCCAACTCCGGTGCGGATCCGCCGCGGGATTGGTCGCCGGCGCAACTCCGGCAGCCCCGCTGGCATGGCACCCACGTGGCACCACATGGGCCACTGACTGGTGGGCCCAGGGACCCCACTTTGACCTCGTTGACCAGGGTCAACGCGGCACTGTTCACCCTCTCTCACTGACATGTGGGCCCCACTCGGCTAATTAGGCTAATTAAACATTTTTAAAAATAAAATAGATTAGTTAGTCTAATATCTCACAGACACCCGGGGCCCACACCCTTAATTAACCCTGTTATTTAGATTAATCCATTGTTAGTCTAAACAGAGACTGACATGTGGGTCCCACTGGACCCACATGTCATGTTTGACTGGTCAGCGACGCTGTTGACCGCTGACATCGTAGTGACGTCATGCTGACATCATAATTCTATTTCTGTAAATAAAATAATTCCAGAAAATCATTTAAACTTCGAAAATTAATAACTTTTAAACCATAGCTCGGATAAAAAAGTTAAAACATGAAAGTTGCTCAGAACGACGAGACAAGTCTGATCGTGTCGTCTGTTTCCTTGTCGGAACCCCCTACGTAGAAGAACTTGTAACTCCGGGCTCAAATCCGGTAGATGAATAGTGCACATACACCGGTTAATAAATCCCAGATTAATTCTAAAAATAACTAAAATGACTTAGAGGCATATTTAGGCAACCCTGCACTGCATCATAGCATCGCACGTACTGTGTTGCATCTGTTTGCATTATATTTACTTGTTTCCTCCCCCTCTTCTCTTTCGGTAGACCCCGACGTTGCCGTAGCTCCTGAGGCAGACGGCACTCCGGAGTACGACTACGTCCCCGATGACCCTGCCCTTGCCGTCGAGCAGACAGGCAAGCACCCCCATTTTGAGCATGCCTATATCGCCTATTCTCTTCTCTCTTATGCTTGCATTAGAACTGCTACTGCTACTGTTTTCCTATATCTGCTGCATAGCCTAATTATTGTAACCTGCCTTGCTACTATTCTGGTTATCCTAGACTGTTTAGCATAGGCTGGGTAGAGACCCGATAGAGACCCCCACTTGATCCCGACTGCCCCGCTGGATATCAGAAGACCCGATCATCGGGATTGAAGACCAGACCCTGGCACCACACATCACTTTCCCCTTTAGTTGCCGACACTACTGGGTTACCGTCGAGTGCCGAGGGTGATACCTCGTTAGCACTTCTGATGATAACCTTGTAGGTTAGTTAATCGGTCGTGGTAAGCGAGTGTGATTCCTCCTACACCACCCCCGATAACAGCATCGTCGCGCAACGCTTCAAGTGTGGACCTCAAGGGTGATTCCTCCTTCGTTCACCTTGACTATAACATCAGGTGGGATCCCATCGAGGGTGATTCCTCAGGGTTCCCTTGGTGTCAGACACACAGATACAGTTGCTAATTTGACTTGCACTAAACCATGTTACTAAAGACGGGTCGGCCCTGAGGGGTACCCGCGCGAGCTTAATGCGAAGTGATGTGGAGTCGGGTTGACCTGGATGGTGCCCGCGAGATAACACGAGGTGTGGCCGGGCATTCCTAGCCCTTGCAGCAAGTCCTCGAGACGGGGCGACGGGGTCACATCGATCGTGAGTCTCTGCTCATTTCCGCGCGCTCCTAATCCACTACGGTTTGGATATTTGATCCGAGGGGCCTCTGGCCTGATAGCACTAACCATCACGTGGGCATAGTGTGGGCGTTCTGCGTTGTATACTTCAGCTGAAGCTTAATAGATGTCAGCAACTGAGCGGCACATGCTGGGTTGGACTGGGAACGCAACCGCGCTTGTATAAGGGGTTGCTAGGTCTGCTCACCGGCGGTGTACGCAACGTGCAGGAGCGTCCGGGGCGATGGCCCAAGACCCCTGGGGGCATAGGTTAGTCCGGCGTGCTGACCTCTCTGTTAAGTATTTGGTCGGGTTGCGGCGTGTTGCTTAGCCGAGGCCGGGCATGACCCAGAAAAGTGTGTCCGGCCGGAGTTAAGCGAGCGTGGTGGGTAAGTTGGTGCACCCCTGCAGGGAAGAAACTTCTATCGATAGCCTATCCTATGGTAACGGACACTCGGAGTTGTATCCCGATCGGTACAGCTAGAACATGTGATGAGAACTAGATAGTACGGCTCTGGGATTGCTTTCTCGCAGGGAGTCGAGGAAGAATCTCTGGCCGAGGTTGATGACATTACTACTATACTTTACATTATGTTGGTCTGCTCTCTTCTAATGCTGCGAGACCGTTGAAGATGCTAGTCTTCGATAGGACTAGGCTTTCCCCCTCTATTCTGGCATCTCTGCAGCCCAGTCCACATATACAGCCCCCTTTGAAAGTGTTGCATATGTAGTGTAGATCCTTGCTTGCTGAGTGCTTCGGATGAGTACTCACGTTTGCTTTACTTTCTTTTTCCCCCATATCCACTTGATGCCACCAGATGATGGAGCCCCTGAGCCAGATGCCCCCGTCGACGACCAGTACTACTACCAGCCCGGAGAGTACTACTACTACGAGGAGCCGTCTGACGACCAGGAGTAGGATCGGAGGGTCCAGGGCAGGAGGCCTACGCCTTTCGATCGTAGCTTTTATTTTTACCCCTCCTCTGTGAAGGCCTATCTCTCTCTCTCTATGTTATGTAATATATATCTGTACCCAGATATCTGACGCTTCCGCTGACACTTGTATGCCATCGAGGTATGTATTCGAGCCCTCGAGGCCCTGGCTTGTAATATTTAGCTTGTATGAATTTATTTATGTTTTAGATTTGTGTTGTGATATCTTCACGTGAGTCCTTAGGCTTGATCGTGTGCATTTGCGTGTATGATTAGTGCACGATTAAGCCGGGGTCGTCACAGCTCCGGTGTGGTGGTGAAGCGCGACCGACGTCGTCGTCCGGCACAGAGGTGGGGAAAGAGAGATACGACGGGTGATTCAAATTTTGCTTGGGTTGGCGGCGAATTAAGGATTGAGCGCTCTGGGTGCGGAAGGGGATGGGGGAGAATGGAGATTTTGTAGGGCTGGAATGGGGGCCGCCAGATATTTCAATCCGAAACGTGGAAGCGCGAACCATTTTTGTCGTCCTTCTTTTGGGGGGGTGGGTGCTAGCATCCGTACGACGCACGCGACCACCACGACACGACCCTGGTCTGCATGGTGCGCCTACATTTGAGAATGCAAAAAAATCTTCTTTCACTGGCAAATGAATCTGTATGTATTACTATGCCCGTGTTTTCCTTGCAAATAATTAGTCCTTCGAAACGAGATACTATAAATTAATTAATGAGGAGTTCTTTGAATTAGAGTGTGTTTGTCACATAGCGATCTCCAATTCTAACATGGATTTCACATTTCACGGTATCCATGCTACTTTTTTAATTCAAATTCATATGTATAAGATGAACACTATGGTAGTGAGAAAACTTTGGATGGATTCAAGCATATGACCACACACATACAAAATACCACAACAATCGAGTCAATATCAACTTCTACAAACCTACTATGCCACGAATTCGAAATAATTACGAAAGCTGTATGCATGGTCCTCAATTCAACTCTTATAATGTACACTAAATTGAAACGTCGATATTAAGTCTAGTACTATCTACATTCAAATCTTCCTCTCCTAACCACCTTCCTCTCCCCCGGCACACACGCTACATACTTCCTCTATCGATCAATCTTCCTCTCCTAACCACCTTACAAAGCTATTGGTTTCCGACACACGCTCATTCTTTCTCTCCATTTTTTGATCTCTAACTCTCTCAAATACAAAACCCCCCTTGTCCACTATGTCAACAAATGTATCTCTCTCATACACCCGCCATTGCACTCCATGTTGAGCTCTCTGTAGGAACGAAGTATGTCTACCAGAGGGGGGGTGAATGGGAGTTTTAAATTTTCTTTGTAAAACTTAAATCTCTCAGAACCCAGCAGCGGAATAAACAATAAACAGACTAAGATGAACTACAATAGATAACCGAAGGGAAACTAAAGCATGCATCGAAGTAAAATACATGAGTAGAATGCATTGAAGGTAAACTTGAGTAATAGAGGTGACCGACGATGCTCGATGGCGACAAGGTATTTGTTCAACCAGTTCGTCCTTCTGCACAAGGACTATGTCTGGTTGGAGGGGCTGTGACTTAACACGGAAGATAAACTCCCCTCACCCAATTCTCCTCGAAAGTCGATTCGTCAACCGATGCCGATCACTTGTTGTAGATACTTGAAGGCGATCTCCAAACCTTTACATACTTCTTCTTCGAGAACCAAAATCACTCTTGGTCTCTGAAGAAATTGACACCTAACCATCTAGAGAGTTTGCAGCTCTCAAGAGTAATAGGCGGAGCGTACTAAACTTAGATTCCAGTGATGCTGAACCACTATCCAATTCTTCGGCTTTAGGGTTTTTCTCTCAGTGGATTTTAAACTCAAATCTCTCAGAGAGGGGGTTGCTCAACAGTCTTCTCAGAATCAAACGGAGCAGCCACCGGACAAAGCCGGTGCGAGGTGGCTATTTATAGCCCCAGCCTTCCCAGATGGGAAATGACCAAATTGGACACGGGGTCCAGCCAATGGCCAACCGACACATTCACAACGGTCGGATTTTGGAGCAACGGTAACATTACTTAAGAAACAAGTAATGCTAACTCCTCGGTCCGAGGCAAATCTCTCGCAACGAAGAAGATCATAGTCTCTTGCTGGCAAGTATTTGCTTGGAACACAAAGAGATTTTACTCACAGCTTTCATAGGTTTGGGTTTAGCATCAGAGAATCAAAGCTTCGAAACGTTATACCCCTCTTAATAGTACGGTGGTCCTATGACTCAATGAAAGAAGAAGAACAACAAAATTAATGCTATGTCTTCACTTCGTCTTCATTCTTCCTCAAGCGCAGTCATTTGCTTCGAACAATCACCGAACCAATTGCTTAGACTTCATCAATTTTTAGGGGTCACTCTTGTTAGCTTTATCTTCGGTGATAACCTTCGCTGCTAAGCAGGGAGATTATCTTCGTCGTTTTCATCAAACTCCTCGATTACTCTAGGGACCTGTTACTCTGTGTGCACTAGCAAACACATAAGTCCCAACTGTTTATGTCAACAAACTCCAAAACATAAGGGGCCTATCATTGCACCAACAATCTCCCCCTTTTTGGATGGTTGTTGACAAAACAGATAATCATCAAAGTGAAGATAGATAAGTAAATTGTAAATCGAACAAGAGTGAACTTGTGTTACTTGACTCGATGATGAAATATACTCGCCCTGGATGTATGCAGGGTTAATTGATATACAATAGAATTCCTTGCAATTCATTTGAGAGTGTGGAGAATTTTCAACCATACGAGGTAATGATTTACACTTATGATGGATAATCCAATGAGAGTAAAGTGCAATCATTCATAACTTATGTTAACAATTTCACCTGCAAAACAAAAGCTTCGAGAGAGAGAATAGTGCAGCAGGTGGGGTTATTAATATTACAACCCATAACAGAAGTTCTACATCAGAGCACATGAAATGGCGTAATTGTCTCAAAAGATAGAGCGAGAAAACACAAACACCAAATCCAACAGAGCAAATCTATCAAACTCTCGATGTTATTCTCCCCCTTTTTGTCAACTAGTGTCAAAAAGGTGTTGAAAAATACAAGTGAGAAACTATGAATATGATACACTCTGAGGCATCACCTGAGGAACTGTCTGACAAAGTTTCTGATTCGGAAGTGTGAGGAACATCTTCATCTTCATCTTCAGCGGCAGTGGCAGCAGCAGCTAATCCTTCGAGACAGACTTTGGTCTTGGATGAGGAAGGTACATTGGGATCAACTTCATGAAACTTGTGAGACAGAGGATTTTCTTCAGAAGGTTTGACAGTCGACGAAGTGGCTTCTGATTCATCGAGCAATTTGCGCAGCTGAATTTGAAGTAAATTCGTTGTAGGCTCACGAGCTGGCAAAGGTGGAGTGGAGCGATCTTGAAAATCTTCATCAGTAAACCCTTGGTCAATGTACTGATAGAGTTCTTAAAGGTGGGAATTACTGAGTTGCTTTTTGGAGAAAAATTTCTGAAGCAATTTCCATAAGCGCTTCTTGTTTTCTGCTGTAATCATATGCACAACTTTTGTTCAGTTGTGAATAGCATTAAATTCGGCAGCCAGATGTTCTTTCTCTTGGCGGTCTTCGGCCATAAGCTTCAGTAGCAACTGTTGAGTGTGCATGCTCACTTCAAGATGTGAAGGAGGTTGAGTGTTCGGCAGACGATCACGCTTGGGTAGCTTTGGTCCATTGAAGGTGTGATGATAGTCGAAAGTGCTTGACAAAGGTGCTTTTCCTGAAGAAAAATCTTCCATAACTTTCAGTGTATCACGCACAGGAGGAATGAAACTTTTGTGACTGACTTTAGCAAGATATTCGGTCTTCATTGCATAGTCAACCACTTTCTGAATCCATGGAGCGAATACTTTGATTATTTTAGGACACCGAGCTGAATCCATTAGGATGCGTAAGAACATGTCTTCGACATCAAAGATGTAACCTTGTGAGATGGCATGGATGGTGTTCCGAAGAACATCAGATATGACATTATCAGTATTCATCCCAGCCAGCGGACAGATGGTATATGTGAGAATGTGGTAGAGAGTCTGATTGTCGAAAGTTAAATGTTCAGGCAGAGGAGAACCATGGTAGTCACGAATCTTTTCTTCATCCATTATGCAACGGAAATCTTCATCAGTGACTGCATCAATGTTATGAACCCGAATCTCAGTTTTGCCATGTTCAAATCGAGGGAAATGAAAATGAGAGACAAAATCCATAGCAGAGCATTTGATTTGTTTTCCTTCTGTCATCCATTCCATTATCCACTGTGTGCTATCTGACTCATCGCCGGAGATATATAAAGTTGCATAAAACTAAAGAATGATCTCCCTATTCCATGGATGCTGATAGCCTAAGACACGAGTGAGACCATAGTCTTCGATGTCTTGCAGAATTTGATTGAAGCATCCGATGCTCTTCATAGCTGCAAAGTCTGGGAACGCATGAGGAAAAATCTACAGGCTATCATATAGAATACGAGAGTAGTATATCGCCTGCTCCTGAGTCCAAAATCGAGGAGAATCAGATGTCCTGGGCTTGTTGTAAGGACTCTCTCGAAAGAAACTGGGTGAGTATTTCTGTTGAACAGAGGCCCTTTGATGCCGACGCCTGTGGAAAACAAAGGCAGTCGCTCGCGAGGATAGGGGTACTTGAGTTCATCTTCAACGGAAAGTACTTCACCGCCATAGATGACGGATCCGAACGATGAGCTGATGGTGAGTTAGCTATAGAAGGATTAACATCTGAGGGTCTTTGAGTTGTGACGAGTGAGATCCTCAAGGGTGAGGGATTTGACACTTGTGCAGGGGTAGAGTTAGGCACCAAAGCTTTATCAGTCATTTGGGGCTGCGGAGGAATTGCTTTTGAAGGTGGAGGAGCAGAGGGAGGAACCGAATCTTTAGGTTCATCGAGGACAGGAGAATCTCGTCGTTCTGACCGAGGAATCTCTCCTTCTTAGGACACTTGATGCTGAGTTGGATTTTCTTCTTGAGCGGGAGAAACCACAAGCACTACTTCAGTTGGCCTTGGCGAATATGGCTCATGTACAATAGGTTCTTGAGGAGCCGTAGAACTAGCTTGCACAGGAGAATTTTCTTTCTGGGTGTCAACTTCTGAAGGAGGAGGAGCATTCTTCTTTGCAATTTTCTTCTTCTTCTTCGAAGGATCAATGTGTCCTTTGACCAGATCATTGTAACCAGTCACATTTGCTTAGTGATCAAGGCAAATTTTACGAATGATTTGGTCCAGATTCGAATGAAATCCCAGCCTTCTGTGACGAAGAACTTTCAACTCCTTATTGATATCATCATAAGATTCTTCAAGCTGCCTGATGACAAACTTGGACTTAGTAGCTCTCATGCGGTTTTCAAGCTCCTTGAGTTGACCAATGAGGTCATTTATCTCAACTGAATCATTTCTTATATCTTCGATCAGAATAGAAGCTTGAGAGATAACTTCAGAAGGAATTGACAAGGATGCCACTTCTCCATCAAATAAATTTTCAACAAAATGGTCTAGCTGCTCCATGATGAACTGATGATCAAAAGAATGAGGTGCAGCAGTGTCTTTTTCAATCTGTGCAGTCGACGAAGCAGAGGGAGCAATCTGAGCCACATTTTGCTCGCTTGGAGGCATGGAAGCCAGAGGTTGAGTCAGTTTCGAAGCAAATTGTGCAGCTTTTTCTTTCACAACATCAGACTTGGGAACCTTCTGCTTGGCATCTGGCCCTTTGATTTGCTTCAATTTATCTTTCAGAAGCTTTTCTCCTGGCTTTGTTGTGCGAACAGGGGCTTCGACCACCAAATCTTGCAAGTTAATTGCATCAGGATGAGGTTCGGTGTTCACCATGTCAACCATAGTGACAGTGGTTGGTGGGGTCTTCCTCTTCAAAGGGTTCTTCTTCGGAGGTGCGACTGGGACGACATCCACACAAAGATCTGGTAGAACAGTGGATGTGGTCACATTCACATGTTCAGAGAGAGTTGCATCAATTTCCTCTTGAGTGAGTGGTGGATCATCTTGATCAAAGGAATCACTTTCAGGTTCAACTGGCTTCATAGGCCTTTTCCTCGGGGCGCTCTTTTTCTTCAGAGCAGCAGATTTTGGATCATGCTTATTTTTTGTTCTGCGTTTGTCTTTTCCTTCAGCCTTTCTCTTCTCGACGTCTGATTTGATAAGACGACAATTTTCTTCTTCCTTTGCCTGATCTTTTGCGGCCTTCTTGGCACGCTTCTCAGCATTCTTGAGGCGCTTGGCCTTTTCTTTGGGATAAGAATTCGGAGTCTTGATGGAAGTTTCATGAGCATCAGGAGGTGGTGGAAGTCTTTGCTGAGGTCCACCTGCTGGAATAAGTCTAATCTCGCGACAGTTACCCCATGAGGGATGGAAGGCAAAGTTCTTGGCGTACCGAGGGTGAACCATCTTGTAGTTAAACCATTTCTTTACCCAGTGGCACCGAATCTTTTGCACATGTCCTTTTCTCTGATTGGAATCTTCTCCTGGAACGGTGTTATATTCATCGTGAGAAACAAGCTCAGCTGTGTTTTTCATTGGTGGCCTGCCACCTCTCCTCTTCTTTGGTGCATCTACTTCTTGCTCATTTGTAAGTTATTCAGCTCGTTTTCTTTTGCTTGTTGATGGGCCTACCGTTGGGCCCTTTGGCGCTTTGGACTCGTCAGTTGTTCCCATGAAAGCCACTTCATCATCAGCCATACTGTGAATCTTAGCAGAATCTTCAACAGACTGCATTGACTTGTGAAAGATTTTCTCGAACAAAAACATTTTGAGGAAGAATCAGATACAGATTTTGAGAGATGTTTCGATAGAATGAAATATATAGATCAAGATAGTAAGTCTGAAGAAAAGTACTAGACAGCGAGCTAGGCATTTCATTCGAGCGAAGCATAATCACAAACCCTAGATCTGACAGATTCGGATGCAAGGAAAAACTACAAACCACATCCGCACTAGAGAAGTAAAAACCTAGATCTAAGATAAATAGTAAAATTAGTGAAAATTAACCGCGGACGAACTCGAATCGGAAGGAAAGACGTTCGAGCATGAACAACACTTACCCTAGCTTGGTGACGTGCAGCGACTATGGTGGCGTGAGGAAGAAGATATCCCACGGTGGCGTGGAATGACTCCGGTGACCTCTTTTCGGCAGCTAAGCGGTGAAGGGGCCGTCGGCGTCGAGCTCAAGGAGGAGCGGAGCGGCGAGGGTTTCGGTGGAGAGAGGGAGCAAGGAGAAAGAAGGTAAGGAGGACGAGGGGTGCGACACGGTTTATATATAAGGGCGAGGAAAATAACTGCACACAGAGGAATTGATCGAACGGTCTCTAGTTAGGGACGATTGCCATTCAACAGATAGGATGGGCAGGCAGTTGATGTATTGCATGTGGCAATCGTCACAGAACGTGGTCCTAACTTGGGCGGGAAAGCCCAAACTTTGGACGGCTATCGTCAAAATAGATTAAAGTTCGGTCCGAAACAATATCGTGGTCAAGGGCACAAATAAGTTTCGTTCCAGATAAAATTGAGCATTTGCAACGGAACAGCATATACTGGAAGAGATAGATCAGAGGGAAAACAGGGTCCTAGGGATTTCACTCAGCAGAAAACACACGAAAGTGAGCAAATAGCTATGAGAGAAATGCATTCGGACAGAAATCAAATCCATCGAATCGAAGAGAAACTCATCGAAAGAAAAAATGTGGTGGCGTAACCCACCGTATAAGAACTGTATGACCCCGAGCATCACACAATTATCGTGGCACCCGATTAGTCTAGTTCTTCGTTAATGTATTCACTCTCAAAAAGAAACTTTCACTTTGTGGAAAGTTTTAGACTCTTCGAGTGTTATGCACCCATTCCTTTCAAAGAAGTGGAAGTGTTAGCACAGGTGCCGAGTCCAGCTTACTGCATGTTTGCGAGGTCTAGGATATTTAGCTCACACCGTAGCGCACAGAATCTTTTCTCGTCGAGAGGCTAGGTGAAAATATCAGCGAGATTGTCTTCGGTCTTGATGTGATTGATAACAATATCCTCTCAAGCCACATGATCGCGAATAAAGTGATGTCTGATGGCAATGTGCTTCGTACGAGAATGCTGCACAGGATTGTGTGCAATTTTTATGGCACTCTCATTATCACAATAAAGTGGTATATGCTTGACCTTGATGCCATAATCCTTCAGTGTCTGCTTCATCCACAATAACTGAGTGCAACAAGAGCCAGCTGCAATATATTCGGCCTCAGCCGTAGATAGAGAAACACAATTCTGCTTTCTTGAAGACCAACAGACCAAAGATCTACTGAGGAAACGACATGTCCCTGAAGTAGATTTCCTATCAACCAAGTCACCAGCCCAATCTGAGTCTGAATATCCAACAAGATCAAACTGTGCTCCCTTAGGATACCATAAACCTAAGGTGGGGTGTGAGCCAAATATCTCAGAATGCGCTTGACCGCTTGGTGATGCGATTCTTTCGATGCAGCTTGATAGCGGGCACACATGCAAACAGTCAACATAATGTCAGGTCTAGATGCACATAGGTAAAGAAGAGATCCAAACATCAAACGATAGGCTTTCTGATCGTAGTCCTTACCATACACATCTGCATCTAGCTTACCATTTGTGGGCATGGGAGTTTTATAGCCCTTCATTTTGGAATCTTGCATTTTGAACTTCTTCAGGCACTCCTTCAGATATTTCTCCTGAGAAATGAAGATACCATTCGCTTGTTGACGTATTTGCAGTCCGAGAAAAATTTGAGTTCACCCATCATGGACATTTGATATTTATGGGACATCATTTTCCCGAATTCTAAGCTGCATGCACTATTAGTATAGCCGAAGATAATATCATCCACATAGATTTGAAAAATAAATAAATCATTGTCAACTGCACGAGTACAAAGTGTGGGATCTGTGGATCCTGGTTTGAACCCTTTGTCGAGCAAAAACTTCCTCAAGGTGTCATACCAAGCTCGAGGGGCTTGCTTCAGCCCATATAAAGCTTTCTTCAACCTGAAAACTTTATTAGGAAACTCAGGGTGTTCAAAGCTAGGTGGTTGTCTAACATACACTTCCTCATCAATTTCACCATTGAGGAAAGCACTTTTCACATCCATTTGATATAGCAGGATATCATTGTAATTTGCATAAGCAAGAAGAATGTGAATTGCCTCAAGGCGTGCAACAGGAGCATAAGTTTCACCGAAATCAATACCTTCTACCTGTGTGTACCCTTGAGCAACAAGTCGTGCTTTGTTTCTCACCACAATGCCATTTTCATCTTGCTTATTGCGAAAAATCCACTTTGTGCCGATGATATTGTGCTTCTTGGGATTCGGTTTGTCAACCAGTTCCCATACATCATTTAATTTGAATTGCACCAACTCCTCTTGCATGGCATTCATCCAATCTGGATCATTCATGGCTTCTTCATATTTGGTAGGTTCTGCCAATGAAAGAAAGGAGAAACTGCCACAACAGTTAGCCAAATGAGTGCGCGAACGAGTTGTAGGTCGATAACCTGGATTCTCGAGTTCATCGAAAATTAGTGAGGGATCAACTCGATTTGACACACGAGGATGAGCATTTTCTTCTTGATGGTCATTATCATCAGCATCTGCATTTGTATCATCATTTCCTTCAGGATAGCCATTTTGATCGGCATTTGTATTTTGATTGCCATTTCCATTCAGAGGAGCATTTGCTTCGGCGATGGCTTGATGAGTTCTGCTTCGAGTCATGGGAGCATCATCATCAGATGACTCAGGTGCATTTCCTTAAACAGGCTTGACACTCTGCCATTTGCCGAATAGCATCCGATGTCAGCAGTTCATCTATCACATTTGGCAAGTGCTCCTTTTGAGAGCCGTTAGATTCATCAAACCACACATTTACCGTTTCCATAACTTTCATGTGGTGAGAGTTATAGACTCAATAAGTATGTGAGTTTGAGCCATAACCAAGAAGAAATCCTTCATGTGCCTTAGGTGCAAACTTTGAAGAATGATTGATATCAAGAATATAACAAGGTGCACCAAAAACACGAAGATAAGAAACATTTTGTTTCTTGCCAGTGATAAGCTCATATGAAGTTTTCTTAAGGAACTTGTGAAGATAAACACGATTGATAACATGACATGCAGTGTTAATAGCATCAGCTTAGAAGCGAATGGGAGTTTTATACTCACTGAGCATATTTCTTGACATTTCAATAAGAGTTCTATTCTTTCGTTCAACAACTCCATTTTGTTGAGGAGTGTATGCAGCAGAGAACTCATGAGTGATACCATGATCATCGAGAAATTCAACAATATGAGCATTTTTTAACTCAGTCCCATTGTCACTTCTGACATGCTTAATTCGCACATCATATTCATTCTGCGCCTTCTTAGTGAAGCTTTTGAAGATATCTTGAGTACAAGTCTTGTCTTCGAGGAAGAATACCCAAGTGTATCGAGAGAAATCATCAACAATAACTAGACCATAATGACTACCACCGAAGCTTGCATAATTCTGAGGACCGAATAAATCTATATGAAGAATTTCCAGTGGTCTTGTTGTGGTCATGACTGTCTTTGATGAATGATGCTTCTTAGCCAATTTACCAGCTTCACAAGTAGCACAGAGACGATTCTTGTCGAATTTTACATCAGGAATGCCACGGAGATGATTTTTCTTCACCAGAGTCTACAAGTTTCTCATACCTGCATGACCAAGTTTGCGGTGCCACAGCCTGTAGCGACCCGACCCAAAAGGATCGAAGTCTCTGTGCTTAAGTGTCATCCCTGGATCGGTATGCTAACACACACAGTACTCGAGGAATTATAACAGAGTTCAATCACACACTTTATTACATCGAGGTCCTCAAAAGAGTATTTATTACAATAATATGGCCAAAGGCCATCTAAATAAAAATAACTGCGGAAGCATCGAAGGTAAATGAGTCCATCCAACTCAATGGCAAACTGAGTGTAGAACAACGACCTATCGCACCTTTAATCCTCGTCGGAAAAGTCTGCAACATGAGACGTTGCTGCCGTGTAGGTCAGCACATGGAATATGCTGGCAATTTCACACCATAAAATAATAATGAACAATATTTATCACTACATGCATATCTGGCTGGTGGAGGCTCTAAGTTTAATTCTGCATAAAGCTAATTTTTTCCTACAACAAAGGAATAAATTTTTAATTACTACTAAATTAAAATGCCATTATTGAGAAGGTTCCTCCAACTCAATCCCAAAATTCCCAAGTTATTAGTAACCCAATAATTTTATTAGAAAGAGTGATGAGATCAACCAATAATTCACTTCTAGATACTCAAGTTGTCCATAACCGGGGACACGGCTAATCATGATTAGTTTGTACACTCTGTAGAGGTTTGCGCACTTTTCCCCACAAGACTCGACCACCTCCATGATCGGAAGATCGAGACATAGCCTTTCTGAAGTATTTCCTCTAAACCCTGGGTAGACCGGTACACCTACTTTCCCCTACATCAGCTAGTCTACCACGAAAAGAGGTCACACAACTTACTCAACTATGCCAGAGCCCATAATGGCTTGTGGCTGCACACGGAAGTTTCTAGGCAAGAAATATCTTATGATCCCTTTGAGCCTGGGTGGCGAACCTAGGGTAATCGCACGGGTATTCCGGGATCCCCTTGGGCAAACACTGGTTTCTCCAGGTGCCCCAAACAATCCACCCAGATGTGTATTAAAGTTGCCACCTTATGTTGTCCCAAAATTATTATCTCTCGCAACTTGCATGGATCACACATACCAATCCCCGTCTACGAGCATGGCTAAACAATATATATGACATAACGAATATTCCCGGGGTGATCAAAGGTCTTAGGTTCCTACCACATGAACTACATAGCATAACCACATGTTCCCAATCCTACTCATGCAATCTTTGAGGGTTAAACTAATGCATAGTAAAAACTGGGTATTGAAAATTATGATCAAAGTGTGAACTTGCCTTGCTGATGATCGTCGAACTCTAAAGATTCGTAGTAGCAAGCTTCGCACTCCGGATGATCTAGCGTAAGCAAACAATAACATACATAAGCATACAAGCAAAGATCCAAAAAGAAAAACAAATAAAAGACTTCGGAAAACTTCAAAAACAACCAAATAAATTTTCTGTACAGAACGTAATTCTTACAGCAGCAAAAATAAATGGTTTTGGTTTTAACAGAAAGTACATGTCACAAGCTTCGATTTGCAAAAAGAATCACCCAAAATGGACTTACGGAACTCGAGTTACGGCCTAACGAAGTTTGAATTCAGATCTGTTTGAATTCAAATTTTAAAACTTTCAAAAATATTTTTCGTTTGGTTCTCTTGATAGAGGATATTTTTATGAACTAGTAGGAAAAAGAATCAACTAAATCGGATCTATAGATTAAAAGATATACTAGAAAGAAGAATTGGTATAGAATCTGAGATTGGAAAAATACTGGAAAAAGAGAAAAAAAAATCGGCCAGATGCCAAGTGGCGCTCTCTGATTGGCTGGATACCCATGGCTGGGTGCTCACCGGACTTGTCACCGGCGACAAGGAAGAAGGCGGCTCCGGTGTGCTTCGGCGAAGGACGCGTGCGGGACGGTGAAGAGCAACGTGAGACAGACCCGGGGAGCAGTGCAACGGGGTCGGTCTCGTCTCCTGGCGCGGTGGAGAAGCCGCCGGAATCCACGAACTCCGGCGAGCAATTGGCGAGGTTAGGGAGGAGGGAAAGCTCCAGAAGGAGAGGGCTTCGGACGAGGGGTGAGAGGGGCTCGCGGGGGTGCTTTTTATAGGGCTTGGGGAGGTCCAGAGTTGCGTGGGGCGAGATGTGTTAATGGCTGCAGTTTCAAGCGCTCATGGTGGCCATTATGGTTGTCTTTGAGGCGCACCAGGGGATGGGAGGGGTCGAGGGAGGTAAGGGGAACTTGTTCTAGGGGTTAGTGGGTGCGGGGAAGGAAGATGAGGGGAGGAAGAGGTGGAGGCGCCATGAGTGCAGCACTCTGTTCATGTTCCTGTAACGAACAGAGAGGAAGAAGAAGATAGCACCTGCGCATGGGCTTAGTAAAAAAAACGAGGCCCAATAAAAGAAAGACAAAAAAATATAAAGATAGAAAATAAAAATATTTTTATATAGGACATATATATATCAAAAAATTCAGAAAAAGAAATCCTACAAGATGAACTATTTTTCAGAGGCTAAATAAAAAATTTATAAAAAAACATTTTTCTAAAAAAAATCCAAATGAAACCTAAATTTGAATTCAAAACTTTTGGCATTGTTTTCTTCTGACTTTTTGGAGTGTCATGTTAGCTCCTCTCATACTTTTGAACAAGTATTTGTCAGGGATTTTTAAAATAAATTTCAAATGCCAAGTTGAATTCAAAGTCAGATAAAACTCAAATGCCTCTGAAATTTCCAAATGCCACTCAATTCAAACAAAATGCATAGATGCTTAGCTAAACATTCCAAATTGAAAATTTGGGATGTTACACAGCCATCCTTCGGTTGCTTTTGCAAGCAAACAAGTTTGGACTGAGGGACCCTTAGAGAAATCCACAATATAAAGATCACCCTTTCTAATTCCCTCAAAGATGAAGGAATGGTCAGAGGCCATGAAGACAATGCATTTGGATATACAGAATAATACGAGCATGCCTAAATCACATAACTTGCCAACTGACATAAGATTGAATCCAAGGGATTGAACAAGTAGAACATCATCAATAGACTTATCCTTGGATATAGCAATTTTACCTAGCCCAATTACCTTTCCTTTGTTGTTGTCGCCAAAAGTGATATACTTCAGAGGAGAAGCAGTTAAGTTGGGGTCGACAAACAACGACTTATCTTCGGTCATATGACTAGTGCATCCACTGTCCATAATCCATTCAGTACACCCGGAGACATAGTCCTGCAGAAGAATTAGGCTTTCTTAACCACCCACATCTTTGCAGGTGGCTTCGAAACAAATGAACGATCAGGATAGGTTTTCTTTCGATAAACTTAGTTGTTACTCGATGAGGAGCGAGTATAATTGAAAGAGTAAGCATTGAAATTCTTTCCAGATGAATGAGCATAATGATTGTTTCCTATGTGCATATATTCATTCTATCGAATCCTTTGTGTCTGCATGGTTAGTTGAGCAGAAACTGGCAAAGCATCAACAATTTTCTTTGGCACCCAAATAGCTCTCTTTGGGAGGCCATTTCTGTTGTTCGGTCCAACATAGCGAGCAATTGTTTCACCATGTTGATCTTTGAACAACTTGTAGTTGTCCAGGGAATCATTATCAGGATATTCAGGAATGGGAGAGTCATATCCAGAAAGTAATGCAGGGTCGAGCGTTTTGCTCTTTCCAGGGACCCACACAGTCTGGGGATATTGATGTGGTTCCCAGTAAGTACCATCTTCATTCAGTTTCCTTTCGAAACCGATACCTTCCTTTCTGGGATTTTTGTGAGGAATGGATTACTTCAGAACATCGCAAAGGGTTTGGTGCCCTTTAAGAGATTTGAACATTCCCGTCTTAAGAAGATCCTTCAACCTAGCATTTTCATCAGAAATAGAACTATTTTCCTCGATTGAGGGGTTAGCACTCACAGATGATTCAGCATTAGATTCAGTATTGTTTCTTTCAAGACATTTTAAAAATGGCGGCTCAAACAATTCAGGTTTCTCCTTAAGTTGTTGGGTGAGAAGAGAATTTTCTCTCATCAAATCCTCATGAGCCTCTCTCAGTGCCTCGAGTTCCTATTTCCTTTCCAGGTAATCGTAGGTCAATCTTTCGTGGTCTGCTGAGAGAAAATCATGACGAGTTGAGAGTTCATCCATTCGTGACTTGAGAGAGGAATACTCTTCGGTCAACGACTGTTTTTTCACCATCTCCTCAACCAACAACCCTTCGGATTTCCTGAGGGTTTTCTGAATTTTCTCAAGAGAATTTTGTTGAATATTAGCAATTTTGATCAACTTAGCATGGTCATCCTCATCAGAAGAATATTGATCACAGGAGTGAACCTTATGATGTTTCGAAGATACCTTTTCTTTCGAAGCCTTGGCCATGAAGCAGTATGTAGGAGATTCATCATCACTTGAAGGATTCCCAAAGAAGTTTGTTGTAGTAGAGGAGGCACATGCTATGCCAGCCATGCCGGAGTCAGAGTCTTCATCGGATGCTTCTTCTTCTTCGGAACCTGACGATTCTTCTTCTTCCGAATCCATTTCCTTGCCGATGTAAGCCTTGGCCTTGCGAGAAGTGTTCTTGCGGTTGGAGGAAGACTTGGAAGGATTCTTTGAGGAAGATCTTGACGAAGATTTTGAGGTGGAGTTGTCCTTCTTCTTGAAGAACTTCTTTGTTTGCTTCTCATCATCTGAATCATAGTTCTTGCTCTTGCCTTTGCTTCGATGGTTGCTCGAATCATATCTCCCACTAGCATGGATTTCAGCTTCCCAGAGAGGGCAGTCTGAAATGAAGTGTCCAGGCTTTTTGCACTTGAAGCAGGTGTATTCTCCGGCAGGTTTTGAAGATTTTGAACCCCTAGATTTGCTTGAACTTCTTTTCTAGAACTGGCTCTTCTTGTGGAAACGTTGGAATCGTTTTGTGATCAGTGCGAGATCTTTGCTGAGACGTTCTGGATCATCTGAATCTTCTTCTGCATTTCCTTCTGAGGAGGAATCAGCCACAGCCTTGAGAGCATGATTTTTGCGTTGAGTTGAGCCATACATATCTCTTTTCTCTTCTTCTTGTTCCTCATGTGTGTTCAGTCTTTCCATCACATCAGCAGAGTTGGGGCTTTTGAAATCAGGACACTCTCGAATCATCAGAACAAGCGTGTTAAAAGAAGTGTCAAGAGATCGCAGTAGTTTCTTCACAACCTCATGGTCAGTAATATCTTGGGCGCCAAGTCCTTGAAGTTCATTTGCTTTGTCACTGAGGCGATCGAAGGTTTGCTGACGGCTTTCATTTCCAATTCGCTTGAAGCGATTGAACTTCGCTTGAAGATATCAATCCGGGCCTCTTTCTGAGATGAAACTCCTTCATTGATCTTTTTGAGGACATCCCACAGCTCCTTAGTAGTCTGACACTGGCGATACCGAAGGAATTGAGCACGAGAGAGATGGCCACCAATTTCATCTTTGGCTTGAGTATCTAGTTGAATGAGCTTCTTTTCTTCATCGGTAGGAGCTTGAGGAATAACAACTATGAACCCGATATGCACCATGTTCCACATATCATCATCTATAGCTCGTAGACGGATCTTCATCTTCTCCTTCCAGAAGGGATAGTCCGTCCCATCGAATATGGGAATCTTGAGATGCGACTTGTAGTTCACTAAAGACATACTTAAACTCTGAAGTCGTTAGACTAAAATGAGCAGAGTCAAGGAGTACCTCGCTCTGATACCAATTGTAGGAAGGAAGTACGTCTACCAGAGGGGGGTGAATGGGAGTTTTAAATTTTCTTCGAAAAACTTAAATCTCTCAGAACCCAGCAACGGAATAAACAATAAACAGACTAAGATGAACTACAACAGATAACCGGAGGGAAACTAAAGCATGCATCAAAGTAAAATACATGAGTAGAATGCATTGAAGGTAAACTTGAGTAATAGAGGTGACCGAAGATGCTCGATGGCGACAAGGTATTTGTTCGACCAGTTCGTCCTTCTGCACAAGGACTACGTCTGGTTGGAGGTGCTGTGACTTAACATGGAAGATAAACTCTCTTCATCCTATTCTCCTCGACAATCAATTCGTCAACCGATGCCGATCACTCATGGTAGATACTTGAAGGTGATCTCCAAACCTTTCCAGACTTCTTCTTCGAGAACCACAATCACTCTTGGTCTCTAAAGAAATTGACACCTAACCGTCTAGAGAGTTTGCAGCTTTCAAGAGTAATAGGCAGAGCGTACTAAACTTAGATTTCAGTGATGCTGAACCACTATCTAATTCTTTGGCTCTAGGGTTTTTCTCTCAGTGGATTTTAAACTCAAATCGCTCAGAGAGGGGGTTGCTCAACAATCTTCTCAGAATCAAACGGAGCAGCCACCAGACAAAGCCGGTGCGTGGTGGCTATTTATAGCCGCAGCCTTCCCAGTTGGGAAATGACCAAATTGGACACGGGGTCCAGCCAATGGCCAACCAACACGTTCACAACGGTCGGATTTTGGAGTAACGGTAACATTACTTGAGAAACAAGTAATTCTAACTCCTCGGTCCGAGGCAAATCTCTCGCAGCGAAGAAGATCACAGTCTCTTGCTGGCAAGTATTTTCTCAAAACACAAAGAGATTTCACTCACGGCTTTCATAGGTTTGGGTTTAGCATCAGAGAATCAAAGCTTCGAAATGCTATACCCCTCTTAATAGTACGATGGTCCTATGACTCAATGAAAGAAGAAGAACAACGAAATAAATGCTACGTCTTCACTTCGTCTTCATTCTTCCTCGAGCGCAGTCATTGGCTTCGAACAATCACCGAACCAATTGCTTAGACTTCAGCAATTTTTAGGGGAAACTCTTGTTAGCTTTATCTTCGGTGATAACCTTCGCTGCTACGCAAGGATATTATCTTCGTCATTTTCATCAAACTCCTCGATTACTCTAGGGACCTGTTACTCTGTGTGCACTAGCAAACACATAAGTCCCAACTGTTTATGTCAACAAACTCCAAAACATAAGGGGCCTATCATTGCACCAACACTCTCTCTCTCCCTCCCACCCTCTCTCGCTAGATACATGCATTGCCTATCTAGACCCCTTCCCCCTCTTGCGCGCACGCACGCATATTGTCTATCTAGGTCACTCTCTCGAGACCATCTCACTCTTTCTTTCGCACGGCGGCCCACACTCGCTCAATCTCTCTCTCTTTATCTTAGTCTCGATTAACCTCGCTTTCTCTCACACACAAACGATATATCTCCCTGTTCTGCCCTTAATCTACACTCTATACTCTCTCACGCAGATTGTCTATCTAGGTCAGTTTCTCCAAGCCGTCCCACTCTTTCGACCTCATGGCGGCCCACGCTCGCTCAATATCTCTCTCTTTATGCATGTCTTGATTGACCTCGCTCTTTCTCACACACAAACGATATATCTCCATGTTTGGGCCCAATTCGACATATTCATATAGTATACTCTCTCACACACATTGTCTATCTAGGTCACTCTCTCCAACCCGTCTCACTCTTTCAACTGCATGACGACCCACACTCGCTCAATCTCTCTCTCTTTATCTATGTATCGATTGACCTTGCTTCCTCCCACGCAAAAATGATATATCTGCCTGTCTGTGACTGGATCATCTCTCAAGCTCTCTCTTACAGCCCTCACCCTTCGCAAAAGCTTAATCGGACAATATCTCTCCAGAGCATATATATCTTTTGAACGAATGTCGGGCCACACTCACTTTGTGTCTCTATCTATCTATGCCTCGATTGACCTCGCTCTCTCACGCCGTCTCTTCCACACATTGAAGCTACCTCTCCACCCCTAGAAGAGTCGGAGCTATTTACATTGCGAGGGGGACTCCAACCTTGGATTAATTAGTGAAGGCATTTATTCCGGTGGGTTTAGATTATATTTTTGTAGCATTCAGCCCAGAACTACTCCAAACACCGTTACAACCCTCGCCCCTAACCCAATTGATTTCCCTCTGGTTCGGTCACCGCTCTCTCGCACGCCCTTTCTCACCTTCCACGTCGCACAATGGTATTTTTGCAAAAAAACTCTGATGTTCTCTTTAATTAATACAAATAAGCTACAAACTACACACCGGGAGTCCACCTGTAATGGAACAAATTATGACCCAGAAATTAAAGTGCTACAAACTACACATCGGGGGGCCCACCTGTCATGGAACAAATTTGGACCCATATATAAATTAAAAATGAAAAAGGACGAGGATCGAACATGCGACCAGGGCCTTCCAGCCGCACGTCAATAGGCAACATAGTAGCAACGTTTGTTGTACTCCCCTTCGTTGATATAATGTTTTTATATTACCACAACCTATTTAATGGATAACATGTTTTTATATTAATTTTAGTAGATTAGTGGGACTGGCTCGTCAGCACGTATTGTTCCCCTTCACTTACTGGTGGGTTCCATGTCTGCTCTCTCTCTCTCTCTCCTCCCCTTCTACATTTAGATGCACGAGCAAACATGAAGAACCAGTGGGCGGTGTTGCCGTTGACCATATCTGGATGCATTCACAAGCTACGGCACCAGTTTCACGTACTAGTATGTAACAAGTTTAGGAACAAAAGTGACTGTTTCGGACAAGTTAGGCTAGTATAGTAGTACTATTTATCTACTACTCCCTCCGTTCCTTTATATAAGGTGTATTTGTTTTTTGATAAAATTCCAGAATGTAAGGTGCATTTCTTCTAATTCCTCATAATTCCCTTGTTATTCCTCCAGAAAAAGGAAAGTATCTCTCTCCTGATTGTCTATATCTCTCCTTGTAGAAAAAGAAGGAAACTATTTCTATGTCGATTGCATGTATCTCTTAGGTTCCTAGACTAACTGATTTACTTGCCACTAAGCAATAAATTTGCCAAGGGTAATTTTGTCCTCACATGTCTATAATTATGTGCCTTGGTCACCGTGCTGAAAATAATACACCTTACATAAAGGAATGGAGGTAGTAATAATTAAATGCATGGATAAATAGATGTATCGCCTAGTGCTCGAACAAGGGGACTGGTCGCGCCCTACAAGTATTTGGAATTGTCTTCCCTAAAAAAGTATTTGGAATTGACGTGGTATTTAATACGAAATGTTTGCGATGAGAAGGAATACATGTCGCTTCATGACTTTTTATATTTAATTTGATACGGCTCTTGCAGAACATTCAATCGTTCAAACCATAGATTTCATTCAGTTTGACTGTGACTTTACATTCATACCACAATCGAACTAAAATAAACGGAAATGATAAATCCCAAATGTTTGGATTTTAAGCATGGCAATCCGAACATTTTTCATGGCAAATTTAGATCACGCGGCAGCGGCGGAGGCGTGTTGCAGCGGGAAGCGGCTCCTCTGCCTTGCTCTTTGTGTCGTCGGGCCACTGATCGGCGGCGACGGCGGCGTCTTGCATCATTGTTGGCGTACTCCTGGACGTTGGCCCTAGCTTCAAGGAAGGCCAGAATGTTTTGGACTTTGGTCTCCGGGAGCTAGTCAACTGGCGGGAGGCGGCGACTGGCGTTGGTGCAAGGAAGCGGTCGACGGCGGCGATCCATGCCGCTGAGGGGGGCACCAACATCGGCACGGGGACATGCGCTGGCAATGGCACGGCGGAGACATTCGTGTGCATGGGCGCCGGAATGGGCGCGCGCGTCAGTGCACGCGCAGGCGCATGCCCTGGCAGGTGCACGGGCGCGTGAAAGTCAGCGGGGACCTCATGGAACCCCGTGGCTTCAAGCTCGGTGACAATGTGCGGCTCCCAGCCCATCAATGCCACGGGGATGGGCGCGGGCGCAGTCGGTGCGACGGGAGCTGGAATGAGAGCGAGGACAGGCGCGTCGTCTTCCTGCAAGGCCAGTTCAAGCTCGTCCCAAAGCGCCTTATGTTCTTCAGACTCCGTCTGGGTGTCTTCCTCGGGAAACTGGAAGACTAAGTGCAGCCCATCATGATGCAGCATGGCATACGGTGAGGTCAGACTGGTTGGAGGTAGACGACGGGAGAATTGGAGAGGAAGAGAGAAGATTATAGCGAGACCAGGGAGTGCGGTGGTGATTTAAACTGCGGTGCTGGCGCCATTAAAAGTGGGGGCAGTTGGGAGGAAGGTGGGCGGCGGAGCTTGGTCAAAGGGCTCGCCTCCCGGTGAGCCTGCGCAGTGGCCTGCTCGCACGCCTCCCGGTCAGCCTGCACAGCGGCCTGGTCTCATGCCTCCCAGTCAGCCGGCGCAACGGTCTGCTCGCACGTCTCCCATCAACTCACACGCTTTCTCGGACGGCACCTGCCGATGAGAAGCGGGACGCGTGGTGGCACATAGGTCTAACGCCCACGGTTTGAATAGTGAAACTGTTCCCGTTAACGTGACAGGTCTTTGTTCCAAAATACCTTAGCGCTTCATTTGTGCAACTTTTCATAAGCAGCTTGTCTCAAATTGAACAAAAAAATTACGATAGCCTATTTGTGCCATATCACGAGACCATGCTCAGTTTCATGAATTTCAGGTGAGTTTTGGATTTTCTGGAATTTAAAATCCAAGATTCGAAACATTATCATTACCTGCATCATGACATAAATTTTCAAGCGATACATCTTTACTATTGTAGATGTCAAAATTTCTTAAGAAAGGATTTGGTCAAACATGTTGCTTAATTAGACTTTAGACAAGTTATATATGCAGAGTAAAAGGATAATCCCTCTGTACCAGTGCATTGCGTGATATTAGTAGCTCTAGTAGGCACGAACAAACGGAGCTCCATTCTATGCTCATCTGTAGTACTATTAGTATACTAGGCAATGGAGTTGGCGGGTGACCTTGGGTAACGGCGACCGAGGGAATTGAACCGTGCTTGGCACAGTAGGTAACGTGGGCTAGTTACTAAAGCATCCCTCCATTGTTCATCGGTAGTCATTATGGACCGGGGACATGAGGGGAATTTCCTAGGGCAGGAATTCTGACCGCCAGATATTTTGACTCGAAATGCGGAGGCTCGAGTGGAGGCGCGATGTTTAATATCATGGTTCTTTTGGTTGGGGTTGGCTAATGTGCGTACCATGCACGCCACCAGTAGGACACGAGCCCAGGTCTGGCTGGTACGCCGTCGGGTGCTACCATTCGAGAATGCGAAAGGAATCTTTTTTTAAAATTACCGAACAAACCCATCTTTTATCCTTAATGGCAACAATACAAATACGTGCCTCGCTACCCCTTCTGTCACTGGGTGAGGACACCGCAAGATTGAACCCAAAACAAAGCACCTCTCCCATTGCAAGATAGATCAATCTAGTTAGCCAAACCAAATCAATAGATCGGAGAGAAATAGAAAGCTATCTTAATCATGCGTAAAAGAGTTCAGAGAAGACTCAAATAATATTCATAGATAATCTGATCATAAATCCACAATTCATCGGATCTCAACAAACGCACCGCAAAAGAAGATTACATCGAATAGAACTCCAAGAACATCGAGGAGAACAATGTATTGAAGATCAAAGAGACAGAAGAAGCCTCTAGCTACTAGCTATGGACCCGTAGGTCTATGGTAAACTACTCACACATCATCGGAAGGGCAGCAAGGTTGATGTAGAGGCCCTCCGTGATCGAATTCCCCTCCGGCAGAGTACCGAAAATGGCCCCAAGATGGGATCTCACGAGAACAGAAGCTTGTGGCGGCGTAAAAGTATTTTTGGTGTGTCCTCTAGCATACGGGGAATATTTGGGATTTATGGAGCTGAGATTAGGGGAGTCTCGAGGGGCTCACAAGCTTGGGGGCACCCCCCCCCCCCGGGGCGCGCCCTGTGAGCTTGTGGCCCTCTTGTGGCTCCTCTGGCCTCCTCCCGAAGCGCGCCCTGTATTGATTTTCTGTAAAAGACAAAAACAAGGAAAAAACAGCAACTAGCACTGGGCACAAGGTTAATAGATTAGTCCCAAAAAATGATATAAATAGCATAATAATGCATATAAAACATCCAAGATGGATAATATAATAGCATGGAACAATAAAAAATTATAGATACATTGGAGACGTATCAAGCATCCCCAAGCTTAATTCCAGCTCATCCCCGAGTAGCTAAATGATAAAAACATAATTTTTGATGTGGAATGCTACCTAACATGTTTATCAAGTAATCTTTCTTTATTTTGGCATGAATATTCAGATCTATAAGATTCAAAACAAAATTTTAATATTGACATAAAAACAATAATACTTCAAGCATACTAAATAAAGTAATCATGTCTTCTCAAAATATCATGGCTAAAGAAAGTTATCCCTACAAAATCATATAATCTTGTCATGCTCTATCTTCATCACACAAAGTATTTATCGTGCACAACCCCGATGACAATCCAAGCAATTGTTTCATAATTTTAGTGTTCTCAATCTTTTTCAACTTTCACGCAATAAATGAGCGTGAGCCATGGATATAGCACTATAGGTGGAATAGAATATGATGGCGGAGGTTGTGTGGAGAAGACAAAAAAGATAAAGTCTCACATTTACGAGGCTAATCAATAGGCTATGGAGATGCCCATCAATTGATGTCAATGCAAGGAGTAGGCATTGCCATGCAATGGATGCACTAGAGCTATAAGTGTATGAAAGCTCAAAAGAAAACTAAGTGGGTGTGCATTCAACTTGCTTGCTCACGAAGACCTAGGGCAATTTGACGAAGCCCATCATTGGAATATACAAGCCAAGTTCTATAATGAAAATTTTCCACTAGTAATATATCAAAGTGACAAAATAGGAGACTCTCTATATGAAGAACATGGTGCTACTTTGAAGCACAAGTGTGGAAAAGGATAGTAACATTGTCCCGTCTCTCTTTTTCTCTCATTTGTTTTTTTTGTTTTGAGCTCTTTGGCATCTTTTTTTATTTTTTTGGGCTCTTTGGCCTATTTTTTTTTTAAGTCCGGAGTCTCATCCCGACTTGTGGGGGAATCATAGTCTCCATCATCCTTTCCTCACATGCGACAATGCTCTAATAATGATGATCATCACACTTTTATTTACTTACAACTCAGGAATTACAAGTCGATACTAGAACAAAAATATGACTCTATATGAATGCCTCTGATGGTGTACCGGGATGTCCAATGATCTAGCGTGACATGTATAAAAAAATATGAATGGTGGCCAGGCCACAAATACTATGCCAACTATGTGATTATGCAAAGCAATATGACAATGATGGTGTGTGTCATAATAAAACGAAATGGTGGAGGTTGCATGGCAATATATCTCGGAATGGCTATGGAAATGCAATAATAGGTAGGTATGGTGGCTGTTTTGAGGAAGATATAAGGTGGCTTATGTGTGAAAGAGCGTATCATATCACGGGATTTGGATGCACCGGCGAAGTTTGCACCAACTCTCAAGGTGAGAAAGGCCAATGCACGGTACTGAAGACGGTAGCAATGGTGGAAGGGTGAGAGTGCGTATAATCCATGGACTCAACATTAGTCATAAAGAACTCACATACTTATTGCAAAAGTTTATTAGCTATCGAAGCAAAGTACTAATACGCATGCTCCTAGGGGGATAGATTGGTACGAAAAGATCATCGCTCGTCCCCGACCGACACTCATAAGGAAGACAATAAAAAATAATCATGCTCCAATTTCATAGCATAACGAGAGACCATACGTGCATGCTTCGGGAATAACAAACCTTAACACAATTATTCTTACTAATCCACAATTACTCACTAGCATGACTCTAATATCACCATCTTTATATCTCAAAACAAATGCAAGGACTCAAACTTCTCATATATTCAATGATCTTCATGAAAGTTCTTATTATATCCCACTTGAATACCCATCATATTAGGACTAAATTTATAACCTAAGCAAATTTCCATACTATTTATAAGACTCTCAAAATAATATAAGAGAAGCATGAGAGTTCATCAATTTCTTCAAAGGAAAACCACCGCCGTGCTCTAAAAAGATATAAGTGAAGCACTAGAGCAACAACCTAGCTCAAAAGATATAAGTGAAGCACATAGAGTATTCTAATAAATTCACGATTAATGTGTGTCCCTCTCAAAAGGTGTGTTCAGAAAGGATGATTGTGGAAAGAGGGGATGCCATCCGGGGCATCGCCAAGCTTAGATGCTTGGTTGTCCTTGAATATTACTTTGGGTGCCTTGGCATCCCCAAGCTTAGGCTCTAGCCACTCCTTATTCATAGTCCATCGAAACTTCACCCAAAACTTGAAAACTTCACAACACAAAACTGAACAAAAAACTCGTGAGATCCGTTAGTATGATAAAACAAATATCCACTTTTAGGTACTGTTGTGAACTCATTCCAATTTTATATTTGTATTATATCTACTGTATTCTAACTTCTCCATGGCTCATACCCCCCGATACTACCCATAGATTCATCAAAATAAGCAAACAACACATCAAAATCAGAATCTGTCAAAAACAGAACAGTCTATAAAGAACAGAATTATAGCCATACTTATGTAACTCCAAAAATTCTGAAAATTTTGGAAAACGTAGACAATTAATATATAAATCTTTTGTAAAAAACTTCAGAGTTTTTCCATGTTCCAGTGAATTTTAAAAATTCTGCTACTGGACGCAAAAGTTTCTGTTTTTCAGCAAAATCAAATCAACGATCTACCAAAGCATCCCAAATGTCTTACTTGGCTCAAACAATAATTAAAACACTAAAACACAATTATTACAGAGGTAATATTGCATATTTATTCAAGAACAGAAGCAAAAACAAAAAAAATAAAAATAAAATTGGGTTGCCTCCCAACACGCGCTATTGTTTTATGCCCCTAGCTAGGCATATTGCATAGATCTATGTATTGTCATCTTTGGTATGCAATCCGTAAGTAGCCCTCATAATAGATTCATATGGCAACTTAATTTTCTTTCTTGGAAACTGTTCCATGCCCTTCCTTAACGGAAATTGAAATCTAATGTTTCCTTCTTTCATATCAATAATTGCACCAATCGTTCTAAGGAAAGGTCTACCAAGAATAATAGGGCATGAAGGATTGCAATCTATATCAAGCACAATAAAATCTACGGGCACATAATTTATATTTGCAACAATAAGAACATCATTAATCCTTCCCATAGGTTTTTAATAGTGGAATCCGCTAAGTACAAATTTAAAGAACAATCATCAAGTTTATGGAAACCTAGCACATCACATAAAGTTTTTGGAATAGTGGAAGCGCTAGCACCCAAATCACACAAAGCATTGCACTCATAACCTTTAATCTTAATAGTAGGTTCCCAATCATCATAAAGCTTTCTAGGGATTGAAACTTCCAACTCAAGTTTTTCGTCAAAAGATTTCATCATAGCATCAACGATATGTTTAGTAAAAGCTTTATTTTGATTATAAGCATGAGGTGAATTAAGCATAGATTGCAACAAGGAAATAGAATCAACCAAAGAACAATTATCATAATTAAAATCCTTGAAATCCAAAAGAGTGGGCTCATCACTAGTTAAAGTTTTGACCTAGCCTCCCACTTTTATCAATATTTTCATTAAGATCTTCACTCTCCGAATTATTGGGACGCCTTCTAGCTAAAGTTGACTCATCTCCAGTCCCTTCTGTATCAAGATTTATATTAGCAAACAAAGATTCAATAGGAGTCACACCAATTACTTTCAGATCTTCATCATGATTATCGGCAAAACTAGAAGAACACACTGTTTCTGGCCATTCTCTCTTAGCACGCATCCTAGCAGTTCTCTCCCTACTTTCATTAATAGAAATTTGAATAGATTTCAAAGACTCATTAATATCAAGCTTGGGTGGCACATATCTAATCTTAAAAGAATCAATCTCATGAGAAATTCTATCAACGTTTCTAGCCAAATCATCAATCTTGAGCAATTTTTCTTCTACCATAGCATTGAAAATCTTTTGGGAGTTAATAAATTCTTTAATATTGTTCTCAAGATCATAGGGTATCTTATTATAATTTCCATAAGAATTGTTGTAGGAATTACCATAATTATTAGAGGAATTACTAGGAAACGGCCTAGGGTTAAAATTGCCTCTATACGCGTTATTACCAAAATTGTTCCTACCAACAAAGTTCACATGCATAGGTTCATTATTATTCTCAATCAAAGTAGACAAAGGAATATCATTAGGATCAATAGGGGCACTCTTGCTAGCAATCAATTTCATAAGTTCATCCATCTTTCCACTCAAAGTATTAATTTCTTCAATCGCATGCACTTTTTAACTAGTGGAAGATCTTTCGGTATGCCATTGAGAATAATTTGCCATAATATTATCTAGGAGTTTAGTAGCTTCTCCTAATGTGATTTCTATAAAAGTACCTCCCGTGACGGAATCTAAAAGATTTCTAGATGCAAAATTCAATCCGGCATAAAACTTTTGTATGATCATCCATAAACTTAAACCATGAGTAGGGCAATTTCTTATCATCAATTTCATCCTCTCCCAAGATTGTGCAACATGTTCATGATCTAGTTGCTTAAAATTCATTATATCGTTCCTAAGGGGGATAATCTTAGCGGGAGGAAAATACTTGGAAATAAAAGCATCTTTACACTTATTCCATGAATCAATGCTATTTTTAGGCAAAGATGACAACCAAGTTTTAGCACGATCTCGTAGTGAGAACAGAAATAGCTTCAATTTAACAATATCATTATCCACATATTTTTTTATTTTGCATATCACACAATTCACCGAAAGTGTTTAGATGGGATGCAACATCGTCATTAGGACTACCGGAAAATTGTTCTTTCATAACAAGATTCAACAAAGCGGCATTAATTTCATAAGATTCCGCACTAGTGGCGGGAGCAATCGGAGTACTAATAAAATCATTATTATTAGTGTTGGAAAATCACACAACTTGGTATTTTCTTGAGACATCGTGACAAAGCAAGCAATCTAGCAAACAAGCAAACAAAAAGACGAACGGAAAGAAGGCGAATAAAAAGGCAAATATTTTTGTGTTTTTCTGAAAATGTTTTAGAAGTGGGGGAGAGGAAAACGAGAGGCAAATGGCGAATAATGTAATGCAAAAGATGAGAGTTTATGATGGGTACTTGGTAGGCTTGATGTAGAACCTCCCCGGCAACGGCGCCAGAAATTCTTCCTGCTACTTCTTGAGCTTGCGTTGGTTTTTCCCTTGAAGAGGAAAGGGTGATGCAGCAAAGTAGAGATAAGTATTTCCCTTAGTTTGAGAACCAAGGTATCAATCCAGTAGGAGGAACATACAAGTCTCTAATGATAACACCTACACAAACAAACAAATACTTGCACCCAATGCGATAAAAGAGGTTGTCAATCCCTTCACGGTTATTTGCAAGGATGAGATCTGATAGAGATAGGTATAAAAGATAAATAAAAGTAAATAAATTGCAGCAAGATATTTTTGTGTTTTTGGTTTTATAGATCTGAAAATAATATGATTAAAATAGACCCAGGGGCCATAGTTTTTCACTAGAGGCTTCTCTCTTGAAAGAGCACATACGATGGGTAAACAAATTACTGTTGAGCAATTGGTAGAAAAGCGCATAGTTATGACAATATCTATGGCAATGAACATTAATATAGGCATCACATCCGTGACAAGTAGACTGACTCCTTCCTACATCTACTACTATTACTCCACACATCGATCACTATCCAGCATGCATATAGTGTATTAACTTAACAAGAACGGAGTAACGCCTTAAGCAAGATGACATGATGTAGAGGGATAGATCCAATCAATATGGTAAAAAGTCCATCTTTTTATCCTTAATGGCAACAATACAAATACGTGCCTCGCTACCCCTTCCGTCACTCGGTGAGGACACCGCAAGATTGAACCCAAAACAAAGCACCTCTCCCATTGCAAGATAGATCAATCTAATTGGCCAAACCAAATCAATAGATCGGAGAGAAATACAAAGCTATCTTAATCATGCATAAAAGAGTTCAGAGAAGACTCAAATAATATTCATAGATAATCTGATCATAATCCATAATTCATCGGATCTCAACAAATGCACCGCAAAAGAAGATTACATCGAATAGAACTCCAAGAACATTGTATTGAAGATCAAAGAGAGAGAAGAAGTCATCTAGCTACTAGCTATGGACCTGTAGGTCTCTGGTAAACTACTCACACATCATCGGAAGGGCAGCAAGGTTGGTGTAGAGGCCCTTCGTGATCGAATCCCCCTTCGGTAGAGTATCAGAAAAGGCCCCAAGATGGGATCTCACGGGAACAGAAGCTTGCGGCGGCGGAAAAGTATTTTTGGTGTGTCCTCTGGTGTACAGGGAATATTTGGGTATTTATGGAGCTGAGATTAGGGTTAGGGTAGTCCCGAGGGGCCCACAAGCTTGGCCCCCCCCCCCCCCGAGGCGCGCCCTGTGAGCTTGTGGCCCTCTCGTGGCTCCTCTCTGGCCTCCTCCCGAAGCTTCGTGGGTGTCTTCTTGTCCAAGAAAAATCGTCAAAAATATTCGTTCCGTTTGGACTCCGTTTGGTATTGTTTTTTTATAGAAGACAAAAACAAGGAAAAAACAACAAATGGCACTGGGCACTAGGTTAATAGGTTAGTCCCAAAAAATGATTTAAAATAGCATAATAATGCATATCAAACATCCAAGATGGATAATATAATAGCATGGAACAAATTATAGATACATTGGAGACCTATCAGATGCCCGAGACGCCAACATGGCCAGCTACCGCTTCTTGGTCCAGCAGCTCATCGACGGCTTCGACGGCTGTGAGTTCCTCCACGTCCCCCGCGCGGACAATGACGTCGCCAACACACCGGCCAAGATAGGCTCTACCCGGCAAGCAATCCCACCCGGCGTCTCCCTCGAGCACCTGCAGAAGCCGTCCATCAAGCATCTCATGACTCGGAATCGATCTTCGTCCCGGACAACCCCGCGGCGCCCCCGCCCACCCATGGAGATCCTGGCCCTAGCGCGGGGGCAGCCATCCCAACCCCAGCAGCCATCGGTCCCGACCCGGCCCTAGGGGCTACCGGCTCCGGCCCGGGGGCTGTCGCCCCGGACCCCGTCCAAGTGGCCGTCTTCACGGTGGTGATGATCCCGTCTTGGGACCAACCAATCATCACCTTCCTAGAGAGTGGAGCACTCCCCATGGACGAAACCGAGGCCCAGCAAGTGCAAATTCGGGCGTCCGCCTATAGCATCATCAACCACGAGCTCGGCAAGCGCAGCACGACATGCGTGTTCTAGCGCTGCATCGAGCAGGACAAAGGGATCGAGATCCTCCTCGACATCCACCAGGGCAAGTGCGGGCACCACGCCGCCTTGAGGTCCCTGGTGGCCAAGGCTTTCCGCCATGGTTTCTACTGGCCCACGGCCCTGAAAGACGCCGAGCAGCTGGTCCTCAAGTGCGAGGAATGTCTACACTTCAGCAAGCGCAGCCACCAGCCGGCCACGGCCCTCCAGACCATCCCAATCACATGGCCGTCTGCAGTCTGGGGGCTTGACATTGTGGGCCCCTTCAAAACTGCCCGAGGCGGCAGGACACACTTGCTGGTGGCCGTCGACAAGTTCACCAAGTGGATCGAGGCGAGGCCGATCAAGAAACTCGACGGGCCGACGACCGTCCGATTCGTCAAAGACATCGCGGTTCGCTACAGTGTCCCGCACAGCATCATCACGGACAACGGCACCAACTTCGCCAAGGGCACGCTAGCTTAGTACCGCTCCATATCCGGCGTCTGGCTCGACTTGGCCTCTGTCGCACATCCCCGGTCGAACGGCCAGGTCGAGCGGGCAAACGACCTGATCGTAGCCGGCATCAAGCCGCGACTCGTCGAGCCCCTCGTGCGCTCACCCGGCAGCTAGCTCGATGAGCTATCGGCCGCCCTCTGGAGTCTCTGGACGATGCCTAACCGATCGACCGGGTTCACCCCGTTCTTCCTCCTCTACAGAGCCGAAACAATTATCCCAACCGACATCGAGTTCGACTCGCCCTCGGTGACCATGTACACAGAAGCCAAGGCCAAGGAAGCTCGCGAAGACGAGATCGACCTGCTCGAGGAGGCGCGCCTCCTGGCCCTCAGCCGGTCGGCCATTTACCAGCAAGGCCTGCGCCACTACCACAGCAAGAAGATCAAGCCCCTCGCGTTCCGCAAGGGCGACCTCGTGCTTTGGCTCGTCCAGCGGAAAGCCGGCCAGCACAAGCTGGCCTCCCCTTGGGAGGGCCCCTTCATCATCAGCAAAGCTCTTTGTGACCGCAACGCGTACTACCTCATCGATGTGTAGAAGCCAACAAGCACAAAAGAGACACAACCAGCGAGGAGACAAGCCGGCCTTGGAACGCGGAGCTCCTCCGCCCATTTTACAGTTAGTCGTATTCACGTATGTATTGCTATCTTTTGGGTTTAATGAAACCAGCAGGTCCCCCGAACGACACTCGGGGGCCACCTTTTCCGGCTCTATCAAGCTTTGTGTTCTACACACCTTTATGCTCCTTAGCTGCCTCCCCGGGTCGGTACGTCCGGCTCGGGGGCTCGGGGGCTTGCCGGCCAGACCGTATCCCGCCATCTCCCTTAGTTCAGTCCAATGCGTACAAGCCGCTTAAGCCCTCTCTTCTCCCCAGGCCACAGACCGGCTCCCGGCTGTCCGGTTGGCAAGAGCCAAGGGACAGAGATGCCGGCACGCAAAGCTCTGCTAAGGAAGAAACGGATGGCTCGGCACACCCGGCACCCCTCGCCCTTTCCCGTCAAAATCACCGCACGACCGGCTGCCCACCAGCCGGCTTCGCCGTCTGTTGCCAGCCGGCCCAGTGGGTGTTTCGCTTGCGGTCAACATCCGAAAAAGACTAAGTGATGTACGTCCCCTCCCAAGGCCAAATTCCCAGTCATAGACCGGCACCCGGCTGTTCGACTAAGCTGGAAGGAAGTCCAAAGAGAAGATGAACAGGAAAAGGCCTAAGGCCGAATAGCAAAAGTGAACACGCAAGCAAAAGAGTTATATACAGCAAAGGCCCACGGCCAGGAGTTCATTACACGAAACTACACCCCAAGTGGGTGGACCTGCTACCTAACTAAAAGTTCGAGTACGGATGAAAAAGGGCCCTAAACGGCGTCTGGGTCGACAGCATACGGGTCGGCACTGCTACCTGTCGCCTCCTCCGGGATGGTCGCAGCCGCCGCGCTGGCTCCTCGGTTGTGGCGGTGCCGTCCAGTGCCGTGGCATCGGAGTCCGCGTAAGCCCCCGAATCGGCAGAGCTGCCCTCCGGGTCATTGAGATGCAGGCCGAAGTCATCCGCCGGGATCTCCCCGCCGTCTTCCGCGCGCTCCATGATGAACTCATCGTGCAGGGCAAAGGGTGCAAGGTAGCTTGCCTGCGCCGCGATCGCCGTCACCCGTGGGGCCAGCTCCTCCTCTGCCCCGGCACGCTGAGGGGCCAGCAGGCCCAGCTCCACACCGGGGTGCCACGACATCATGAATCAGAGCGCAATCTCCGCCCCAGCTCGGGCCCGGAAGCCCTCCAAGAGCCGAGTCATGCCACGCCGGTCTCCAGCCACTGCGCTAGCCGGGTGATGTTGTCTGGCACCACCGCATCCGGCCTGAGGGTGTTCGTCATGCCAAAGCAAGCCTCAAAGAGCCGGTTCATTTGGCCCTCCATGGCCTCCAGCCGGGTCTCGGCGGCGAGGATGAACTCCTAGAAGGACCAGACGGCGCCGTCGTCGACTTCCACTCCGGCTGCCCGCTGGTCGGCCCGGTGCACGAGCATGCGCACGGCCGCGTCGGTCGACTCCTGCATCTCGGGGAAAACCCCTGGCAAAGGAGAAGAAGAAATTAGCTAAGAAGATAACCCAGCCAGGTCACGACGCCGGCCCGGCGGAGAAGAAAGGGCAATATATTTACGAGTGAAGGCCTCGTCGAGGTGTTGCGCCTCGCCCAGCATCCCATTCGCCTACAGGGCCCATGCGCGGTCGCGGCTCCTGGAGATCGTGCCTAGAGTGCCGAATAGCACTATGCATTTTTGAGCTTTTTGGTAACTTGTTGCCAAAGGGGGAGAAAGTGTATAGATCTTAGGCTTCAAGAGAGAGAGTGTTTTGCTTTTGTTTGCCTCTCTTGCTACTTGATATTTGTTTGTTTGGTTGCTACATTATTTGTGCTTGTGTGTGAGATACACTTATGATCATGTGGTTGATCATTATGCTTTAATGTGTGCTTGAATGATGCTATCTATAATACTTGTGTATGATCAATCATGTTTCCCTTGGTGATGAGTGCATGTGCTTTACATTCTATCATTTTGAGCGCTCCACCAGGATGCATGTGACATGGAAGAGTAACCCATGATCCTAATCGATTGTGCATTTGCATTCAAAAGCAAATTTTAAATAATGCACAAATTTAGGGGGAGCTCTTGCTTATCACATACTTCTCTAAGCGACGATATATTTCATTCATATTATCATTTGTCGAAGCTTTGATCTATATGTTGTCATCAATTACCAAAAAGGGGGAGATTGAAAGAGCAACTAATCCCCGGGTGGTTTTGGTAATTCATAATAACGTATAGCTCATTGAACTAATATCCTTTCAAGTTAAATATTTCAGAAAGTTCAATGATTGGCATGGCACATGGACTAGAGATGTGGACCCCTCAAAATGCTAAGGACAAATATTGGCAAAAGCTCAAGACTCTACATTTCTATTTTAGTGATCCAAGATCACATTGAGTCCATAGGAAAAGCCAATACTATTAAAAGGGGATGAGGTGTTGCTTAATGGACTACTTGCTCAAAGTGCTTAGTGATATGCTCCAAAACCCTCAACCACTTTCTCAAATCCAAATATGTCCTAAAAATAAAGTCAAACTCGGCCCCACCGATTTGATCTATCCGGCGCCACCGAGTTCCTTTGACATAGCCACTGCCAGAAACCGTAATCAGTTCGGTCTCACAGATAGGGATTTTGATCTCACCGAGATGGGATTGCAAACTCTATGTTTCCCTTCGTAACGTTTCGGTCTCACCGAAATGAGCGATCTGTCCCACCGAGTTCATGCAATCGGTCACACTGAGATGAGGTTTTGCCCTAACCCTAGCACATCGGTCCCACCGAAATTCCTAACGTTCACATTTTGAACTAGATCGGTCTCACCGAGTTCTTCTATTCGGTCTGACCGAGTTGGGTCAAATGTGTGTAACGGTTAGATTTTGTGTGGAGGCTATATATACCCCTCCACCCCCTTCTCTATTCAAGAGAGAGCCATCAGAACGTGCCTACACTTCCACTACTCATTTTCTGAGAGAGAACCACCTACTCATGTGTTGAGACCAAGACATTCCAATCCAACCACAAGAATCTTGATCTCTAGCCTTCCCCAAGTTGCTTTCCACTCAAATCATCTTTCCACCATATCCAAATCTGTGAGAGAGAGTTGAGTGTTAGGGAGACTATCATTTGAAGCACAAGAGCAAGGAGTTCATCATCAACACACCATCTATTACCTTTTGGAGAGTGGTGTCTCCTAGATTGGTTAGGTGTCACTTGGGAGCCTCCGACAAGATTGTGGAGTTGAACCAAGGAGTTTGTAAGGGCAAGGAGATCGCCTACTTCATGAAGATCTACCCGAGTGAGGCAAGCCCTTCGTGGGCGATGGCCATGGTGGGATAGACAAGGTTGCTTCTTCGTGGACCCTTCATGGGTGGAGCCCTCCGTGGACTCGCGCAACCGTTACCCTTCGTGGGTTGAAGTCTCCATCAACGTGGATGTACGATAGCACCACCTATCAGAACCACGCCAAAAATCTTCATGTCTACATTGCGTTTGCCTTCTCCAAACCCTTCCCTTTACCTTCATATGCAATGTTTTACTTTCCGCTGCTACACTCTTAGAATTGCATGTGTAGGTTGATTGCTTGACTTGTGCTAAGTTGCTAAAATCTGCCGAGACTGAAAATTGGGAAAAGGCTAGATTTTTATTTGGTCAAGTAGTCTAATCACCCCCTCTAGACCTACTTTCGATCCTATAAGTGGTATAAGAGCTTTGGTCTCCAATTGCCTTGATTTCCATAGCTTTGGTGATCATAGCCTTGGTTTCACAACCTAGGAGAGTATGGCGTCTAGTGAGAGAAATTACCACCGTAGAGGTCCTTACTTTGATGGTACTAATTTTGCTTGTTGGAAGCATAAGATGAAAATGCATATTCTTGGACATAACCCCGCCGTTTGGGCTATTGTGTGTATTGGTTTGCAAGGTGAATTCTTCGAAGATGGAAGAGAACCAAATCGTGAAGCAACCGCGGAAGAATTGAAGATGTTGCAATACAACGCTCAAGCTTGCGATATCCTCTTCAACGGATTGTGCCCCGAAGAATTCAACAAAATCAGCCGCCTTGAGAATGCAAAGGAAATTTGGGATACTTTGGTTGATATGCACGAAGGTACCGAGTCCATCAAGGAATCCAAATTGGATGTGCCTCAAAGTCAACTTGACAAGTTCAAAATGAAGGATGGAGAAGGAGTCGTTGAAATTTATTCTAGGCTTGCTCTCATCACAAATGAGATTGCCGGCTTAGGAAGTGAAGAGATGACCGACAGATTCATCATCAAGAAGATCCTAAGAGCCTTGGATGGAAAATATGATACTGTGTGCACTTTGATCCAAATGATGCCCAATTACAAAGATCTCAAACCAACGGAAGTCATTGGTAGAATTGTTACTCATGAGATGTCACTTAAGGATAAGGAAGAGCTTCACAACAAGTCTAGTGGTGCTTACAAAGCTTCATGTGATGCTCCCACAACATCAAGTGAGAAACAAGCCTTCAATGAAGAATTGAGCCTAATGGTGAAGAACTTCAACAAGTTCTACAAGAGTAGAAGCAAAGAGAGAAGTTCTAAGTCAAGGTCCTACAATGACAAAAGATCTTCTAGTCGTGATCGCAATTGCTATAATTGTGGAAGACCCGGACATTACACTAGTGAATGTACGGCTCCCTACAAAAGAAGAGAAGACTCACCTAAAAGGAGAAGTAAAAGAGAGGAATCACCTCCAAGAGAGAGAAGGAGTAGAGATGATCATTATGAACGAAGACCCTCTCGCAGAAGCAAGGATTCAGAAAGGAAGGACAAGTCATCAAAGAGTTACACAAGACGAAGACATCAAGCTCATGTCGGGGAATGGGTATCCGGTTCCGACTCCGACAACCACTCCGAGAGAAGTTATCACTCCAACTCCGAATATACTCAAGATGAAGGTGTTGCCGGTCTTGCACTTGTGTCATCCAACTCCTACGACATATTTGACTCACCAAATGAAGGAATTGGAAGATACTTCATGGCTAAAGGCCCCAAGGTATCACACCCCGAGTATGTTGATTTCAATAGTGATGAAGATGATTTGCTAGGTGATGATGATTTACTTGTTGACAACTCTAGTGATGAAAACTATGATGAAATTGATATTAATCATGCTAATCAAGATGAAACGAATGACAATGATAAGAAGGAGATTGAGCGTATAACTAAAGAATTAAACACTCTTAAGTCAGCTCATGAAACTACCTTAGAGGATCATCGAGAGCTTTTAAAGACTCATGAGAAGCTATGCTTTGAAAAGCTCAATCTAGAGTAAGAGCATGGGTTCTTAAAAGCAATCCATGATGATCTTCGTAAGAAAAGTTCTTACATTGCCAAGCATTTACTCTTGTCTACTTACATGCCACAAGTAAAATCTAGCAACAAGAACAAGAAAGATTCTTCTTCTAGTAGTAACAATAATCATGCTAAATCCAATATTGTTGCTTCTAGTAGTTCTCTTGATTCCACTAATGATTCTCTTACCCAAGTTACACTTGAGCAAGAAAATAGCTTATTGAAGGGAATTATAGAGAAAGGTGTTTACAAGAGCCTTGCCAGAAGTAAGCAATTTGACGAGATTGTACGCAAGCAAGGAAGGCACTGAAAGAATCAAGGTGTTGGTTTTGAACGCAAGTTGAATGCCAATGGAGTTGAGTGGGAAGAAGATCAATACCCCAAGACGAAGTTTGTTCCTCAACAAGAGAAGTATGACCCCAGTTCTTTTGATGGAACACAAGATCAAGATGATCTTCCACCACAAGACCACAAGATAAAAGGCAAGGACAAGCTTCAAGAGGAGATTGATTCATTTAAAGAAGCTCCAAAGGCCTTGGTCAAGTGGGTTCCCAAGACTACATCAAGTTCCACTTCATCAAGTACGACTACAACTCCAAGGATCCCCATAAAGTTGATGTGGGTCCCAAAGAAGTAGAACTAGATAGTTCTTGAGGGTGACTCCGCCAACATACTTCACTCATATTCATTTTGGCAAGGACAAGTGCAATCAACTTCCATATCTTGCACTAGTTCAAGGAGTCACAAACCCTCTTGTTGGTAAGACAAGGGACAAGGTAACCTAATGCTTTCATGGACAACATCATATGTTTATTTCACTCTATGTCTATGGATATCCCTGTGTGTTCCTTGTGGGACTAACCCATGTAGGTATTGAAAGTGCAACTCACTCCAATGGATTGCTCCAAATGATCTACATCAACATTGAGCATCCACATCTTCAACATCTACATGAAGTCATCATCGACAAAACCCAAGGTTAGTTCATCCCTCTTAGGGGGGATATCACATCTAGGGGGAGCTTTACTCTAAGAATTGAGCTAAAGCAACTCTAATGGTGTGAACACAACAATGCTTTATGTAAAAGTGGTAACCCCACTTGTGCTTAAACGATGAGTATGACCTATGATCAAATGTTCTCATTTGACTCCTAAGTCAATATACTCATATATAGATGACCTACTCATCGCCAATTGCTTGATAGATGCTAGAGTGTTTCTACATGCTTTGCCACATATTTCATTTGCTATCTTATTATGTGAGCATGTTGGTTGCATAATTTTCTCCATTTGTTGTTTTGATTGATTGGTTTTTCTTTTTGCCAAATGGATGGACAAGAATGCCTAAGTACTCCCTCTAGCTATCTATGTTTTCTCATCTCAAACTCTATTCATGCTACATCACAAAGTTTGATCAAGTCGAATTCAGACCCTCCGGGTGAGGAGCACTCGGAGCCACCGATCCGTCAAGGGCTTAAACTTCCAAAACCTCTTAATGGCTTTCGGTCTGACCGATTCATCCATCTCGGTCTCACCGAAATCATTGGGTTGATCTAGGTTTTCATCTCGGTGCAACCGATTAGAACAGTTCGGTCACACCGAGTTGCAGTAACCGCTTGCGATTCTGCATCTCGGTGCCACTGAGTCGTTCCACTCGGTCACACCGACAGTGGCTGGGTATATATATCCGCGGGTTGAAATTTGGAAATTCCTTCAAACTCCCAACCGCGCCTGCCCAGCTCTGCCGCCCCCTTGGTCTCCAGATCGTCGCCGTCATCGCCAGCGCCCTCCTGCTGCTGGTCTCCGCCGCCGTCAACGGGATTCTTCGCTGCCGTTGTTGCCGTAGCGAGTCCGCCGCCAAGTTAGGGTACGGACTCGATCCCTTTGTGTATTCCTTAACTCCGATTCTTGCACAAAGGTTAATGCCATGCTTCTAGCCATGATTGAGATCATCCTATCCAACCAAAACTTCCTCTAGATTAGTTTTGATGCAAAAACTTAGGGTTAGGTTTCCGCCGAACTCATCTCGGACCGACCGATTTGAAGTATTCAGTCTCACCGATTTGGCCCAGGCCATTGCACATGTACTACTCGGTCTGACCGAAGTGTACAAATCAGTGTGACAGAGTTTACTTTCTCTGTGAAACCCTAGCATCTCGGAGTCACCGAACTGCGTCTCGGTCTGATCGAAACTGCCTGTTTAGACTCGAAAGTTGCTTCGGTGTCACCAAGTTAGTCATATCGATAGCTCCGAAATGCTTTCTGCAGAAAACTAAAATTAAGTTTTTGAGTCAAACTTTTTGCAAAAATAGTTGTACTTTGTGATGCTCATCTACTTTGCCTGTACCTATCTATTCACAGGGTCAGTGTCAGCCATGTCAGACAACAGTGATAGCCAGAACAGGTCAGAGGAGCAAGCAAATCTCAGTGAGGGCACTAGTCCCTCCAATAGCAGTTATGATGAGGGTAGCAGAAGCACCCCAAGCAACTTGCCTAAGGCTGCAACTAGGCAAAGGAAGAAGAGAACCTCAGATTCTGAAGATGAGGACTTTGTGGTTGATGAGGAGGTCACCTCAAAGAAGAAGGCAGTCAAGAAGGAATATGCTGCAGCTGCCACCAATCCTAGCATGAAGAAGAAAGCTCCTGCCAAGAGAGTGCCTATGTCAAAAGCCAGAGCCTCTACTCAGGAAACTATGGAGTTCACTCTTGAACCAAGAGAAGAAGAGGCTGCTGGAGGCAAGAAAAGGAAGGAAAGGGTCAAGAAGACCATGGCCAGAGTTATTGGCAGATCATCAATGATGAAAGACCCAGATGAAGATGATGAGGAAGAAGCTGTTGAGCCAGCACCAAAGTCTCAGAAGCTTATGGGAGATGCAATCAAGTCTGGGGCTGATTCATCTAAGCCCAACACAGCTCCAAAGCCATCTGCCCAAGCTCAAGTCCCAAAGCCTACAGCACCCAAGAGATCCAAACCACAGTTGAGCAACTTCAAGAAGAGGCAGAGGACAGGAGAGGAAGAGTCACCACGGATGCATTTCACAGAGTGCCAAGAGCACAGAGGTCTGCAGCAGAGCCAGTTGTCACAGATTCTAGAGCTACAGCTTCAGCACCTGCAGCAACTGCCACTGTTGCACCTTCAGCTGCAACTCCTCCAGCTCCTCAGACATCAGCAGAAGCATTTGCAGACGGACTCCTCTCAACGCCATCTACGCACACCGGAGCCACCAGCCCGAAGACCACTTCAGGAGCTCTCGGAGATCATGCCAAGAGTGCCGAATAGCACTATGCATTTTCGAGCTTTTTGGTAACTTGTTGCCAAAGGGGGAGAAAGTGTATAGATCTTAGGCTTCGAGAGAGAGAGAGAGTGTTTTGCTTTTGTTTGCCTCTCTTGCTACTTGATATTTGTTTGTTTGGTTGCTACATTATTTGTGCTTGTGTGTGAGATACACTTATGATCATGTGGTTGATCATTATGCTTTAATGTGTGCTTGAATGATGCTATCTATAATACTTGTGTATGATCAATCATGTTTCCCTTGGTGATGAGTGCATGTGCTTTACATTCTATCATTTTGAGCGCTCCACCAGGATGTATGTGACATGGAAGAGTAACCAATGATCCTAATCGATTGTGCATTTGCATTCAAAAGCAAATTTTAAATAATGCACAAATTTAGGGGGAGCTCTTGCTTATCACATACTTCTCTAAGCGACGATATATTTCATTCATATTATCATTTGTCGAAGCTTTGATCTATATGTTGTCATCAATTACCAAAAAGGGGGAGATTGAAAGTGCAACTAATCCCCGGGTGGTTTTGGTAATTCATAACAACATATAGCTCATTGAACTAATATCCTTTCAAGTTAAATATTTCAGAAAGTTCAATGATTGGCATGGCACATGGACAAGAGATGTGGACCCCTCAAAATGCTAAGGACAAATATTGGCAAAAGCTCAAGACTCTACATTTCTATTTTAGTGATCCAAGATCACATTGAGTCCATAGGAAAAGCCAATACTATTAAAAGGGGATGAGGTGTTGCTTAATGGTCTACTTGCTCAAAGTGTTTAGTGATATGCTCCAAAACCCTCAACCACTTTCTCAAATCCAAATATGTCCTAAACCTAAAGTCAAACTCGGCCCCGTTGATTTGATCTATCCGGCGCCACCGAGTTCCTTTGACATAGACACTGCCAGAAACCCAATCAGTTCAGTCTCACCGATAGGGATTTCGGTCTCACCGAGATGGGATTGCAAACGCCCCGCCAGCCTATTTCCCCTGCCGGACTCGCCTCCTCCTGCCGGGTCGGCACGGGGCGACGTATCCATGGCGATGTCCTCATCAACGCCCGACTTTCCGTCGGCCGGCTCCGCATGGTTGGCCGGATCGCCCGCCCCTGCCGGTTGTGGCTCGATGATCGTGGCAGCGGGCGCCGCGCCCCTCACCATCTCCGGCCAGGCCGGGTCCACGGCGGGCCTCGCCCGCGACGCGGCCGCCTTCTCCCACACCCGGGCCGAGGCCGCCTCTGCCTCCGCCTCCTTCTGGGCTTTCGCCGCCTCCCTCGCCGCCTTCGCCCGATCACGCAAGGCGGCGTGCTCAGCCATGTCGAGGTCCCGGCCGGACTGGCGGGCCACGAGGTCCTCTTCCACAGTCAGGCCCGGGTCGCGGTCGATGGCGCTGCTTCGGGTCCTCCTCCAAGCAACCTTGCCCATCGCGGCCGCGGTCGCTGCCACCGCCAGGTCAAGGGCGAACCTGAGCATCACAAAGTTAGCACGACATGAACACCAAGCAAGAAAGAAGCAAAGCAGCTAAGAAGCACTTACCCGATGACCGAGGGGATCGCCCGCTTCAGCCCCGTCGATGGGGGAAGCACGTGCGTCTTCTTCACGCTCGTCCTCCCGCGCCCCGGCTGTGTTGATGCCGGACATTTCGCAGCCAACCGCGACACGACCGGTTCCTTCCCATGAAGCTGGTGGCTGGCTGCCGGCTGGCGGGACGGCCCGGTGTCGGCCGTCTTTTGCGGCCATCTCGGTGGGTTGACGTTGGCGTCCCCCCTCGTGTCGAGATGCTACACCACGACCACCGATCAGATTGTCATCGTCATCATCCGACCATCCTCGCAGCAGGTCGAGAGCCGGAGACTTACCCACTTGGCGCGGGCCGCTTTCCACGGTGCCGGCCAGGCGCGCCTCGGCCGCTCCCTCTTCCTTGGTGTCGGACCCTTCCCCGTCCGAGTCGGGCGCGTCTTCCAACAAGAGCTGGGGGGTCAGCCCGTCATGGCGGGCCTGGCCCTCGAATAGCTGCAGCCCTCCCGTCGCGTCAGGGCGCAGTCACAATGTCGAGGTGGCAAAGAAGAGGGACCAGGGACTCACCGACGGCGCTGGGTTCCTCTGGTCGTACGGTGTCTTCCCGAAGTGCCGCGTCGCCCCGTCCAAGTCGGCCTTCGAGATATTATTGACTCGCTCAGTGACCTGGTCCAGCTCCAGCTCCCGGGTAGACATCCTGGTGGGGTCCCGCGGGCCACTCATCTCGCAGATCTTGTGCACCCAGCGCTGCAGCAGCAGCACCCGGCGTGCGATGAAGGTCGCGACGAGGTCCTTTCCCGTGAGGCCCTCGCCTTCCGTCATCTCCTTGACCCGCCGGCAGATTTTCAACATCTCCTGCGGCGGGTTCCGGGGCAGGTACCCCAGTTCATCTTGGTGTGTGGCGTCTCATTGACGAACGGTGAAAAGTTGATGAAGTCGGCCCCCGGGACGATGTTGCGCACGTAGAAGAAGGACTTATGTCACTTCTTGGCCGAGTCCTCGAGGGGCATGATACGTCTCCAACGTCTCTATAATTTTTGATTGTTCCATGCTATTATATTATCTGTTTTGGATGTTTTATATGTGTTAATATGCTATTTTATATTATTTTGGTGGCTAACTTATTAACCTAGTGCCCAGTGCCCAGTGCCAGTTTCTGTTTTTTCCTTGTTTTTGACTTTTACAGAAAAGGAATATCAAACGGAGTCCAAACGGAATAAAACTTTACGGTGATTTTTCTTGGACCAGAAGAAACCCATGAGACTTGGAGAGGAGGCCAGAAGACCTACGAGGCGGCCACAAGCCGTAGGGGCGCGCCCCAGGGGGGTGCCCCAAAGGCTTGTGGGCCCCTCGGAGACCTTCGAACCCTAATCTCAGCACTATAAATCCTCAAATATTCCCCCTATACCAGAGGCCACACCAAAAATACTTTTCCGCCGCCGCAAGCTTCTGTTCCTTTGAGATCCCATCTTGGGGCCTTTTTCGGCACTCCACCGGAGGGGGATCCGATCACAGAGGGCCTCTACACCAACCTTCAAGCCTTCTGATGATGTGTGAGTAGTTTACCACAAACCACAGATTTGATGATTATTGTGATGACACTTATGTTATAAAAAGTAGTGATGATTCTATTTATAAAATTTGTCATAATTATGATTACCCTTTTTCTGAACATTACTCTTTTATTGTGGAAACAATTTGTAATATTTGAGCTTCTTATGATACTCCCACTATTGCAAATGAGAAGAATTTTGCTTATGTGGAGAGTAGTAAATTTTCTATGCTTGTGGATCATGAAAATAATGCTTTATGTGATGGTTATATTTTTGAATTCATTCATGATGCTACTGAAAATTACTATGAGAGAGGAACATATGCTTCTACATATCTCAATAATATCAAGTTTCCTCTCTATGTGTTGAAAGTTCTGAAGTTATGCTTGTTTTGCCTTCCTATGCTAGTTGATTCTTGTTCCAATAAGTTGTTTGCTCACAAAATCCCTATGCATAGGAAGTGGGTTAGGCTTAAATTTTCTAGTCATATTCTTCATGATGCTTCCATTATGTTTCAATTCTTATCTTTTATGTGAGCATCATTGAAATCGTCATGCCTAGCTAAAAAGGCATTAAAGAAAAGCGCTTGTTGGGAGACAACCCAATATTTATCCCTACTGTTTTTGTGTGTTCACATAATTAAGCTACTGTATTAATCATGTTTTATAGATTTTTCTTGAATAAAGTGCCAAGTAAAGCCTTTGGGATAGTGTGGATGATAGTTGACTTGATTCTGTGCAAAAACAGAAACTTTTTCGTTCAGTAACATAATTGTTAAAACTCACTGCAACGTGGAAAAATTCTGAATTTTTTACATAGGATTGAAATACAAATTTTATATGTTTTCCTAATTTTTCAGAATTTTTGGAGTTACAGAAGTATGACCTTAATTCAGATTTTTACATACTGTTCTGTTTTTGACTGATTCTGTTTTCAATGCATAGTTTGCTTGTTTTCTAGTTTCTATGGCTTATATTGCTTAATATAAATTGTAGGAATGATAGGGTACAGTAGGAATCATGAGAGAAAAATTATGAATCTTGTCTTGACAGTACCAAAGTGAATGATTTGTTTTATTATACTAACAGATCTCACGAAGGTTTTGTTAAGTTTTGTGTGATTGAAGTTTTCAAGTTTTGGGTGAGATGTCGATATGAGGAGAATAAGGAGTGACAAGACCCTAAGCTTGGGGATTCCCAAGGCACCCCAAGGTAATATTCAAGGAAGATCCAAGCAACTAAGCTTGGGGATGCCCCGGAAGGCATCCCCTCTTTCGTCTCCAACATTATCGGTAACCTTACTTCGAGCTATATTTTTATTCGTCACATGATATGAGTTTTGCTTGGAGCATAATTTTATTTTATTATTATTTTCTTTCTGTTATTTAGATTAATGTTTTTCATCTTTTATTTCAATAAAAGTGTCAAGTTTAGCCTTTACCATGCTTATTTTGCAAGTCTATATGTTGCTGTTTTGAAAACAGAAAGTTTTCTATCGTTGTATGAATTCTTATGGGAAGTAAGAATATAGTAAGATCTTGAAATTTTTATACAATGAGTAACAACAAATTTTATACAGTGTGGTAATTTTTCAGAAATTTTGGGGTCAGGGAAGTATGAGTACAATTGCACTCTTTACAGACTGTCCTGTTTAGACAGATTGCTGTTATGTTTGCATATGTTTGCTTGTTTAATGATTCTATTTGAGGATAGGAGTATTAAATATGCAGAGGAATTTAGTATGCAATGTCAAATAATAATTTTAGTGATTTTCTACAGTAGATAATGATAAGGTTTTGCATTTGATTTATACTAACTTATCTCACGAGTTCTTGTTGAGTTTTGTGTGGATGAAGTTTTTAAAGATTTAGGGAAACCGTGATATAAAAGGAATTAAGGAGACACAAAAGCTCAAGCTTGGGGATGCCCAAGGCATCCCTAGTTAATATTTCAAGAAATCTCAAGCATCTAAGCTTGGGGATGCCCCGGTTGGCATCCCACCTTTCTTCTTCAACAATGATCGGTCAGTTTTGGTTGAGCCTAAGTTTTTGCTTCTTCACATGATATGTGCTATCCTTAGAATGTAATTTTATTTTGTTTTGCTTGCTGTTTGAATAAAATACTTAAGATCTGAAATTTTATTTATGAGAGAGAGTCTTCATATAGCTGCATAATTATTCAACTACTCATTGATCCTCACTTATATCTTTTTGGAGTAGTTTGTCATTTACTCATGTGCTTCACTTATATCCTATGAGTTAATGGTTGAATTAATTGAATATCATAAATCTGAAATTATATATGTTTCATATGCTTATCCCATGGGGAGTGATGACTTCACATATAAGAGGTAGAGGTGATAAATTTATTGAAAGTTAGCAAACATAGTATTGGTCACTTTAACAATTCATGAAAGAATATTGAAGGAATAGAGATTTCACATATAAATATACTATCTTGGACATCTTCTATGATTGTGAGCCCCATTAATTATTTTCAAACTTGAGCAAATTAGCTGAAATTGGACAAGAAAGACAACGTAATGAGTTATGCTTGGGTATATTTGTATAGAAGTTATATTGTTATGGATCCTCCAACATGTGGTGCTTGCTATTTAGAATCTTTTGCTAGCCAAAATCTCTGTACTAAGCGGGAATACTGCTTGTGCATCCAAAATCCTTGAACCAAGTTCCTCCATGAGTGTCCACCATATCTACCTATATGCGGTATTTACCTGTCGTTCCAAGTAAATTTGCATGTGCCAAACTCTAAACCTTCAAATAATAATCTGTTTTGTATGCCCGAATCGCTCATGTAGCGATTAGGGGTTGTCAGTATCTTCCATGCTAGGTGGGTTATTCTCACGATGAGTGTTTATTCACTTGTCATTCACGAGAGAGTGGCTGGTAATCGAGATGCGCAGTCCCGTGACCAAAAGATCAAAAACAAAATTTCAAATAATTAAACAAAACTCCCCCAGGACTGTTGTTGGTATGGACGGTACCCGTTGTTTCGGATCAGTCGTGGAGTGTGATTGTTGGTGGAGGGGGAGTAAAAACTTTACCATTCTGTTTGGGAACCGCCTATAATGTGTCTAAGCATGGAAGATAGTGAGAACTCTCGGTCGTTACGTTGACAACGAAAGCATACTTCTCAAAATTATATTCATCTCTGTTTTAAAAGCTTCGAGCTCTCGCACCTCTGCAAATCCCTGCTTCCCTCTGCGAAGGGCCTATCTTTTATTTTATGCAAGAGTCAGTAGTATTCCTTCTCATTCCAACCTACTCTTTAGTTGGCAAGCATCATGTGATGGGGAAAGATCTAAGCATATATGGCCATTCAAATATATTTGATCATGAATTATTATTGTTGACAATTATCTATATGATAAATAAGTTGGGAGGCGAAACATTAAGCCCCTATCTTTCTCTGTGTTCAATGGATGCTATTTGTTCTAAAAATATGCTTTGAGTGGTAGCAATCATGGAAGACTATATGATAGTTGAGTATGTGGGATTTGCTAAATCAAAGCTCTTACATAGACCCTTCCTGAAAATAAGATGAATTGCAATTGTTTGATGACTGAGAACCTAGTTTGTTAGTTTTCAAGAAAGTTTATGATCTATGCTTTAACATGTGAATAGCTTGCTACTTGATCATGAGAAGTTTTATGAGATGAGCTACTGTTTATGATATATAATGATGCTAGAAAAAGTGATTGAAATTATCATTGATCAAACTTGTGCACTTGCTAGCATTCACACTTCATAAATTATTTCTTTTATCATTTACCTACTCGAGGACGAGCAGGAATTAAGCTTGGGGATACTGATACGTCTCCAACGTATCTATAATTTATGAAGTATTCATGCCATGTTTACAACAATTCTATATGATTTTCGTATGATTTGATTAGAACTAACCCGGACTGACGTTGTTTTCAGCAGAACTACCGTGGTGTCGTTTTTTGTGCAGAAATAAAAGTTCTCGGAATAGGCTGAATATTTACGGTGATTTTTTATGGACCAGAAGAAGCCCCCGAAGCACAAGAGTTGGGCCAGAAGAGTCCCGAGGCAACGACAAGGGTGGAGGGCTCCCCCCTAGGGCGCACCCCCCTACCTTGTCGCCGCCTTGTGGACCCCCTTGATGTGAGACCGACGCCAAAAATTCCTATAAATCACGAAACCCCCAGAAATAAACCTAGATCGGGATTTCCACCGCCGCAAGCCTCTGTAGCCACTAAAAAACCATCGGGACCCCGTTCCGGCACCCTGCCGGAGAGTGGGAATCGTCACCGGCGGCCATCTTCATCATCTCGGCGGTCTCCATGACGAGGAGGGAGTAGTTCACCCTTGGGGCTGAGGGTATGTACCAGTAGATATGTGTTTGATCTCTCTCTCTCGTGTTCTTGATTTGGCACAATCTTGATGTACCGCGAGCTTTGTTATTATAGTTGGATCATATGGTGTTTCTTCCCTCTCTATCTCTTGTTGTGATGAATTGAGTCTTGCTCTTTGAGGTTTCGTTATGTTGGATTGAGCATTGGATTTGAGAACACTTGATGTATGTCTTGCGATGGGATATCTGTGGTGACAATGGGATGATCTATTGATGCACTTGATGTATGTTTTGGCACTCAACTCGCGGATTCCCGAGGTGACATTGGGGTAATCTATGCATAGGGGTTGATGCACGTTTTCGTCCTACGTTCTCCGATAGGAACTTTGGAGTGATTCTTTGTTGCGCATTGAGGGATTGTTATATGATCCGATTATGTTATCATTGTTGAGAGAACTTGCACTAGTGAAAATATGAACCCTAGGTCTTGTTTTCAAGCATTGCAATACCGTTTTTGCTCACTTTTGTCACTTCCTACCTTGCTGTTTTTATATTTTCAGATTACGAAAACCTATATCTACCATCCATATTACACTTGTATCACCATCTCTTCGCCGAACTAGTGCACCTATACAATTTACCATTGTATTGGGTGTGTTGGGGACACAAGAGACTCTTTGTTATTTGGTTGCAGGGTTGTTTGAGAGAGACCATCTTCATCCTACGCCTCCCACGGATTGATAAACCTTAGGTCATCCACTTGAGGGAAATTTGCTACTGTCCTACAAAACTCTGCGCTTGGAGGCCCAACACGAGTCTACAAGAAGAAGGTTGCGTAGTGGACATCAGGTACTTTCATGGAAATCACATTAGGAGAAGCTACTAAACTCCTAGATAATATTATGGCAAATTACTCTCAATGGCATACCGAAAGACCTTCTACTAGTAAAAAAGTGCATGCGATTGAAGAAATTAATACTTTGAGTGGAAAGATGGATGAACTTATGAAATTGATTGCTAGTAAGAGTGCTCCTATTAATCCTAATGATATGCCTTTGTCAACTTTGATTGAGAATAATAATGACTCTATGGATGTGAATTTTGTTGGTAAGAACAATTTTGGTAATAACGCGTATAGAGGTAATTTCAACCCTAGGCCGTTTCCTAGTAATTCCTCTACTAATTATGGTAATTCCTACAAAAATTCTTATGGAAATTATAATAAAATGCCCTCTGATCTTGAGAATAATGTTAAAGATTTCATTAATTCTAAAATGAATTTTAATGCTATCGTAGAAGAAAAATTGCTTAAGATTGATGATTTGGCTAAAAACGTTGATAAGATTTCTCTTGAGATTGATTCTTTTAAGATTAGATCTATGCCACCCAAGATTGATATTAATGAGTCTCTAAAAGCTATTAAAATTTCTATGAATGAAAGTAAAGAGAGAACCGCTAGGATGTGTGCTAAGAAAGATTGGTTTGTAAAAGCATGTTCTTCTAGTTTTTGTGATAATAATGGTGAAGATCTTAAAGTGATTGGTGTGACTCCTATTGAATCTTTGTTTGCTAATATAAAACTTTGTAAAGATGAGACTAGAGATGAGTCAACTTTATCTAGAAGGCATCTCAATAATTTGGAGGGTGAAGATCTTAATGAAAAAATTGATAAAAGTGGGATTGGCGAGGTCAAAACTTTAAGTAGCGATGAACCCACTCTTTTGGATTTCAAGGACTTTAATTATGATAATTAATCTTTAATAGATTGTATTTCCTGGTTGCAATCCATTCTTAATTCACCTCATGCTTATAATCAAAATAAAGCTTTTACTAAACATATTGTTGATGCTATGATGAAATATTTTGAAGAAAAACTTGAGTTGGAAGTTTCAATCCCTATAAAGCTTTATGATGAGTGGGAACCTACTATTAAAATTAAAATTAAAGATTATGAGTGCAGTGCTTTGTGTGATTTGGGTGCTAGCATTTCCACTATTCCGAAAACTTTATGTGATGTGCTAGGTTTCCATAAATTTGACGATTGTTCTTTGAATTTGCATCTAGCGGATTCCACTATTAAGAAACCTTCGGGAAGGATAAATGATGTTCTTATTGTTGCAAATAGAAATTATGTGCACGTAGATTTTATTGTGCTTGATATAGATTGCAATCCTACATGTCCTATTATTCTTGGTAGACCTTTCCTTAGAACGATTGGTGCAATTATTGATATGAAAGAAGGAAACATTAGATTTCAATTTCCATTAAGTAAGGGCATGGAACACTTTCCAAGAAATAAAATTAAGTTTCCATATGAATCTATTATGAGGGCCACTTATGGATTGCATACCAAAGATGATCTATGCAATATGCCTAGCTAGGGGCATTAAACAATAGCGCTTGTTGGGAGGCAACCCAATTTTTATTTTGTGTTTTTTGTTTTTGCTCCTGTTTTTCAATAAATACACATTATTACCTCTGTATAAATTGTGTTTTAGTGTTTTAATTAGTGTTTGAGCCAAGCAAGAACTTTGGGATGCTTTGGTATATCGTTGATTTGGTTTTGCTGAAAAATAGAAAATTTGCGTTCAGTAACAAAATTGTTAAAATTCACTGGAGTGTGTAAAAATTATGATTTTTTTAACAAAAGATTGTATATTAATTGCCTCTGTTTTCCTATTTTTTTAGAATTTTTTGAGTTACAGAAGTATGACTAATATCCTGGTATTTACAGACTGTTCTGTTTTTGACAGATTCTATTTTCAATGTGTTGTTTGCTTATTTTGATGAATCTATGGGTAGTATCCGGGGGTATGAACCATGGAGAAGTTAGAATACAGTATATATAACACCATTATAAAATTAGAATGAGTTCACAACAGTACCTAAAAGTGGAGATTTGTTTTATCATACTAATGGATCTCACGAGTTTTCTGTTGTGAAGTTTTCAAGTTTTGGGTAAAGTTTTGATGGACTACAGAATAAGGAGTGGCAAGAGCCTAAGCTTGGGGATACCCAAGGCACCCCAAGGTAAAATTCAAGGAGAACCAAGCATCTAAGCATGGGGACGCCCCGGATGGCATCCCCTCTTTTGTCTTCAATCCATCGGTAAATTTACTTGAGGCTATATTTTTATTCACCACATGATATGTGTTTTGCTTGGAGCATCTTGTATGATAAGAGTCTTTGCTTTTTAGTTTACCACAATCATCCTTGATGTACACACCTTTTGAGAGGGACACACATTAATCGTGAATTTATTAGAATACTCTATGTGCTTCACTTATATCTTTTGAGCTAGGCAATTGCTCTAGTGCTTCACTTATATCTTTTTAGAGCACGACAGTGGTTTTATTTTGTAGAAATTGATGAACTCTCATGCTTCACTTATATTATTTTGAGAATCTTAAAACAGCATGGTAATTCGCTTAGGTTATGAATTTAGTCCTAATATGATGGGCATCCAAGAGGGATATAATAAAAAAATTCATATAAGAGCAATTAATATATGAGAAATATGATTCCTTGCATTTGTTTTGAGATATAAAGATGGTGATATTAGAGTCATGCTAGTGAGTAATTGTGGATTGGTAGAAATACTTGTGTTAAAGTTTGTGATTCCCGAAGCATGCACGTATGGTGAACCGTTATGTGATGAAGTCGGAGCATGATTTATTTTTTATTGTCTTCCTTATGAGTGGCGGTCGGGGACAAGCGATGGTCCTTTCCTACCAATCTATCCCCCTAGGAGCATGCGTGTAGTACTTTTCTTTGATAGCTAATAATTTTTTGCAATAAGTATGTGAGTTCTTTATGACTAATGTTGAGTCCATGGATTATACGCACTCTCACCCTTCCACCATTGCTAGCCTCTCTAGTACCGCGCAACTTTCGCCGTTGCATTAAACCCACCATATATCCTTCCTCAAAACAGCCACCATACCTACCTATTATGGCATTTCCATAGCCATTCTGAGATATATTGCCATGCAACTTCCACCGTTCCGTTTATTATGACACGCACCATCATTGTCATATTGTTCTCATATGCATGAGGCATTCATATAGAGTCATATTTTGTTCTAGTATCAAGTTGTAATTCTTGAGTTGTAAGTAAATAAAGGTGTGATGATCATCATTATTAGAGCATTGTCCCATGTGAGGAAAGGATGATGGAGGCTATGATTCCCTCACAAGTTGGGATGAGACTCCGGACTTAAAAATAAAGAGGCCAAAGAGCCCAAAATAAAAAAAAAGAGGCCAAAGAGCCCAAAAAATGAGAGAAAAAGAGAGAAGGGACAATGTTACTATCCTTTTCCACACTTGTTCTTCAAAGTAGCACCATGTTCTTCATGATAGAGAGTCTCCTATTTTATCACTTTCATATACTAGTGGGAATTTTTCATTATAGAACTTGGCTTGTATATTCCAATGATGGGCTTCCTCAAATTGCCCTAGGTCTTCGTGAGCAAGAAAGCTGGATGCACACCCACTTACTTTCCTTTTGAGCTTTCATACACTTATAGCTCTAGTGCATCCGTTGCACGGTAATCCCTACTCACTTGCATCGATATCAATTGATGGGCATCTCCATAGCCCATTAATTTGCCTAGTTGATGTGAGACTTTCTCCTTTTTGTCTTCTCCTCACAACCTCCACCATACTCTATTCCACCTATAGTGCTATATCCATGGCTCACGCTCATGTATTGCATGAAAGTTGAAAAAGCTTGAGAACATTAAAAGTATGAAACAATTGCTTGGCTTGTCAACGGGGTTGTGCATGATAAAATATTTTGTGTGATGAAGATAGAGCATAGCCAGACTATATGATTTTATAGGGATAACTTTCTTTGGCCATGATATTTTGAGAAGACATGATTGCTTTATTAGTATGCTTGAAGTATTATTGTTTTTATGTCAATATTAAACTTTTGTTTTGAATCTTATGGATCTGAACATTCATGCCACAATAAAGAAAATTGCATTGATAAATAGGTTAGGTAGCATTTCACATCAGAAATTCTGTTTTTATAATTTACGTACTCGAGGACGAGCAGGAATTAAGCTTGGGGAAGCTTGATACGTCTCCAATGTATCTATAATTTTTGATTGTTACATGCTATTATATTCTCTATTTTGGATGTTTTATATGCACTAATATGCTATTTTATATTATTTTTGGGACTAAGTTATTAACCTAGTGCCCAGTGCCAGTTTTTGTTTTTTCCTTGTTTTTTACTTTTACAGAAAAGGAATATCAAATGGAGTCCAAACGGAATAAAACTTTACGGTGATTTTTCTTGGACCAGAAGAAACCCACGAGACTTGGAGAGGAGGCCAGAAGACCTACGAGGCGGCCACAAGCTGTAGGGGCACGCCCCCAGGGCTTGTGGGCCCCTTGGAGACCTTCCAACCCTAATCTCAGCACTACAAATCCTCAAATATTCCCCCTATACCAGAGGGCACACCAAAAATAATTTTCCGCCGCCGCAAGCTTCTGTTCCCGTGAGATCCCATCTTGGGGCCTTTTCCGGCACTCCGCCGGAGAGGGATTCGATCACGGAGGGCCTCTACACCAACCTTGTCGCCCTTCCGATGATGTGTGAGTAGTTTACCACAGACCTACGGGTCCATAGCTAGTAGCTAGATGGCTTCTTCTCTCTCTTTGATCTTCAATACAATGTTCTCCTCGATGTTCTTGGAGATCTATTTGATGTAATATTCTTTTGCGGTGGGTTTGTTGAGATCCGATGAATTGTGGATTTATGATCAGATTATCTATGAATATTATTCGAGTCTTCTCTGAACTCTTTTATGCATGATTGAGATAGCTTTATATTTCTCTCCGATCTATCAATTTGGTTTGGCCAACTAGATTGGTTTTTCTTGCAATGGGAGAGGTGCTTTGTGACGGGTTCAATCTTGCGGTGTCCTCACCCAGTGACAGAAGGAGTAGTGTGGCACGTATTGTATTGTTGCCATTAAGGATAAAAAGATGGGGTTTATATCATATTGCTTGAGTTTATCCCTCTACATTATGTCATCTTGCTTAAAGTGTCACTGTGTTCTTATGAAATTAATACTCTAGATGCAGGTAGGAGTCGGTCGATGTGTGGAGTAATAGTAGTAGATGCAGAATCGTTTTGGTTTACTTGTCACGGATGTGATGCCTATATTCATGATCATTTCCTTAGATGACTTCATAATTATGTGCTTTTCTATCAATTGCTCAACAGTAATTTGTTTACCCACTGTATGTTTTCTTCAAGAGAGAAGCCTCTAGTGAAACCTATGGCCCCCGGGTCTATTTTCCTTCATATATTTTCAGATATAAAAACCCAGAAATACCTTGTTGCACTTTATTTATATTTACTTTATTTTGCCTTTTATTTATCTCTTATACCTATCTCTATTAGATCTCACTATTGTTCGTGACTGTGAAGGGATTGACAACCCATTTTTCGTGTTGTGTGCAAGTGTTTGTTAGTTTGTGTAGGTGCATATATTGGAGACTTGCTTGTGCCTCCTACTGGATTGATACCTTGGTTCTTAACTGAGGGAAATACTTATCTCTACTTTGCTGCATCATCCTTTCCTCTTCAAGGGAAAAATCAACACAAGCTCAACAAGTAGGAGGGCAGTTTGGGGAACGGCATGTGCTATTGGCCGGAGATCACGGCTGCCCCGCAGTCGGACATGGTGCCGACCGTCGCCCCCTGCTTCTTGAAGAAGAACATCTTCGCCCAAAGATCAGTATCCGGCATCACGCCGAGGTATCCCTCGCAGAGCATGGTGAAGCCGGCGAGCTGCAGCACGACTTTGGCCCTCAGATGGTGTGGCTATAGCCCAAAGAACTCCAGGAACGCGCAGAAGAAGAGGCTCGCGGGGAGGCCGAACTCGCGGGCGAAGTGGGTGTAGAACACCACGACCTCACCCTCCTGCGGCGCCGGGATCTTCTCCACCCCGGGCGCGCACGCCGCCACCGCATCCGCCGGCGGCACCCGCTTGGTGTCGTGGAGGTACTTGATATCGCCGTCGCTGGTCTCGGAGCCCTCCCAAGAGCCCTTTGGCCACGCCATCGGTGGGGCTCTCCGGGGCACGAGCGCGGCAACAAGGAAGAAGAAGGAGGAAAGAAGACCCGCCTGCACGCACGGCGGTCGAGTGGTGCTATGGGCGGTGGCTCAGGCGACAGGACGGTGTCGTCTCAGGGGTTCGCCACAGCTAGAAGGAGAAGGAGGAGAGGAGGACGAAGGGGAAGCTGGGGTGTGTGCGTGAGCATCTCCGCCGCGCCCCCTCCCCCTAATTTATAACAGCAGTGAAACATGGGGAAGTGGGATCGACTGTGCCCACGATCTCCACTCCCCCGCACTATGCGGGCACATTCCCCGCGTGCATTAACTGCGTCGAGAAACGCAACCGTCCGGTGCCGCCGCAACGCGTGGGCCGAGGGTATGACGTGTTAGGGCCCGGCAATGCCATCGTGTCCCATCGCGCGTGTGGCCTGGCAGGGCCTTGCCCGCCGCACGTCGCCACGCGGCAGGCGCGAACCGTCATACAAACCAAGTTTGGGCGGGCGGACGCTTCGGTTTCCCGCCCAAGCTGGGGTGCCGCGATCCGGCTTCCGGAAGCCGGCATCCAGTGGGTGTTGCCGGAACCTGCGACCCCTCGAAGCCGACGCCAGGCGCCACCCAGCCGGGCTAGCATTCTTCACCAACAAAACCGCCTCCTTGGGAGGGGGGGGGGTAAGCTGCGAAGCCCCCCTGCTTGGAGCCGGCGAGCCTTCACAGCTTCGGGGACTACTGTCGGGGGGATGACCCCCGGGCAAGCAAAGGAACCCGGATCCCTTTTCAAAACATTGGGGTAAGCCAGGCCCCTCAATCCGGCTGGCCTACCTGCTGGCTCCCCAGCGTGAGCCGGCCGGGTATGGCCACCCGGCCCAGCCGGCTAGCGCATGCCGGCTGGCCACAAGAAGACAACGCCCAACGGCAAGCAAGCATGGCTATAGCGTCCCTGCCCTTACGCCGGCCCAGGCGGGCGTAGCTACAGTGCGTCCTGCGCCCCCGCCCGTGGCGGGCGGTGTCCAGGCAATGCAGCCCTGTAATGGGTGGCGCCAATCACCCCGTGACGTGGGACGAGACGTGCCACAGTGGCGTGCCGCCAGCCGGCCCCGTGCCCGACGGCCCCGGCGCGGCCCGCACCCGGTGGACCCGGCGAGAACCGCACCCGTCGGACCCAGCGGCCCCCCACCGGCGGCTCCCAAACAATGAGACCAGGGCCCCGCGCCTTTGTATCATTACCATTGTAACCCTGGGGGGTTAGCCTATAAGACCCCCCAGGGGCCCTCCATGTACGTGGGCAACCAACAGGCGAACTCTCTTAGAGCACACACACATACGAGGCAGGGCAGAGGACAAGTTCCCTCTTCCTCCTTGCCCCAACAGCTCTAGGAGCAACTCTGTACCCAAGTGCATATCATCCATTCGGTAGGACTAGGGGTGTTACCTCCCACGGAGGGCCCCTAACCTGGGTACGTCTCGTGTCACACACTTGCACGTGCCAACCTCGCCTTTCGGACCCACCAGCATCCTCACGTAGCCCCCCACTTTTAGCCATCCCATGGCATCTGCCGTGACATCACCATGACAACGACCGACGCGGTCGCCTCTTTTTTCTACATACCGTATGACTTCTTCTCCTTTCTGTTAGGGGTTACGTTGGTCTACTAATAGTAGCAATGGCTATGTATATGATTTTCATTCTTTCTTTTCTTTTTTGAGGAAAACTCACTGCTTCTATTACTTAAATAATAACTCATTCACCCCTAACAACATCACAAATAGAAACAGGAGAAACACTAAACCAAGTTTTGCATAACTTTTTCACGCAGCCTTCCCTGGCAAGATTATGAGCCGCTCTATTCGCCGACTGATACGTCCATTTTGCATCCTGCATTTATGTTGATATTTATTGCATTATGGGCTGTTATTTCACTTTATGGTACAATACTTATGCCTTTTCTCTCTTATTTTACAAGGTTTACACAAAGAGGGGGAATGCCGGCAGCTCGAATTCTTGACCGGAAAGGAGCAAATCTGAGATACCTATTCTGCACAACTCCAAAAGTCCTAAAATTTTACGAAGAATTATTTTGGAATATATAAAAAATATTGGGCGAAGAAACTATCGGAGGGGACCCACCAGGTGGCCACAAGCCTGGGGGCGCGCCCTACCCCCCAGGGCGCGCCCCCAGGGCTTGTGGGCCCCCTGGCCATCGTCTGGTGCCCCTCTTCTGCTATATGAAAGGTTTTGACCTAGAAAAAATAAGAAGGAAGCTTTCGGGATGAAGCGCCGCCGTATCGAGTTGGAACTTGGGCAGGAGCAATCTAGGGCTCCGGCAGAGCGATTCTGCCGGGGAAACTTCCCTCCCGGAGGGGGAAATCGAAGCCATCGTCATCACCAACAATCCTCTCATCGAGGGAGAGTCAATCCCCATCAACATCTTCACCAGCACCATCTCCTCTCAAACCCTAGTTCATCTCTTGTATTCAATCTTTGTCTCAAAACCTCAGATTGGTACCTGTGGGTTGCTAGTAGTGTTGATTACTCCTTGTAGTTGATGCTAGTTGGTTTATTTGGTGGAAGATCATATGTTCAGATCCTTAATGATATTTATTACCCCTCTAATCTTGAACATGAACATGCTTTGTGAGTAGTTACATTTGTTCCCGAGGACATGGGAGAAGTCTTGTTATAAGTAATCATGTGAATTTGGTATTCGTTCGATATTTTGATGAGATGTGTGTTGTCTTTCCTCTAGTGGTGTTATGTGAACATCGACTACATGACACTTCACCATGATTTGGGCCTAGGGTAAAGCATTGGGAAGTAATAAATAGATGATGGGTTGCTAGAGTGACAGAAGCTTAAACCCTAGTTTATGCGTTGCTTCGTAAGGGGCTGATTTGGATCCACATGTTTCATGCTATGGTTAGATTTATCTTAATTCTTCTTTCGTAGTTGCGGATGCTTGCGATAGGGGTTAATAATAAGTGGGAGGCTTGTCCAAGTAAGGACAACACCCAAGCACCGATCCACCCACATATCAAATTATCAAAGTAACGAACGCGAATCATATGAGCATGATGAAAACTAACTTGATGATAATTCCCATGTGTCCTCGGGAGCGCTTTTCTTTATATAAGAGTTCGTCCAGGTTTATCCTTTGCTACAAAAAGGATTGGGCCACCTTGCTGCACCTTTGTTACACTTGTTATTTGTTATCCGTTACGAATTATCTTATCACAAAACTATCTGTTACCGATAATTTTAGTGCTTGTTGAAAACCGCTTTCATTTCCTTCTGCTCCTCGTTGGGTTCGACACTCTTACTTATCGAAAGGACTACGATTGATCCCCTATGCTTGTGGGTAATCAAGACTCTTTTCTGGCGCCGTTGCCTGGGAGTGAAGCGCCTTGGGTAAGGGAACATTTATATTACGTGCTGAAATTTATTGTCACTTGTCACTATGGAAAGTCATCCTTTGAGGGGCTTGTTCGGGGTATCTTCACCTCGACCGGAAGAGCAAAGAGTTGCTCCTCAACCTACTGCACCTACTGAACATATTTATTATGAAATTCCTTCAGGTATGATAGAGAAACTGCTAGCTAATCCTTATGTAGGAGATGAAACACTACATCGTGATATGCATCTAATCTATGTGGATGAAGTTTGTGGATTATTTAAGCTTGCAGGTTTGCCCGAAGATGAAGTCAAGAAGAAATTATTCCCTTTATCTCTGAAGGGAAAGGCATTGACATGGTATAGGCTATGTGATGATATTGGAGCCTGCAATTACAATCGTTTGAAATTGGAATTTCATCAGAAGTTTTATCCTATGCATCTGGTTCATCGTGATCGGAATTATATATATAATTTTTGGCCTCGTGAAGGAGAAAGTATCTCTCAAGCTTGGGAGAGGCTTAAGTCAATGTTATATTCATGCCCCAATCATGAGCTCTCAAGAGAAATTATTATTCAGAATTTTTATGCTCGGCTTTCTCGTAATGATCAATCCATGCTCGATACTTCTTGTACTGGTTCTTTTATGAAGAAGACTATTGAATGCAAATGGGATCTCTTGGAAAGAATTAAATGCAACTCTGAAGATTGGGAGCTCGACGAAGGTAAGGAGTCAGGTATAAACCTTAATTTTGATTGTGTTAAATCTTTTATGGATACCAATGCTTTTCGTGAATTTAGCACCAAAATATGGACTTGACTCTGAGATAGTAGCTTCTTTCTGTGAATCATTTGCTACTCATGTTGATCTCCCTAAGGAGAAGTGGTTTAAATATCGTCCTCCCATTGAAGTGAAAATAGTAGAACCCATTAAAGCTAAAGAAGAAACCATTACTTATAATGTTGATCCAGTTATTCCTACTGCTTATATTGAGAAACCACCTTTTCCTGTTAGGATAAAAGAACATGCTAAAGCTTCAGCTGTAGTCCATAAGAGTTATACCAGAACACCTACACCCCCTGAACAAATTAAAGTTGAACCTAGTATTGCTATGGTTAAAGATCTCTTGGTCGATAATATTGATGTGCATGTTATTTATTTTTGTGATGAAGCTGCTAGAATTGCTAAACCCGATGAAAAAGATAAACATAGACCTGTTGTTGGCATGCCTGTTGTCTCTGTTAAAATAGGAGATCATTGTTATCATGGCTTATGTGATTTGGGTGCTAGTGTGAGTGCAATCCCTTTTACTTTATATCAAGAAATTATGAATGATATTGCACCTGCTGAAATAGAAGATATTGATGTTACTATTAAACTTGCTAATAGAGATACTATCTCACCGATTGGGATAGTTAGAGATGTTGAAGTCTTGTGTGGGAAAATACAATACCCTACTAATTTTCTAGCTCTTGGTTCCCCACAAGATGATTTTTGTCCCATTATATTTGGTAGACCTTTCTTGAATACTGTTAATGCTAAGATAGATTGTGAGAAAGAAACTGTTAGTGTAAGTTTTGGGGATGTGTCTCATGAGTTTAATTTCTCCAAATTTCGTAGACAAACCCGTGATAAAGAATTGCCTAGTAAAGATGAAATTATTGGTCTTGCTTCTATTGTCGTGCCTCCTACTGATCCTTTAGAACAATATTTGCTAGACCATGAAAATGACATGTTCATGAATGAAAGAAATGAAATAGATGAGATATTCTTTAAACAAATGCCTATTTTAAAACACAATTTTCCTGTTGAGACTCTTGGAGATCCTCTACCACCCAAGAGTGATCCTGTGTTCGATCTTAAACAATTACCTGATACTTTGAAATATGCTTATCTCGATGAAAGGAAGATATATCCTGTTATTATTAGTGCTAACCTTTCAGAGCATGAAGAAAATAAATTGTTGAAAACTCTGAGGAAGCACCGTGCCACTATTGGATATACTCTTGATGATCTTAAGGGCATTAGCCCCACTCTATGTCAGCATAAAATAATATGGAACCTGATGCTAAACCTGTTGTTGATCACCAGTGACAGTTAAATCCTAAGATGAAAGAAGTGGTAAGAAATGAAATACTAAAGCTTCTGGAAGCAGGTATAATTTATCCTATTGCTGATAGTAGATGGGTAAGTCTTGTTCATTGTGTCCCTAAGAAGGGAGGTATTACTGTTGTTCCTAATGATAAAAATGAATTGATTCCGCAAAGAATATTCATAGGTTATAGAATGGTAATTGATTTTAGAAAATTAAATAAAGCTACTAGGAAAGATCATTATCCTCTGCCTTTCATAGATCAAATGCTAGAAAGACTATCACAACATACACATTTTTGCTTTCTAGATGGATATTCTGGTTTTTCCCAAATACCTGTGTCACAAGAGGATCAAGAAAAAACTACTTTTACTTGCCCTTTTGGTACTTTTGCTTATAGACGTATGCCTTTTGGTTTATGCAATGCACCTGCTACCTTTCAAAGATGTATGACTGCTATATTCTCTAACTTTTGTGAAAAGATTGTTGAGGTTTTCATGGATGATTTCTCCGTTTACGGAACTTCTTTTGATGATTGCTTAAGCAACCTTGATCGAGTTTTGCAGAGATGTGAAGAAACTAATATCGTCTTGAATTGGGAGAAGTGCCACTTTATGGTTAATGAAGGTACTGTCTTGGGGCATAAAATCTCCGAAAGAGGTATTGAAGTTCATAAAGCTAAAGTTGATGCTATCGAAAAAATGTCGTGTCCTAAAGATATCAAAGGTATAAGAAGTTTTCTTGGTCATGCTGGTTTCTATAGGATATTTATTAAAGACTCCTCTAAAATCTCTAGGCCTCTCACTAATCTTTTGCAAAAAGATGTTCCATTTGTTTTTGATGATGATTGTGTAGAAGCATTTGAAATCCTTAAGAAAACCTTAATCTCTACACCCATTGTTCAACCACCTGATTGGAACCTACCCTTTGAAATTATGTGTGATGCTAGTGATTATGCTGTTGGTGTTGTTCTAGGACAAAGAGTTGATAAGAAACTAAATGTTATCCATTATGCTAGTAAAACTCTAGATAGTGCTCAAAGAAATTATGCTACTACTGAAAAAGAATTTCTAGCAGTTGTGTTTGCTTGTGATAAATTCAGATCTTATATTGTTGATTCTAAAGTAACTGTTCACACTGATCATGCTTCTATTAAATATCTTATGGAAAAGAAAGATGCTAAACCTAGACTCATTAGGTGGGTTCTATTGCTACAAGAATTTGATTTACATATTATTGATAGAAAGGGAGCTGAGAACCCCGTAGCAGACAACTTGTCTACGCTAGAAAATATTCTTGATGACCCACTACCTATTGATGATAGCTTTCTGGATGAACAATTAGCTGTTATAAATGCTTCTCGTAGTACTCCATGGTATGCAGACTATGCTAATTATATTGTTGCTAAATTTATACCACCCAGTTTTACATACCAACAAAAGAAAAAGTTTTTCTATGATTCAATACACTACTTTTGGGATGACCCACACCTCTATAAAGAGGAGTAGATGGTGTTATTAGACGTTGTGTACCTGAGCATGAACAGGAACAGATCCTACGCAAGTGCCACTCCGAAGCCTACGGAGGACACCATGTTGGAGACAGAACTACACACAAGGTATTACAATCTGGTTTTTATTGGCCTACTCTTTTCAAGGATGCTCGTAAGTTTGTCTTGTCTTGTGATGAATGTCAAAGAATTGGTAATATTAGTAGACGTCAGGAAATTCCTATGAATTATTCACTTGTTATTGAACCATTTGATGTTTGGGGATTTGATTATATGGGACCTTTTCCTTCCTCCAATGGGTATAAACATATTTTGGTTGCTGTTGATTATGTTACCAAGTGGTTAGAAGCTATTCCAACTACTAGTGTTGATCATAACACCTCCATTAAAATGCTTAAAGAAGTTATTGTCCCGAGGTTTGGAGTCCCTAGATATTTAATGACTGATGGTGGTTCACACTTTATTCATGGTGCTTTCCATAAAATACTTGCTAAGTATGATGTTAACCATAGAATTGCATATCCATATCATCCTCAGTCTAGTGGTCAAGTAGAATTAAGTAATAGAGAAATAAAATTGATCTTACAAAAGACTGTTAATAGATCTAGAAAGAATTGGTCTAAGAAACTTGATGATGCACTATGGGCCTATAGAACTTCTTATAAAAACCCTATCGGTATGTCTCCATATAAAATGGTATATGGAAAAGCATGTCACTTACCTCTTGAACTAGAACATAAAGCTTATTGGGCAATTAAAGAGCTCAACTATGATTTCAAACTTGCCAGTGAGAAGAGGCTATTTGACATTAGCTCACCTGATGAATGGAGAACCCAAGCCTATGAGAATGCCAAATTGTTTAAAGAAAAGGTTAAAAGATGGCATGACAAAAGGATACAAAAGCGTGAATTTAATGTAGGTGACCATGTCTTGCTATACAATTCTCGTTTAAGATTTTTTGTAAGAAAACTTCTCTCTAAATGGGAAGGGCCTTACATTATCGAGGAAGTTTATCGTTCCAGTGCCATCAAGATCAACAACGCTGAAGACAATAACCCGAAGGTGGTGAACGGGCAAAGAGTCAAACATTATATCTCAATACTCCATAAATGTTGAAACCAATATTATTAATACCATAGCACTAGAGGAGTACATAAGGGAAACTTTCCAGAACATTCCAGAACCCTGGAAAGGAATAGGTATGTGATACGGTAAGTAAACCGACTCCAAAACTTTCCCAAAAGCAATTTTACTCTATTTTGGAATATTTAAAAAATTAGGAAAATAAAAAGTATTCCGAAAAGTGCACGAGGCAGCGACAAGCCGTGGGGGCGCGCCCTACCCCCCTGGGCGCCTCCCAGGCTTGTGGCCCCTCGTGTGCCCTCCGGACTCCGTTTTCTCCCAGAATACTTCTTTTGCACGGTAAAAATTCATTATATAATCTCCCGAAGGTTTTGACCACCGTACCATGGCAATATCCTCTGTTCTTGTTTCGAGCTGTTTTGCTGACAGATCTAGATCGCCATGACGTCTCCAAGCGCCCCCAAGGACAAGTTCTTCAAGAAGGTCATCAACCCCTACCTTGCGGAGGTGCTGCAACACCCTCAAACTATTGAGATGCGTGAGGGGGTGCTTCACATCCAAGATGTTCAAGGGCCAAGGAGGACCGGAAGCGTGGAGTCTAGGCTCATAGCGGTGGAGCAAGAAGTCTTTAAGTGCCAAGGAATGGTGGAACGCGGGCTCAACGCCAATCACTCCATGATCACGGACTTCACCTGTGACCACAAGATGGATGCCAATGAGATTGGAAAGGCCATCTTCAAGCTTCATGAGAAAACTGAGCACCTCCAAGCCCAGATCTATGACCTGCAAAACCAAAATTTGAGTATGAATATAGATTTAAGAGGATGAGTTTGGCTGCAGATTTGAGGATTCCGGAGACTCGTTCATCCTTCTATGATGGTGAGCCTATGCCCTGGAAGATGGAGGACAAGCCCACCACATCATCAACGCCATCATCACCACCTCCGAAGAAAGAGACTTGAGTACATGGGTATGGGCACTCCCCTTAGCTTGTGCCAAGCTTGGGGGAGGTGCCCCGATAAGGTATCAACATCACATCTTTACCTTTATCGTTTTTCTTAGTTCGATCCTTTTGGTTATATCTTGGTTTAGTAAAATAAAAGTTTCTAGTATGATCTAGCTTTGAGTTTTGCTTTGTGTTCCCTCTATGTAATCGAGTCCGAGAGTTATATAATAAAGATTAGTTTTGAGTTGGGGGCTTTGCTTTCTTGCTATGGTCTTGAAAAAAGGGGGAGATAAAAGAAATAAAAAGATTATATAATAATCTTATGGAAAGTGATGACTTCACATATAAGAAGTATGTCGCATGAAATTTGTTGAGAGTTTTACAAACATAGCTCTAGTCATTGTTGCAATTAATAGGAAGTAATAAAGAAAGAGAGGCTCACATATAAATACACGATCTTGGACATCTTTTGTGATTGTGAGCACTCATTAAAATATTACATGCTAAAAGGTTAATGTTGGACAAGGAAGACAACATAATGGGTTATGTTTTCTTATATCCGAATAGAAGTTATATTGTCATGGATCCTCCAACATGTTGAGCTTGCTTCTCATCCTATGCTAGCCAAATCTTCTGCACCAAGTAGAGATACTACTTGTGCATCCAAAATCCCTTAACCCAGTTTTGCCATGAGTGTCCACCATACCTACCTATGGATTGAGCAAGATCCTTCAAGTAAGTTGTCATCGGTGCAAGCAATAAAAATTGCTCTCTAAATATGTATGATCTTTTAGTCTGAGGAAAATAAGCTTTATACGAACTTGTGATATGGAAGAAATAAAAGCGACGGACTGCATAAAAAAGTTCTTTATCACAAGCAGCAATATAAAGTGACATTCTTTTGCATTAAGATTTTGTGCATCCAAGCATAAAAGCGCATGACAACCTCTGCTTCCCTCTGCGAAGGGCCTATCTTTTATTTTACCTCTTACCTTTATACAAGAGTCATGGTGATCTTCACCTTTCTTTTCATATTTTCTCTTTTTGGCAAGCACTATGTGTTGGGGAAGATCCAGATATATATATCCACTTGGATGTAGGTGTTCATAAATTATTATTGTTGACGTTACCCTTGAGGTAAATGGTTGGGAGGCGAAACTATAAGCCCCTATCTTCCTATGTGTCTAATTGAAACTTTGATCTCATAAGTATCGTGTGAGTGTTAGCAATTATGAAAGATTAAATGATGGTTGAGTATGTGAACTTGCTAAATAAAAGCTCTTACATTGACTCTTTCCGATGTTATGATAAATTGCAATTGTTCCAATGACCAAGATCATCGTTTGTTGGTTTTCAATAAAGTTCTTGATTCATGCTTTATCTTGTGAACGAATTGTTACTTTAGCATGAGAAATTATATGACAATATATATTGTTGTTCTAAATATGATCAAGATGCCCTCATGTTTGTATTTTATTTTATCGATACCTCTATCTCTAAACATGTGGACATGATTATCGATTTCGGCTTTCGCTTCAGGACAAGCAAGGTCTAAGCTTGGGGGAGCTGATACATCCATTTTGCATCATGCTTTTATGTTGATATTTATTGCATTATGGGCTATTATTTCACTTTATGGTACAATACTTATGCCTTTTCTCCCTTATTTTACAAGGTTTACACAAAGAGGGAGAATGCCGGCAGCTGGAATTCTGGACCGGAAAGGAGCAAATCTAAGATACCTATTCTGCACAACTCCAAAAGTCCTGAAATTTTACGGAGACTTATTTTGGAATATATAAAAAATATTGGGCGAAGAAACTACCGGAGGGGACCCACCAGGTGGCCATAAGCCTGGGGGGCACGCCCCGAGGGCTTGTGGGCCCCTGGCCATCGTCTGGTGCCCCTCTTCTGCTATACGAAAGGTTTTGACCTAGAAAAAAATAAGAAGGAAGCTTTCGGGGCAAAGCGTCGCCGTCTCGAGGCGAAACTTGGGCAGGAGCAATCCAGGGCTCCGGCAAAGCGATTCTGCCGGGGAAACTTCCCTCCCGGAGGGGGAAATCGAAGCCATCGTCATCAACAACAATCTTCTAGTCGAGGGAGGGTCAATCTCCATCAACATTTTCACCAGCACCATCTCCTCTCAAACCCTAGTTCATCTCTTGTATTCAATCTTTGTCTCAAAACCTCAGATTGGTACCTGTGGGTTGCTAGTAGTGTTCATTACTCCTTGTAGTTGATGCTAGTTGGTTTATTTGGTGGAAGATCATATGTTCATATCCTTAATGATATTTATTACCCCTCTGATCTTGAACATGAACATGCTTTGTGAGTAGTTATGTTTGTTCCTGAGGACATGGGAGAAGTCTTGTTATAAGTAATCATGTGAATTTGGTATTCGTTCGATATTTTGATGAGACGTATGTTGTCTTTCTTCTAGTGGTGTTATGTGAACGTCCACTACATGACACTTCACCATGATTTGGGCATAGGGGAAGGCATTGGTAAGTAATAAGTAGATGATGGGTTGCTAGAGTGACAGAAGCTTAAACCCTAGTTTATGCGTTGCTTCGTAAGGGGCTGATTTGGATTCACATGTTTCATGCTATGGTTAGATTTATCTTAATTCTTCTTTCATAGTTGCAGATGCTTGCGAGAGGGGTTAATTATAAGTGGGAGGCTTGTCCAAGTAAGGATAGCACCCAAGCACCGGTCCACCCACATATCAAATTATCAAAGTAACGAACGCGAATCATATGAGCATGATGAAAACTAACTTGACGATAATTCCCATGTGTCCTTGGGAGCGCTTTGCTTTATATAAGAGTTCGTCCAGGCCTATCCTTTGCTACAAAAAGGATTGGGATACCTTGATGCACCTTTGTTACACTTGTTACTTGTTACCCATTACGAATTATCTTATCACAAAACTATCTGTTACTGATAATTTCAATGCTTGCAGAAAATACCTTGCTGAAAATCGCTTGTCATTTCCTTCTGCTCCTCGTTGGGTTCGACACTCTTACTTATTGAAAGGACTACGATTGATCCCCTATACTTGTGGGTCATCACCGACCATCTAGACCAGATCACAGGGTGCTCGTCCACACCATGAAGCAACCCCTTGATCTCCTCGATGAGGGGGCCGAACCTCGATCTGTCCTGGGTGCTTGAGTACAACGCAAGTGCTACATCTTGATTATCTGTCTCTAGGCAAAGCTTCTGCACATTCAACTCTAGAGCTAGTTGTACCCCTCTTTTACATGCCAACAATTGTGCATGTTCAGGAACCAAGATGTTAGAGAAAAAATGGCAAGCTTCTGCTCGGAACATTCCATGGTGATCACGAATGACCGCTCCTCCACCTGCAGCTCTTCCTTCCTTCTGCACTGCTCCGTCAACATTCACCTTTAGCTAGTTTATTTTGGAGGTCTCCAAGGCATATTAAGATATGGTCCTACTGGCCTTGTACACGGAGCGTGGACCATGACCCATTCATCCAGCATCGCCCAAATTCTCTTAACAACAACCCGTGCTGATTCCACTCGTTTACCTCTCTGGTTGCGTTTCTAGCTAGCCACATATGATATAGTGAAACTGCAACTAATCCCTGGGTGGTTTTGGTAATTCATAACAACATATATCTCATTGAACTAATATCCATTTGAGATAAAAAAAATTAGGATGATTCGATGATTGGCATGGCAAGGACTAGAGATGTGGACCCCTCAAAATGATAAGGACAAGGATTGGCAAAAGCTCAAGACTCTACATTTTTGTTTAAGTGATCCAAGATCACATTGAGTCCATAGGAAAGCCAATACTATTAAAAGGGGATGAGGTGTTGCGTAATGATCTTGTTGCTCAAGTGCTTAGTGATATTGCTCCAAAACCCTCAGCCACTTTCTCCATCCAAATATGTCCAAACCCTAAATTTCAACTCGGACACACCGATATTTCCTACCCAGCGCCAGCGAGTTCATCTGGACTTAGCCACTGCCAAAACCCTAACAATTCGGTTCCACCGATATGGATCTCAGTCCACTGAGATGGCCTTGTCAGCTCTCTATGACTTGTTGCAATCACTTCAGTCCCACCGAGATGTTGCAATCGGTCCCACAGAGATGACTTAACCGATTCTCTGTTGCCTTGTTGCTTCACTTCGGTCCCACCGAGATGATGCGATCGGCGCCACCGAGATGAGGTTTGCCCTAATCCCTTGCACATCGGTCCCACCAAGTTGTTCCCGTCGATCCCACCGAGATTCCTAACGTTCATATTTTTACACAGATCGGTGCCACCGAGTTTTCTGATCGGTGCCACCAAAATGGGTCAAAAGTGTGTAACGGTTGGATTTTGTGTGGATTCTATATATATACCCCTCCACCCCTTCTTCCTCATTGAGGAGAGCCATCAGAACGTGCCTACACTACCACCATTCATTTTCTAAGAGAGAACCACCTACTCATGTGTTGAGATCAAGAGATTCCAATCCAACCATTTGAACCTTGATTTCTAGCCTTCCCCAAGTTGCTTTCCACTCAAATCCTTCTTCCACCATAGCCAAATCTGTTCGAGAGAGTTGAGTGTTGGGGAGACTATCATTCGAAGCACAAGAGCAAGGAGTTCATCATCAACACACCATCTATTACATTTTGGAGAGTGGTGTCTCCTAGATTGGTTAGGTGCCACTTGGGAGCCTCCGGCATGATGTGGAGTTGAACCAAGAAGTTTGTAAGTGCAAGGAGATCGCCTACTTCGTGAAGATCTACCCGAGTGAGGCAAGTCCTTCATGGACAATGGTCATGGTGGGATAGACAAGGTTGCTTCTTCGTGGACCCTTCGTGGGTGGAGCGCTCCGTGGACTCGCGCAGCCGTTACCCTTCGTGGGTTGAAGTCTCCATCAACGTGGATGTACGATAGCACCACCTATCAGAACCACGCCAAAAGTCTTCATTTCCCCATTGTGTTTGCCTTCTCCAAACCCTTCCCTTTACCTTCATATGAAATGTTTTACATTTCGTTGCTATACTCTTAGAATTGCATGTGTAGGTTGATTGCTTGACTTGTCATAATTGCTAAAATCTGCCACACCTAAAATTGGGAAAAGAAAAGATTTTTATTTGGTTAAGTAGTCTAATCACCCCCCTCTAGACATACTTTCAATCCTACATATAAACACATGATCATAACCGCCTTATCAACTTCCTTCTGTCGTCCGAACCACTCGAGCAGCCAGTTGGAAAGCTTAGCTTGGTCATCAACAAACTATTAGGGAATGAACTCACTGTACCGCCCCTATCATCCTGAACCAGATCCCAACTCCGCCTAGCAAATGGGTGTAACACCCCTGTGTAATAAGCACTGTGATCATCTGTTAATTATGCCAAGTCATCTCCATTTGCAATGCTTGATCATAGTGTTTAAACACCTCAATTCAAGTTTCTCTCTGAAATAAATTCAAATTCAAAGTGCAAAATAAAGTTGCCCAAAATTTGCTAGAGAAATGTTCACCTTCTAGCAAATATTCCTAAATAAATGTTGTTAAGGAAAACAACATCACCATCAAGTCAAAGTGGGCCAAAGCATTTAAAACAGTGCCAAAAGAAGCATTTTAAATGCCTTTCCATTTTTGAAAAATTCAAATGAATTCCAAACTTGCCCAAACTTTTTGTGGCAGTGTCTAAGATCACCAGGGAATTAAAGGGGCACTTCCCATATTTTTCCTGAGTAAAAAGGGTGCCCAAATATTCTCTTACCCATCTCTGTTTATTAAATAAAAAGAAATAAAGAAAAAGAAAAGGGCCACTGTTGGCTGGGCCTTAGTGCACAGTGTGCAGGCCCAGCCCAACAGAGTCGGCGTCGTCTCCCTCCTCCCCGTGTCAGCGCGCGCGCGCGCCCGAACCGGCGATGGCCAGCTGTTGGCCATCCCCCGGCGCCGCTGCCGCCGCAATGGGGATAAGAACGACCCCAGTGCACCCCCAGGCGAACCCAAGCCCCAGTTCCCCCTCTCCCTTGCTCGATCTCAAGCTCGCCCGAGACGCCGTCGCAGCGTCGATCCCGCGGCCACCGTCGTCCCCGCGCCTCACCAGCTCATCCACGAGCTCCCCCGAGCTCCGCTGCGACTACTCCGACCACCAGCTCGAGCCAAGCGCCACTGCATCGAGCGGATCAAGCCAGCCACCTCGCCTCGGACGCCGATGAACTCTGGCCATCCCCGACCTCTCTGCAGCTACTAAACCCCCATCGGCTTTTCGTAGCCTCCCGGTGAGCTCCGCCTTCTCCTCCCGCTTTCCCCGCCGACGTTCGAGCCCGCTAGCGCTAGTTCCACCGGCGCCCGAGCTCACCGCCACGGACCTCGTAGCCAGCGACCGTCCAGTGACCATTTGTTCCCTTGCTGCTGTCCATCCTGCTCGCCGTGCCGCGTAGAGCCTTCCCAACGCTTCGCCTCGTTCATTTGCACGCCGAAGCGAGTTACCCGAGCACCACCCGAACGGCTCGCCGCCGGCAAGGTCATAGCACTTGCCTCCGGCCGTCCCAGCTGCTCCGGCCACCGCCATTCGATGCACGACACCGAGCCGCGTCGAACGCGCCAAGCCACGGCCCAGGAAACCCCCTGTGCGCGAAACCCGAACCCCTCCCGACGTGCGTCGCCGCGTTTGGCTCGCCAGAGCCAACTCCGGCGCGTCTCCGGCCGGCGTCCAACCTGGCGCCGACGTGGCAGCCTCCTGTGAGACTGGCCGCGGGCCCCACGGGCCCCGGTTGACCCAGTTGACTGGGTCAACTGCTGACGGGGCGCCGTGGGCCACTGACATGTGGGTCCCGCCTAATTAAACGATTTTAATTAAATAGATAATATGTTAATTAATTAATTAATTAATTTAAATGCTAATCACTCACTGACTACTGGGGCCCACCCACTAATTAACCTAATTAGTTTAGACTAACCCCTCTGTTAGTACCACAGTCACTGACATGTGGGTCCCACTAGACCCAATGTCAGGTTTGACCCCAGTCAACTGCACTGTTGACTGCTGACGTCACCTAATCATCATGCTGACATCACCCCTGCACTATTCTGGATAATATTGATTTAAATAAATAAAATAAATTCCAGAAATTCTTTAAAACTTAGAAAATTCATAGAATTTAAACCGTAGCTCAGATCGAAAAACTTTATACATGAAAGTTGCTCAGAACGACGAGACAAATTCGATTGTGCTATCTGTTTCCATGTCGGGACCCTCTATGGAGGTGAACCCGCAACTTTTAGCCTGTTTTCGGTAGATAAATAGTGCAAAATATATACCGGTTAATAAATCCAACTTTAATCCTAAAATAACTAAAATGATTTAGACATGTCTTTAGGCAACCTTGCACTGCACGTTAGCATAGCATGCTCTGTGTTGCATATGTTTGTTGTGTATTTATTTGTTTCCTCCCCCTCTTCTCTCTCGGTAGACCCCGGTCCCGACGCAGTTCCTGAGACCGACACAGCTCAGGAGCCCGACGACACCGTTGACGACCTTGCCTTTGCCGCAGAGCAACCAGGCAAGCACCCCCCCCTTTGAACATGCCTGTATCGCCTATTCTTTCTCCCTCCTGCTTGCATTAGAATTTGCTACTGCTTTGAGTTATCATATTCTGATGCATAGCCTGTTTATTGTAACCTGCTATTGATACCTTACCTGCTTATCCTAAACTTCTTAGTATAGGCTGGATAGAGACCCCAGTGACCCCACTTGTCCCAGTTGCCCCGCTGGATTATCGGAAGACTCGACGACCAGGCCCCAGCACCGCACATCACCCCCCTTAGTTGTACGACACTGCAGCATTACCATCGAGTGCCGAGGGTGATACCTCGCTTAGCACTTTTGATGTTAACTCTGTATAGTAGCTATTCGGTCATGGTCATCGAGGATGATTCCTCCTTCACCACTTCCGATAACGACGCTGTCGTGTAACACCTCAAGTGTGAACCTCGAGGGTGATTCCTCCTAAGTTCACCTTGACGGATACATCGAGTAGGAATCCAACGAGGGTGATACCTCGGATTCCCTGATGTTATGGACGCACGGATACTTGGACTTTACAACTGTTACTTGGAAAGGCGGGTTGACCCTGAGGGGTACCCGCGAGTGTTGTGGAGACGGGTTGACCTGGAGGGTGCCCGTGAGATAATTACGAGGCATGGCCGGGCATTCTTAGCCCTTGCCACAAGTCCTCTAGACGGGGCGACGGGGTCACATCGATCGTGAGTCTCTGCTCGTTACCGCAAACCCCAACACACTAACAATTTGGATATTTGATCCGAGTGGGCCTCTGGCCCAATAGCACTAACCATCACGTGAAAACAGTTATGGGCACTCTGCGTCGTATGCATCAGCCGAAGCTTAATGCACGTCAGCGACTGAGCGGCACACGTTGGGTTGGACTGGAAAAGCAACCGCGCTTGTATTAAGGGGTTGCTAGGTCTGCTCACCGGCGGTGCACGTAACGTGCAGGAGTTCCCGGGGCGATGGCCCAAGACCCCTGGGGGCATAGGTTTAGTCCGGCGTGCTGACCTCTCTGTTAAGCCTAGGTCGGGTTGCGGCGTATCGTTTGGCCGAGGCCAAGCATGACCCATGAAAGTGTGTCCGGATGGAGTTAATCAAGCGTGGTGGGTAAGTTGGTGCACCCCTGCAGGGAAGAACTAATCTATGCATAGCCGGATCCTCGGTAACGGACGCTTGAAGTTGTATCCCGATCGATACAACTAGAAATGGATACTAGGGCTCTGGGATCACTTTCTCGCAGGGAGTCGAGAAAGGATCTCTGGCCGAGGTTGATACTTATTACTGCTACTACTTTATACTGTACTAATCTACAGTCTTCTAATGCTGCAAGACTGCTGAAGATGCTAGTCTTCGATAGGACTAGGCCTTCTCTCTATTCTGGCATTTCTGTAGCCTAGTCCACATATACAGCATTTCTTTGATAATGTTGCATATGTAGTGTAGATACTTGCTTGCTGAGTACTTCGGATGAGTACTCACGGTTGCTTTGCTTCCTATTTTTTCCCATATCCGTTTGATGCAACCAGATGACGGAGCCCCAGAGTCAGCTGCCCCCGTCGACGACTACTACTACCACCCCGAGGGTGGTTACTACTACGAGCTTGCCGACGGCCAGGAGTAGGATTGGAGGGTCCCAGGCAGGAGGTCTGCGCCTTTTCGATCGTAGTGTTTTATTTTGCCCCGCCTTCTAAAGGCTTATCTGTTTTATCTTTTATATCTGTACTCAGATATCTGATGGTTTCGCTGACGCTTGTATGCGAGCTTATGTATTCGAGCCCTCGAGGCCCCTGACTTGTAATATAAAGCTTGTATGACTTTATTTATGTTTTAGAGTTGTGTTGTGATTCCTTCAAGTGAGTCCTTAGACTTGATCGTGTGCATTTGCGTGTATGATTAGTACATGATTAAGGCGGAGGCGTCACAATGGGCACTTCCAAAACCGATGAAGAGCCGTCTCCTCTCGGCTACAAATAGGACAGAAGATACCCTCCTTAATTTTCCGTCGATGGAGTTCGGACCTTACAACCAAGCCGTTCCTCATGAGTCTCCATACATGATTTTTTGCTTTGCACGGAACCTCCGTATTCCATAACTCATTCCAACCCTGTCTAGCAATCACCGTAGAGGAGCAAGATGGGTTGTTCCGCTTTTGCTCTCGAAGCTGCATTTCAAGGTGATATGCTGACCGAACGGTGAAGCACCTATTCTTGGTTAACATCTCTATTATGATTTTCATGTTTAATCTACTGTTTTCTTAGATTAAACTTAATGAAAAAATGCTCAAATATTCAACAAAAAATGTCTTCTCCCGCTGAACGAACCTCGCGAAAAAGTGGCAAAAAAATCTGGAAGAATGGGAGCACTAATACCAAATTTAAGTGAAATGGTTCCGAAAATTAGCCATCTCACTCCAATGTACTCCCTTCATTCCAGAATATAAGGTGTATTGATTTTCGTGCAAGTTAACCATTTGAATGTTTGACTAAGATTATAGAATAATATAACAACATATGCTATATCTAATAGATAAAATATAAAACTATTTTTCATGACGGATCAAATAATATAAATTTTATATTGCGGATATTGATAAGTTTTTCTAAAAACTTAGTAAAACATACACTTGTTTGATTTTTGAAAAAACAAATACACCTTGAAGGAACGGAGAGAGTATAGTTGAGCCTTGCGCAATGTGTGACGTAGAGACGAAAACACGTTATCTTCGACGGGCTCATCATATACGAGACGAAAGACGACAAAAGATCCAGGAAAGGAGTGATTATCGCCGTAACGTACGCGGATGTGTACATGCAAACAAAAGACTTTGCGCCTGTCTTGGCAGTTGGCACCCAGCCGAACCGGATTAGGACCAGACAACCGCGCCATATGCAGAAGCAACAGATCGTCGTCGCGCAGCCAAGAAAAGGATAGGAAAATCACACAACTGACGTGACGGGAGCATGACATGGGCCGCGACGTCGTCGTCCTTGGTTTGCAGCAACCACAAAATCAAAGATGAAGCCCCGGCAACCTAGGAGTAGGAAATCAGTGATACTTTTCAGTTTGCAAATGATTAGCTAGTGGATATACACGGCTTACATTTACTAGCAGCACTAGGCGTTGGTTAGTCAAATGCTTATGGACGGACGCATCATTGCTGCACCGGAGCCTACTACCCCTGGGGATGTATCTGGTGCACCGGGGCAATTGGTGCTACCGGTGCACCGGTTGCCCGTTGCACATTTAAAAATGTTTTAAAAATTCCGGAAAAAATTTAGTGCATTGAGACAACATCAATGTACGTTGTCATAAAAAATCAAATCAAAATTCGAAACATTGCTTGAGATACAAAAATAACAAATTTGACATTGAACAGTACATAACACAAGTTGGGCTTCAGTTTTGGCCCATTAGCACATTGACGTCAAATTTGTCATTTTTGTATCTTGAGCATTGTTCTGAATTTTGATTTGAATTTTTGTGACAACATGCATTGATGTTGTGTCGATGCACTAATTTTTTTTGGATTTTTTCGAGTATTTTTTATATGTGCAACGGGGTCCGATGCATCAGATAAGTTCCCCACTATCCCTACCCTGGTTTTCCTGTGTTCCCACGAGCTGGGCATGCGTATTTGTTAAAGGCGTCCGCGCTGCGTGCAGCTCAGAGTTTGACTAGCGGCACGTGTTGTTTAATGAGGCTTTCTTTGACTGTTAGCAATGGCTTTCAAGTTTGACAACCGATCCACCGGACCGGAGTTGCACAAACATGGACACGTCACTTTGCCGTGCACGGAAAAGGAAACGAGGCAGCAAACTCTCCATTCACAACCCAGCATGGAAACAAATATTCGCAGCAATATGCCACACACCAGTACTACGTACATGCGCCAAATCTTACTAGTTCCGGTGTTGATCGGACCCGTCGTGCGCCCTGAAACGAGGAGGGAGATGAGGTCCTACGCCCTAAGCAACACGTTAAGCAACCCGCGCGCAAAGGCGGCTCGACGGCGGCCATTCGCGCGGTCCGCGGCCGCGCGCGGGGGCCAAAAGGCGGCTTTGAGTCGAACCCACGGCGACCGCCCGCCCCCGCCCTCTCCTCGCCGTGGCGTGCGGCCTTGAGCTGCTAATCTAATCTAATCATTGGTTTTGTATAGGTAGGTAACAAACACGGGACGGTCACGTGCAACCGTGCGCCGACCGTCGTTAGTAGCGGACGCTTCTGCGCGCAAAAGCGCCCCTTGCTTTTCGCATTCGCCGCATGGGCGATCCGTTCAGGCCATTTTCTTTTCTTTTCTTTCGAGCGGGGTGCAGGCCATTTTCTCGATAAAAACTTGCAAGGGAAAATAAACTTCCGAGATCGATTGTTTCCAACTCGTGGGTCACATCTACCTGACCTGCATCAAACATTGATGTGTGTCTATAAAATTTTGAAGAATGTTTGAACATGTATTTTGATCTCACCTAGCATGAGAGCATCTCCAGCCGTTGCCCCCCCCCCCCCCCCCCCCCTCCCCCCCTCCCGGGCTTGAAAAATCGCCGCATGGGGGCGAACCGGCGCAAAAATCGGCTTGGGGGCGATTGGGTTCCCAGCCGCTGCCCCCAGGTCGCCCCCAGGCGCCGATATCGGTCCAGGTTTGCCCCAAATTTGCCCGCTTTTCAGCCCATTTTCGACGCAAAATCGGTCCGCTATCGACGCAAATCGGCCCATATTCGCCGTGCTTCGGCGCAAATTCAACAGAAGTTATTTTTTAACACATAGTTCATCACAGAAAATCAATAGAAATCAAATAGTTCAATACAAATTATATAGTTCAACAAATAAAAACTCATATTTCATCACACGTCGAGCTAGGCGTTGCCCTTGAGCCTCCATAGGTGCTCCACCAGATCCTGCTGCAGTTGTTGATGCACCTGTGGGTCTCGGATCTCCTGACGCATATTGAGGAAGGCAGTACAGGTTGCCGGTAGCTGGTGATCAACTTGGGCAAGAGGACCCTGCCTGTAATATGGTTCAGTGTCAAACACTGGATCTTCCTGCTCACTCTCAATGATCATGTTGTGCAAGATGACACATCAAGTCATGATCTCCCACATTTGGACTTTGGACCAGGTCTGAGCGGGGTACCGGACAACAGCAAATCGAGATTGGAGCACACCAAATGCCCGCTCGACATCCTTCCTGCAAGCCTCCTGAACCTTCGCAAAGTGGGAGTTCTCGCCTCCTGGCACAGGGCTTGAGATAGTCTTCACAAATGTGGACCATCTCGGATAGATGCCATCTGCTAGGTAGTATCCCTTGTTGTAGTGCCGCCCATTGACCTTGAAGTTCATCGGAGGAGAATGACCTTCAACAAGCTTGGCAAAGACAGGGGAGCACTGCAGCACGTTGATGTCATTGTGAGTTCCTGGCATACCAAAGAAGGAGTGCCAAATTCAGAGGTCCTGTGTGGCCACTGCCTCAAGTACCACACTGCAACCGCCTTTGTCGCCTTTGTACATCCCCTGCCAAGCAAATGGACGGTTTTTCCATTTCCAATGCATGCAGTCGATGCTTCCAAGCATCCCAGGAAATCCTCTTGCGGCATTCTGTGCTAGGATCCGAGCGGTGTCTTCAGCATTGGGTGATTGCAAGTATTGCGGTCCAAGCACTGCCACCACTGCCCTGCAGAACTTGTAGAAACACTCAATGGTCATGGACTCGGCCATGCGCCCATAGTCGTCGAGTGAATCACCGGGAGCTCCGTATGCAAGCATCCTCATAGCTGTCGTGCACTTCTGGATTGAGGTGAATCCAAGTTTGCTGGTGCAATCCTTCTTGCACTTGAAGTAGCTGTCGAACTCCCAGATGGAATTCACAATCCTGAGGAAAAGCTTTCGGCTCATCCGATAACGACGCCGAAATACTTTGTTGCCGTGCAGTGGAGCGTCGGCAAAGTAGTCGGAGTAGAGCATGCAATAACCTTCCAGACGATGCCGGTTCTTTGCTTTCAGCCGCCCCGGCGCCGAGCCACCTCGCCGCGGCTTTTCATCGCTCGCGAGCAGGCCGGCCAGGGCGGCGAGGACCATGAGATGCTCTTCGTCCTGGACGTCGGCATCGGCTTCCTCCTCCAGCAGCGCCGCGAGCGCCTCCTCGTCGTCCGAGTCCATCGCCGAGCAGACAAATCGCCGAACACCTGGCGGGCGTGGTGGGCGCACGGCCGCCGGTATCCCACCCTGCGCGGCCGGAGCGTCAGAAAGCTCGCCCAAGAAGGTGGTGGAGAGGTTGCCGCGGCAAAACCCCTATCTTTTCCGGCGGGGAATGGCCTAGCGGTGGTGGGCGGTGGGCGGCGCTGGGATCGGCAAGATGGCGGGAGGTCGCGCGGGGGTGGGGGCGAATCTGGCCGTTTGTCTTGACTTTTCGCCTGACAGTGTGGCCCAGACGTGGTTTTTCCTTCCGCCGGAGCCCCCGAACGCCCCCAGTGCGCTGGGTTCGGCCTGGGATCGTCGGGCCCAAAATCGAGCCGAGCCGGCAGATTTCGGCGTCTTGGGGGCGCGACTGGGGGGATTTTTCGGCGCCGGCGCGGAAAAAGCCGCCCTGGGGGGCTTGTTGGGGGCGCGGCTGGAGATGCTCTGAGATCTCACACAAGTCTTTCCCAACACAACCCAAGTTAAGAACTTAATGCAAGAAACCACCATACTGAAGGCTGGGTCGGCAGAAAACACCATGTCTACGGTAATTATTCCGTGTAAACCATTGATCGGTGAATTAGAGCTCTTTGAGCATGTTTATGACATATGGGTCCCGGTTGTCAGGAGCCAACTTGGCAAAAATACGCCACATGGACACTTTGACTGGTCAAAAACGTCGCGTCGACACAAGCAAGGCCACTATCTCTCTTTGACTGGTCCACTCCTTCTACGCTCTCTCTAAAGAAAAATTGCGGCGGACCTTGGAGGCGCTGCGTCCATCTCGGGCGGTGGGAGGAGACTCTGCGCGCGGTGGCGAATCTGGCGACGAGGACCGGCGGTGTAGAGCGGGGCGGCACAATTGGCGACGACGACCGGGGGTGTAGAGCGCGCCGACGCCTCTAGGATATCTCCCCGTCACGCTGTGCGGCGGATGCGACCGCGGCGGCCGACGTGCGGCGCAAGCTCGTGGCACGCAAGTGCAGGTCGAGCACGGCGCTGGTGCCGGAGATGTTATCCCTGCCTTGGAACTTCACACCGGTGGTCAGAGACGACGAGATGTCGTTCCCGATGTGTCACCAGAGAGATCCTACATACTCCTCGGCTGGCTCTCTTCTCTAAGGCATGGACGCGAACCAGCTGCCCCCGCCCACGGTAGGGCACCATCTGTTGGAAAATTAGGCAAGTTCATGATTAATTCCAGTAAATAATTCATGACTAGAACAGATACTAGCATACAACAATCTAGCAAACTAGAAGAACAACAAGACATGCATAACAACAGCGAACACGAAACAATAGTTTTAGAGACAGACATGAACAGATGATGTTGGACGTACTGTTCGTTAGCTATTGTGGGTGCGACGGTGTTGATGACGATGTTGGCGACGATCTGCTGCTGACGGCGATGAAGACGACGATGAGTAGCACCGCCCGACTTGGACGGAAGATGACCCGTGATGACGAATTTGAGCAGTCGCGCAGAGCGCTTCCCAAAAACCTAATTTGTCCTCTCCCGGTGCAGGATCGCAAGGACGAACGGTTCCGGAGACCTGCTCTCCCACGCGCCGATGCACGCCGGCGTTTGGGATGAAGTAGACTACGACGGCGGCGCAAGTTGCGAGATGAGGCAAAACCCTAGGTGTTTTTCGGTGTGTCTTTGGCCGCAGCCGGTAGCTGTATATATATTAGGACCAGAGGCGGTATTGTGTCGCGATCACAATCCCAAACCGACTCGGTTTCTAATTCGTATACTTACCGGACAAGAAATCAAAAACTTGTCTGCCAAGACATAAAAATAAAACGGCAAAAGGAAGCTGCGCCCCTGCAAGGAGACGGACCGGATTTTGGCGGACCATTCACGCGCATGTCGCACGTACGCGCCGCCACGCCACGCCAGGCCACAGCCCGGCCCGGCCAGGCGAGCGAGCGCGCGCGTGTGGTCTTTCCTTTCTCTTCTCACACACCACTTAGAGTGGTGGAGAGAACCCACTATATAAAGAGGTCCAACTCTTCTTCAACTTCCGGGGTGGGACTAAACTTTAGCACCACCACTTGCCATTTTACACATGGGCTTTGAGATTTCAGAAATTGCTATGGGCCTAGCCCATTAATTCTAGCAATCCCCCACCAGATCTCAAATACCCATTTAGAGATTTACCTTCTCTCACCACTTGTTTAATATACCAGTGTTTCAGCAGAGACTGTTAAGTTGAACTTCTGCCTAGAACTTTAAGCTACATCCATTCACAACTTGACAATGGACTATGCCTTGAATTGCTAGTTTTGTGTGAACAGGTTTCACTCAAAGTCTTAACCAGTACCTGACCGCCAGTAGGCTACCCCGCGGTTTGGAGCTTATACGTCATACTCCCTGGTCTCTTCGTGAGCTTACTAGAGATCACCCAAATCTCATAGACTGCGACGTTTACAGTCAGAACTCATATAGGTGTGTTCTTTCAAGACTGCTCTGTAGGACAGCATCTTTGCTAATTATAGCCAATAGAACCACATTAAGGCATGTTGCCAACCTACCTTACAGCTCTGAGAGTTTTGCATCTTCACTTAGAGACGGTCATTAGTTATTACTCTCCTCAGTTAACCAATAGCTTGTTCTTCCCAGATTCTAATTCACGGGATCTCCGATCACAAAGGTTGGGTTACTACTATGGTGTAACATCTATGGGTCTCATACCCATCTCCCTCGATGCAATATCTATCACATTTCGTGATAGTCCCTTTGTAAAGGGGTCTGCCAGGTTTTTGTCTGTTTGAATATACGTAACAGTTATTACTCCGGAGTTTCTCAATTCCTGACAGACTTCAAACGTCTCTTCACGTGTCTTGATGACTTCGCATTATCTTTAGAATTGTTTACTTTAGCGGTAACCGTTTGGTTGTCACAATTCATAAGAATAGCCGGTACAGGTTTTTCAACCACAGGCAAGTCCATCAAGAGCTCACGCAGCCATTCTGCCTCAACAGTAGCTGTGTCTAAAGCAGTTAATTCTGCTTCCATAGTTGACCTCGTCAATATGGTTTGCTTGCAAGACCTCCATGACACTGCGCCACCTCCATGAGTAAATACATACCCACTCGTTGCGTAGAGTACATCAACATCGGAGATCTAGTTTGAATCACTATATCCCTCTAGCACAGCAGGATGCCCTGATAAGTAATTTTGAAACTCATAGTACCTCTCAGATAGCGCAAGACCCTTTCTAGTGCATGCCAATGATCATCACCCGGGTTGGACATGAACCTACTCAGTTTGCTCACAGCAAAAGAGATATCTGGTCTTGTAGCGCTAGCTAAGTACATGAGTGAACTGACAATTTGATAGTATCTTAATTGATCTCTTGTTTCTTTCTTGTTCTTTCTGAGTGTCTCACTGGGATCATAAGGTGTTGGAGAAGGCTTGCTATCCATAAAGCCGAACCGGCTCAAGACCTTCTCAACATAGTGAGATTGCGTTAGAGTAATCCCACTCTCATCCTTAATAAGTTTGATGTTTAGAATTACATCGGCTTCTCCCAGATCTTTCATGTCAAAACTTTTTGATAGAAAAGACTTGACCTCATTGATCGCATTAATGTTTGTACCAAAGATCAGTATGTCATCCACATACAAACATAATATGACACTATTGCCCCCACCATGGCGATAGTAAACACACCTATCAGCCTCGTTAATGACAAATCCTGCAGAAGTCAGAGTTCTTTCAAACTTCTCATGCCATTGCTTAGGTGCCTGTTTCAGGCCATACAAAGATTTTAACAACTTGCACACTTTTCTCTCTTCACCCTTTACCACAAACTCGTCAGGCTGATCCATATAGATTTCCTCTTCCAACTCTCCATTGAGGAAAGCTGTCTTTACATCCATTTGATGAATGATAAGACCATAAGAGGCAGCCAAGGAAAGTAACACTCGAATGATGGTCATTCTAGCAATGGGTGAATAGGTGTCAAAGTAATCTTCGCCTTCTTTCTGAGTGTAGCCCTTGGCCACTAGCCGCGCCTTGTACTTATCAATAGTACCATCAGGCTTTAGCTTCTTTTTGAACACCCACTTACATCCCACAGGTTTACAACCATATGGTCTATCAGTTAGTTCCCAAGTTCCATTAGAAAGAATTGAGTCCATCTCATTATGAACATCTTCTTTCCAATCATCTACATCCGGAGATGCATATGCCTCTGCAATCGTCTTGGGTGTGTCGTCCACAAGGTATACAATGAAATCATCACCAAAGGATTTTGCAATCCTTTGTCTCTTGTTCCTTATAGGAACTTCATTGTTATCCTTCTCAAGGACTTCCTCATGTGATTGTTCGAAATATTCATCAGTTGTACTAGATTCAGGAATTATCTCAGAAGAAAATCTAGCAATGCTATGCATATCTTTCATAGGAAATATGTTCTCAAAAAATGTTGCATCACGAGATTCCATTATAGTATCAACATGCATATCAGGTACTTCAGATTTTACCACTAAAAATCTATAAGCAATGCTCCGTTGAGCATATCCTAGAAAGACACAATCCACTGTCTTTGGTCCAAGTTTGCGTTTCTTAGGAATAGGAATATTGACCTTTGTCAAACATCCCCAAGTGCGCAAATAAGAAAGTGATGGTTTTCTCCCAACCCACTCCTCATAAGGGGTTTTCTCCTTATTATTGTTAGGAACTCTATTCAGGACATGACATGAAGTCAATAGAGCCTCCCCCCACCATGCCTTCGATAAACCAGCAGTGTCTAACATGGCATTCACCAAGTCAGTCAATGTGCGGTTTTTCCTCTCGGCAACTCCATTTGATTGGGGTGAATAGGGAGGCGTCCTCTCATGAATAATACCATGTTCCTCACAAAATTCATCAAATACTTTTGGAAAATACTCTCCACCACGATCGGACCTAAGACGCTTGATCTTTCTCTCTAGTTGATTTTCAACTTCAGCTTTATAGATTTTAAAGTAGTCTAATGCTTCATCTTTAGTTTGCAACAAATAAACATAGCAAAATCTAGTCGCATCATCAATCAAAGTCATGAAATATCTCTTTCCACCTTTTGTCAACACACCATTCATCTCACAAAGATCAGAATGTATGAGTTCTAGAGGTGCCAAGTTTCTCTCCTCGGCAGCCTTATGAGGCTTTCGAGGTTGCTTCGATTGCACACAACTATGGCACTTAGAACCTTTGGCAATAGTGAAATTCGGAATTAAACTCATACTGGATAGCCGAGACATTAAACCAAAATTAATATGACATAAACGAGAGTGCCAAATACTTGCATCATCATTAACACTAGCACAAATTTGGTTTACTGGCATATTGCAAAAAATCTGAAAGGGAAAAGCGGAACAAGCCTCCGCACTCATAGCCTTTGCCTATAAATTGTCCAAATCTTGACACGATTACTTTATTCGACTCTAAAACTACCTTAAACCCATCTCGACATAGAAGGGAGCCGCTAACTAGATTCTTGTTCATAGTAGGGACATGCTGCACGTTTCTTAATTGTATGATCTTTCCCGAAGTAAACTTCAGATCCACCGTGCCAATGCCACGAACAGAAGCATGTGACCCATTCCCCATTAGGACGGAAGAATCCCTTGCGACCTGATAAGAAGTAAACAAGGAGACGTCAGCACACACATGAACGTTAGCACCCGAATCAATCCACCATGAAGATGATTGAAATACTGAAAGCACAATAGGTAAATTACCATACCCATCAGTATTGCTAGCGGTCACCATGTTGACAGTCTTGGAGCTCGTTTTCCCTCTACGGTCTGCACGTTCAGGGCATTCCTTGGAAAAGTGTCCGGGCTTCCCACAGGCGTAGCACTCTAGCTCAGCCTTGTTGAACTTCTTCTTCTTGAAGGTAGTAGTCTTGGTAGGCTTGTTGAAAACAGGTTTGTTTTTCCCTTTGTCCTTGTTCTGTGGGTACCTCTGCACCATATTGGCGGTAGGCTGAACCTCACCTCCTTTCTCAGTAGTGTCTTTAGCCCGAGCTTTTTCTTCAACATCAAGAGATGCAATCAGATTTTCAACTGATATCTCATGTCTCTTATGTTTCAGAGTTGTGGCGAAATTCCTCCATGAAGGAGGCAACTTTGCAATCATGCACCCAGCCACGAATATGTCGGGTAGAACACACTTAAGGAGTTCAAGTTCTATCACAATGCACTGTATCTCATGAGCTTGTTCAACCACAGAACGGTTATTCACCATCTTGTAGTCATGAAAACTCTCCATGATGTACAGTTCACTGCCTGCATCTGTTGCACCGAATTTTGCATTCAGTGCATCCCACAGAGTCTTTCCGTCATCTATGTGCATGTACACATTACACAGACGGTTAGCAAGAACACTCAGAATGCATCCCACAAACATAGTATTGGCTTCCTGGAATTTTCTCTGATCTTCGTCAGACATTCCCTCTGGAGCACCAACACTAACGTGGAAAACTTTCAGAGCAGTAAGCCAGAGCGTGGTCTTCACCTGCCACCTCTTAAAGTGCACACCGGTAAATTTATCCGGCCTCAGTGCATCAGCGAATCCAGCCATAGTTAACTCAGGAAATTGCCTACAATTAGGTTTTTCGATTGTTGGAAAATTAGGCAAGTTCATGATTAATTCCAGTAAATAATTCATGACTAGAACAGATACTAGCATACAACAATCTAGCAAACTAGAAGAACAGCAAGACATGCATAACAGCAGTGAACACGAAACAATAGCTGTAGAGACAGACATGAACAGATGATGTTGGACGTACTGTTCGTTAGCTATTGTGTGTTACGGTGTTGATGACGATGTTGGTGACTATCTGCTGCTGACGGTGATGAAGACAACGATGAGTAGCACTGCCCGACTTGGACGGAAGACGACCCGTGATGACAAATTTGAGCAGTCGCGCAGAGTGCTTCCCAAAAACCTAATTCGTCCTCTCCCGGTGCAGGATCGCAAGGACGAACGGTTCTGGAGACCTGCTCTCCCACGCGCCGATGCACGCCGGCGTTTGGGATGAAGTAGACTACGACGGCGGCGCAAGTTGCGAGATGAGGCAAAACCCTAGGTGTTTTTCGGTGTGTCTTTGGCCGCAACCGGTAGCTGTATATATATTAGGACCAGAGGCGGTATTGTGTCGCGATCACAATCCCAAACCGACTCGGTTTCTAATTCGTATACTTACCGGACAAGAAATCAAAAACTTGTCTGCCAAGACATAAAAATAAAATGGCAAAAGGAAGTTGCGCCCCTGCAAGGAGACGGACCGGATTTCGGCGAACCATTCATGCGCATGTCGCACGTACGCCTCGCCTCGCCTCGCCTCGCCACGCCACGCCACAGCCCGGCCCGGCCCGGCCAGGCGAGGCGAGGCGAGCGAGCGCGCGCGTGTGGTCTTTCCTTTCTCTTCTCACACACCACTTAGAGTGGTGGAGAGAACCCACTATATAAAGAGGTCCAACTCTTCTTCAACTTCCGGGGTGGGACTAAACTTTAGCACCACCACTTGCCATTTTACACATGGGCTTTGAGATTTCAGAAATTGGTATGGGCCTAGCCCATTAATTCTAACACCACCTGCTTGGCGGCGTGGGTCTCGCTCGGCTGGCTCTCTTCGGCCTACTGGCTATGGTCAGTGGCATGGACGCGAGCCATGGCGCAGGCGCCGCCAATGTGGGGTTGGTCCGCTTTGACGGCCGCCTTCTCAGGCTCAAGGCGGGACAGTTGCCGTCCATCCCCTTCCCTTCGTGCGCGCGCATTAGTCGTTATTTCCCCCCCTCCCGCATAGGGTTTGCCGCCGTCGTGGGCAAAGAAGAGGAGAGGGTGTGCCGGCGGCTCGATCCAGATCGAGGACCACGCGGCGACGGAGCGTCGCGGTTGGGCTTGTGGCTGGTTGCAGCGATGACGTGGGGAGATCGATGACAGCGTGGGGAGATGGATGGCAACAGCGTGGGTGGGCATGGAAGGGCATTTTTACCAGTCAAATTGCCCACGTGGCGGGTTTTTTCCAAGTTAGCTCCTAACAAATAGGATCCATTATCATAAACATGCCCAAAGAGCTCTAATCAACCGATGAGTGGTTTATGTAAAAACAAAATACAATAGCCATAGTGTTTTCTTTCAAAAGAATGTAGACTGGTGTTTTCTATTGACCTAGCCTTCAAGCTAGTGACTTCTTGCAATTTACTCTAAGAACTTATTAGGGCATCTCCAACACCGACCCTTGAACCGTCCACATATGTCTGGACCGTGCTGTCCGGACCACGGAAGCCATCCAACGTGGTCACGTATCGGTCTACGGCGCGGTCCGGACGTATTTTCTTTCGCAAACCGGAGACAATGTGGGGGGCTTTGCGGGCGTCCGGACAGCAACCACGCCCGCTTCTGACCGCGCTAGCCCACCCAAACCCCCTTCCCCTCGCCCGCGTGCGTTCCCGCCCGACGCCAGCTGGCCGCATTCATGCCGTTGTAGAGCGCGCCGCTCCATATTCAAGTCGGCCCAGAGCAGACACGACCTCTCACTCGCGCCGCCATTGAAGCGGTGCGCCGGTCGAGTGCGCCGCCCGCGAGGCGTCTCCAGCGCCCGCGCCTGTTCAATGCCGGAGACGTGTTACTGGACGGGACATGAAAGATATCTACCACGCTCATTCAATGCCCCGTTTGTCTGTATGTCGCCATTAAGCACGCTTACCGCCCGAGAAACCTACCCTGGTGCCGCGCATTGACGCACCCAGACGCCTGACCTCACTAGAATCTGCTATTTAAAGGCGGCCACACCCGGCTAACTCCACACCACAACACAAGCCGCTCCCCATCCTCCTTCGTTGCACTGCCTCCGCCATGACTGTAGGCGGAAAAGCTCTGTGGGAGAGCCTTTCCACGAAGATGAAGCACAAGGTGCCGCCCTTGTCGCCACCTGGCATAGCCGCCGTGCCATGCGGATCGAGACCGGCTTGCCGGCCAGCTCGCCCAAGGTCTCCTGCGATGACGACGACCCCACACGATGGAGACGGGCTTCGACGACACCGCCCTGACTCCCGCGCTTGTGCACACCGACTTCACCATGGAGCGGGCACAGGTGCACTATAACACCGCCATGGCGAAGGTGCCGCCTTTGTCGACGTTCTAGCATTCGCAGGTGGAACAACGTTACAACATGTTCCTCCTGGAGCAGCACCAGCTGGCGGAGGGCCAGATCTACGGCGAGCGCGTGAGCGAGAAGGCCGTGGCCGCGGCGAACCCCAAATTCATCACGGAGCAGGGTGCCATCTACGATGCCGTCCGCGCTCGAGCCATCGCTCTCCAGGAAGCGGCCACCAGCGAGGCACAGCTACAGGCGATCGCGGTTAAGAACAACGCCAGTTGCGCCTTCTATGCGCCGCCAACGAACTATCCGGTGGACCGATGGGGGGACGATGACAGCGCGGACGCCATCATTTTCATCGTGGACCTCACGTCCACCAGCGATGGACAAGGTACGGACTCCTTCAAGGACGAATAGGGCACGGGAGGTGGCAGGGCCTTGTGTCTCATGTGGGCTAGTCCATCTCCCGTGTTCTACTCTTCCTCGTCGGAGACCGCAACTTCACTTCATCGGTCTTATCTGAAGGAAATATGCCCTAGAGGCAATAATAAAGTTGTTATTTTATATTTCCTTATTCATGATAAAGGTTTATTATTCATGCTAGAATTGTATTGATCGGAAACTTAAATACATGTGTGAATACATAAACAAATACCGTGTCCCTAGTAAGCCTCTACTAGACTAGCTCATTGATCAAAGATGGTTAAGGTTTCCTAACTATAGACATGTGTTGTCATTTGATAACGGGATCACATCATTAGGAGAATGATGTGATGGACAACAACCATCCGTTAGCTTAGCATATTGATCGTTCAGTTTATTGCTATTGCTTTCTTAATGTCAGATACATATTCCTTCGACTATGAGATTATGCAACTCCCGGATACCGGAGGAATACCTTGTGTGCTATAAAACGTCACAACGTAACTGGGTGATCATAAAGAAGCTCTACAGGTATCTCCGAAAGTGTTTGTTGAGTTGGCATAGATCGAGATTAGGATTTGTCACTCCGAGTATCGGAGAGGTATCTCTGGGCCCTCTCGGTAATACACATCATAAGAAGCCTTGCAAGCACAGTGACTAAGGAGTTAGTTGCAAGATGATGTATTACGGAACGAGTAAAGAGACTTGCCGGTAACGAGATTGAACTAGGTATGAAGATACCGACGATCGAATCTCGGGCAAGTAACATACCGATGGACAGAGGGAATTACGTATGTTGTCATAAGGTTCAACCGATAAAGATCTTCGTAGAATATGTAGGAGCCAATATGGGCATCCAGGTTCCGCTATTGGTTATTGACCGGAGAGATGTCTCGGTCATGTCTACATAGTTCTCGAACCCGTAGGGTCCGCACGCTTAACGTTCGTTGACGATATAGTGTCATATGAGTTATATGATTTGGTGACCGAATGTTGTTCGGAGTCCCGGATGAGATCATGGACATGACGAGGAGCTCTGGAATGGTTCGTAGGTAAAGATTGATATATAGGACGATGATATTCGGACACCAGAAGAGTTTCGGAGTGCACTGGCTAGTCATCGGGTCACCGGAAGGGGTTCCGGACACCCCCGGGAAGTGTATGGGCCTAATGGGCCAAAGGGGGGGGGGGTAGACCAGCCCACTAAGGGGCTGGCGCGCCCCTCTCCCTGGCCGGCCGGCCTAGGGGAAGGAAAGGGGAGGGGTGGCCCCTCCTGCTTTCCCTCCTCGTGAGAGAAAGGAAAGGGGGGGCGCCACCTCCCCCAGCCTTCCTTCCGCACTCAAATAAGGAAGGTGGGGGGCGCGGCTTGGGGAAGACCCCAAGTAGGATTCTGCCCTACTTGGGGTGCCTCCTGGCCTCTCCCCTCTCCCCCACCTATATATATGTGGGAGGGGGCGACACACATAACCACGACAATCTCTTAGCCATGTGCGGCGCCCTCCTCCACAGTTTTGTCCCTCGGTCATATTTTCGTAGTGCTTAGGCGAAGCCCTGCGGAGATAGCATCACCACCACCGTCACCACGTCGTCGTGCTGCCAGAACTCATCCACTACTTCGCTGTCTTGCTGGATCAAGAAGGCGAGGACGTCACCGAGCTGAACGTGTGCTGAACGCGGAGGTGTCGTACGTTGGGTACTCGATCGGTTGGATCACGAAGAAGTTCGACTACATCAACCGCGTTACTAAACGCTTCCGCTTACGGTCCATGAGGGTATGTAGACACACTCTCCCCTCTCGTTGCTATGCATCTCCTTGATAGATCTTGCGTCTGCGTAGAAATTTTTTTGTTGTCCATGCAACGTTTCCCAACAGTGGTATCAGAGCCAGGTCTATGCGTAGATGATATGCTCGAGTAGAACACAAAGAGTTGTGGGCGGTGATAGTCATACTGCTTACCACCAACGTCTTATTTTGATTCGGCGGTATTGTGGGATGAAGCGGCCCGGCCCAACCTTACATGTCCACGCACATGAGACCGGTTCCACCGACTGACATGCAACTAGTTTTGCATAAAGGTGGCTAGCGGGTGTCTGTTTCTCCTACTTTAGTTGAATCGAATTTGACTATGGCCGGTCCTTGAAGAAGCTTAAAACAGCAAACTTGACGAATCACCGTTGTGGTCTTTGTGTAGTTAAAGAACGGTTCTTGCTAGAAGCCCCTGGCAGCCACGTAAAACTTGCAACAACAAAGTAGAGGACGTCTAACCTGTTTTTGCAGGGCATGTTGTGATGTGATATGGTCGAGATATGATGTGATATATGCTGATGTATGAGATGATCATGTTTTGTAATATCGACAACCGGTAGGAGCCTTAGGGTTGTCTCTTTATTGTATGAAATGCAAGCGTCATGTAATTGCTTTACTTTATCGCTATGCGTTAGCAATAGTTGTAGAAGCAATAGTTGGTGACACGACCCCGACGCAATGAAGGAGATCAAGGTGTCGAGCCGGTGACGGTGGAGATCATGACGATGCTTTGGAGATGGAGATCAAAAGCACAAGATGATGATGACCATATCATGTCACATATTTTGATTGCATGTGATGTTTATCCTTTATGCATCTTATTTTGCTTTGAACGGCGGTAGCATTATAAGATGATCCCTTCACTAAATTTCAAGATAAAAGTGTTCTCCCCGAGTATGCACCATTGCCAAAGTTCGTCATTTCGAAGCACCTCGTGATGATCGGGTGTGATAGACTCTTTGTTCACATACAACGGGTGTAAGACAGTTTTGCACATGCAGAATACTTGGGTTAAACTTGACGAGCCTGGCATGTACAGACATGGTCTCGGAACACTGGAGACCAGAAGGTCGAACGTGAGTCATATAGTAGATATGATCAACATAGAGATGTTCACCATTGATGACTACCCCATCTCACGTGATGATCGGACATGGGTTAGTTGATTTGGATCATGTATCACTTAGATAACCTGAGGGATGTTTATTTAAGTGGGAGTTCATTAGTAATTTGATTAATTGAACTTAATTTATCATGAACTTAGTCTTATAGTTTTGCATATCTATGTTGTAGATCAATGGCCCGAGCTACCATTCCCCTGAATTTTAATGCGTTCCTAGAGAAAGCTAAGTTGAAATATGATCGTAGCAACTACACGGACTGGGTCCGTAACTTGAGGATTATCCTCATTGCTGCATAGAAGAATTATGTCCTTGATGCACCGCTAGGTGACAGACCTGCTGCAGGAGCTACTGCAGATGTTATGAACGCCTGGCAGGCTCGATCTGATGACTACTCAATAGTTCAGTGTGCCATACTTTACGGCTTAGAACCGGGACTTCAAAGACGTTTTGAACGTCATGGAGCATATGAGATATTCCAAGAGTTGAAGTTAATATTTCAAGCAAATGCCTGGGTTGAGAGATATGAAGTCTCCAACAAGTTCTATAGCTGCAAGATGGAGGAGAACAGTTCTGTTAGTGAACACATACTCAAAATGTCTGGGTATCATAACCACTTGACTCAGCTGGGAGTTGATCTTCCAGTTGATAGTGTTATTGACAGAGTTCTTCAGTCACTGCCACCAAGCTACAAAGGCTTCATGATGAACTATAATATGCAAGGGATGAATAAAACGATTCCTGAGCTCTTCGCGATGCTTAAGGCCGCGGAGGTAGAAATCAAGAAGGAGCATCAAGTGTTGATGGTTAACAAGACCACTAATTTCAAGAAAAAGGGCAAGGAAAAGAAAGGGAACTTCAAGAAGAATGGCAAGCAAGTTGCCACTCCCGGGAAGAAGCCCAAAGCTGGACCCAAGCCTGAAACTGAGTGCTTCTACTGCAAAGGGAATGGTCACTGGAAGCAGAACTGCCCCAAATACTTGGCGGATAAGAAGGATGGCAAAGTGAACAAAGGTATATTTGATATGCATGTTATTCATGTGTACCTTACTAATGCTCGTAGTAGCGCCTGGGTATTTGATACTGGTTCGGTTGCTCATATTTGTAACTCGAAACAGGAGCTGCTGAATAAACGGAGATTGGCTAAGGACGAGGTGACGATGCGCGTCGGGAATGGTTCCAAGGTTGATGTGATCGCCGTCAGCATGCTACCTCTACATCTACCTTCGGGATTAGTTTTAGACCTCAATAATTGTTATTTGGTGCCCGTGTTGAGCATGAACATTATATCTGGATCATGTTTATTGCGAGACGGTTATTCATTTAAATCAGAGAATAATGGTTGTTCTATTTATATGAGTAATATATTTTATGGTCATGCACCCTTGATGAAAGGTCTATTCTTGTTGAATCTCGATCGTAGTGATACACATATTCATAATATTGATGCCAAAAGATGCAAAGTTGATAATAATTGTGCAACATACTTGTGGCACTGCCGTTTAGGTCATATTGGTGTAAAGCGCATGAAGAAACTCCATACAAATGGACTTTTGGAATCACTTGATTATGAATCATTTGATACTTGCGAACCATGCCTCATGGGCAAGATGACTAAAACTCTGTTCTCCGGAACAATGGAGGGAGCTAATGACTTATTGGAAATAATACATACCGATGTATGCGGTCCGATGAGTGTTGAAGCACCCGGTGGGTATCGTTATTTTCTAACCTTCACAGATGATTTGAGTAGGTATGGGTATATCTACTTGATGAAACACAAGTCTGAAACATTTGAAAAGTTCAAAGAATTTCAGAGTGAAGTGGAGAATCATCGTAACAAGAAAATAAAGTTTCTACGATTTGATCGCGGAGGCGAATATTTGAGTTACGAGTTTGGCCTTCATTTAAAACAATGTGGAATTGTTTCACAACTCAAGCCACCTGAAACACCACAGCGTAATGGTGTGTCCGAACGCCGTAACCGTACTTTATTAGATATGGTGCGATCTATGATGTCTCTTACCGATTTACCACTATCATTTTGGAGTTATGCATTAGAGACAGCTGCATTCACATTAAATAGGGGACCATCTAAACCCGTTGAGACGACACCGTATGAACTGTGGTTTGGCAAGAAACCTAAGCTGTTGTTTCTTAAAGTTTGGGGTTGCGACACTTATGTCAAAAGGCTCCAGCCTGATAAGCTCGAACCCAAAACGAAGAAGTGCGTCTTCATAGGATACCCTAAGGAAACAATTGGGTACACCTTCTACCACAGATCCGAAGGCAAGATCTTCGTTGCCAATTGTCGTGGTATTCTCACGGGGGGGGTGTAAGATGACATATGCCACAAGGTGGCTTCGTGTGAGGGCAAGACTGCTGCTGATAGGCCCGGGAGCGGGTATGCGAATAGCATGCGGTAGTTTACCCAGGTTCGGGGCTCTCCGGAGAGATAACACCCCTACTCCTGCATGTCTGAGTATATCTCGTATATCTGGTACAGAGTGCTCCTGGAGCTGTTTCTGAGGTCAGTGCCGCCGGCATCTGGCCTCGTATATGCATATGGGCACAAGTGTGTGCTTGGCCGTGGGTGGATGGATGAATGGATGTATGTGTGAGCTAGCTAGCTATCTTGGTAGCTAGCATGCATGCGTGGGAGTGTGTGTGAATGGCCAAGAGGCCATGGTGGCGCTCGTGGCTGTGAGCCTCTCCTGGACGGATGGATGGATGCTCATATATATATTGTGGCTAGCTTACTATCTAAGCTAAGTGGTGGCATGGGCAAGGCATGGTGGGTGTCATCCTTTGTCCCCTGGGTCACTTCATAAATAGTGCCCAGGGACAAGGGACACTGTACATGATGGCTGGGGTGTCGTGTGTACAGTGCTCAGGTACAGCCGTCCTGTCGGTGTCTTGTTGGTGTCGAGTCGGGCTACAGTCGGCAGCCGGCTGGGCAGAGCAGTCGGACGGAGAGCCGGCAGGAGCGGCCGGGCAGTCGGACTGAGGGGCTTTGCTAGCCCCGATGTCTTGAATTATTGTCTCGCCGTCTTCGGGGTACCCGTGGCCAATTACTCCGACAGTAGCCCCCAAGCCTCCGGGCAACTTGGCAAAGTTGGGCGGAGCTTTTTTGGCGGGTATTCGTGGAAATGATCATGCAAAAGACAAAGTTAGTCCACGCAGATATATCAAATGAATGCTTTTAGCATTGCAAGTTTTATGCGGAGGGTGCCGACTCGGTTTTGTCCGAGCCCCCTTCAATCTTTTTCGTGTTCCCTCCGCTTCTTGGCTTGTGATCTCCCTCGCCGGACAGCCGCTCTGCGGTCTGTGGCTGAGAGTGGGCCACGAAGTGGAGTGTACAGTACTCAGACTCTGGGAGCGGTTTTAACCGAGCAGATACTCATAAAGCAAACGGTCAGGTCGCCCGAAGCGTTTTTCTTCCCGGACGTTTTTCGCGTGGGTGGCCTCCAGCGTTCTCTCTTGTTAGCCGGACAGCCGCTCTGCGGTCTGTGACTATGAGTGGGCCTTTGGTACCGCGCACGCTACTAAGCCGTCTGCGGGGACTAACGTCTCAGGCCAAGCGGCCAGCCCCCGGGCCAACTCTGGCTGGCGCCGGGGCGAACAGTGATGCAACTGTAATAAAATGCGGAGATAGCCCCCGAGCATCGTTCGGGGTTATCTGTGCTTGCGTGATGCAAAAAATATGCGGGTGAGGAGCTCACATTGATTTTCGTGTAGTCGCGGTCGTCGAAGACAGCCGGCGCGACTCGGCGCTCGCGGAGCGCGTCGACGCACCCGCTGGGTGTAGCCCTCGAGCCTCCGGGTGCTCGAGGAGGGTTCAGCCGGTCGGGCTTGACCGGCCAGGCGTCGAGCGGAACGCGGCCGAGCCGGCTTGGCGCAGCCGGCCAGGCGGCGAGGAGTCTGGCAGCGCCCTCTTCTTCTTTTTTCTCTTCTGCCGGCTGCTGGCAGCCGGACAAAACTCTTCTTGTTTTTGCTTCTTGCAATCTTCCGTGGGGGCGCGCCAGCGCACCCACTGGGTGTAGCCCCCGAGATTCGGGCCGACTGCTGAACAGTCGGGCCGGATCTTTCGGCAACTACTTTGTCTTCTTCTTCGTGGGGGCGCGTCAGCGCACCCGCTGGATGTAGGGCGCTCCGCCAGTGCAGTTGGCAGCCGGCCAGGCCGTGCATGGGCGCACGTACAACTAGAGCAGTCGGCAGCCGGCCAGGTAGCGCATGCGGCCGTCTGGCCGGACCAGTCGGCAACTGGCCAGACATGCATGTACATATTGCAGCCGGACAGACATGCATGTACGCAGTGCACCCATCGGTGCACTTCCTTTCTCTTCTTTCTCTTCTTTGCAGCAGTCTACTCTGAGTTTTCTTCAGCCGGCCATCCTTTTTTTTTGCACCCGGCCACTTCTCAGCCGGATTGGGCACTCGGCCCTTTCTCTCTTTTTTCTTCCAGCCGGCCATTGGGCAGGCGGCCCTTCACTTTTCTAGCCGGCTCCGCTTTCCAGCCGGCCCCTTACTTTTTTCTTTCGGGAAGTCGGCCGGAATGGGCGAGTGGGGCGGCAGGCGAGCCGGCGCGCGCGGTTGCGGCCGCCTGGAACGGCAAGCCGGCGGGTGAGACCGCGGGAGCCGGTAGCAGGGGACGCCACAGTACTCGGCGTGGTGCGCGGGAGCCGGCAGCAGGGGACGCCGCAACAGCCGGCGCCGGGACACGCGCGGGCGGCGAGCCGGCGAAGCGGCGCGGGCCTGCGGCCAACGAGGCGCAGCCGGCTGGAGCTTCCAGCCGGCGGGCGGGACGCGGCAGCGTGGATGCACGGACGCGAAGCAGTCGGCTCGCGGCGACACGAGCGCGCGGAGGGAGCGGGGCGGCCGGGTGCCGCCGGCGTGCGCGCAGCAGCCGGCGACAGGCGGTGGAGGAGCGGTCAGGCGCGGAGCAAAACGGGGGCCTCAGAGGCGGCGATGGAGAGGCGCGCGCGGTCTCCAGTGTGATGCAGAGGTGCGCGGGAGTCGGCCTTGACGCGGACGGAGGAGTCCGGGATGCGGGGGAAACCGTCGCGCGAGAGCTGGCCGGCCGGGTTGCGGGAAGCCGGAGCCGGCGCAGAGGACCCGGTGCGGAGCACCCAGCGGGGAGGAGCAGGCGCGGAGAGGCTGGAAGCGGGGCCAAGCGGCGCCGGCGATGGGAGGCTGAGCTCGGGGCGCGGGTGGACGCCGGCGGAGGCGACGCGGACGCGGCCGGGAACAGCTCGGGCGATGCTGAGGAGGCGCGTGATGTAAGCAGGCAGCCCCGCGCGACGCAGGGAGGCGCTAGGCGGCGACGGCGTTGCAGGCGGCCAGGAGCGCGGCCCGCGAGCGTGGTGGAGCGCAGGAGCCGGACGAGGCTAGGCGGAGCCGGTGCCAGGGGCGGCACAGCCGGCTCAGAGTAGCGCAGCAGCACCCGAGGAGGAGGAGCCCAGCTGGGCGGGCGCAGCTCGGACCGTGCGAGAGCAGCGCGGGGCAGCAGCCGGCGCTGTGGCGAGGGAGTTGGCGACAGGGGCCGCAGGCGCGCGAGAAGGGCGCAGAGGCACGGACGCCGCGCGGCCCGGGCAAGGGAGCTCGGTGGCACGGCCGTACTGGGAGACGAGCTGGAGGCAGAGCAGCGGACAGAGCGCTGGGCGGAGCGATGGTGATGATGTCTGACTCGAGTACGGGCAATGTACAAGGAGTATCTGGCTATTGAACAAGCAATGTGTGGGAAGTGTATGAGGCATATCTGGGGCATGTATGTATGGCCAATGTTTTGACCATTGTCTGACTTGTATCTAGCTAGCTTGTCTAGATGATATTTGGAGTAGCGAACGCGCGTTTCGGCCGGAGCAAGGCGCAACGCGGAGGGAAGCAGACGCGAGCGGCGCGTGGATGGCCACGGCCGACCGAAACGACGCTCCGCGCGCGGCGCGCGCGCGGACGGACGGTCAGTGTTGCGGTGGTGGTGAAGAAGGCAAGGCCGACGGCGAGGACGCGCCGCCCCTCACGGCCATTCCGGGGGCATGTCGATGTCGAGCCCCCGACCGCTATCGGAGAGACGGCGTGACACCGCGGTGATGAAGACGAAGAGGCCGACGGCGAGGATGCGCCGCCCCTCGCGGCCGCTCTGAGGGCGCGTCGACATCGGGCCCCCGAGCGCTACCGGAGAGACGACGGCGACGCGGCGGTGATGACGAAAATGGTCCCGCCCAGACTGCGAAACCAGCAGCAGTGCGGTAGCATAGTACCGCCCCACGGTGGGCGCCAAATGTCGTGGTATTCTCACGGGGGGGGGGGGGGGTGTAAGACGACATATGCCACAAGGTGGCTTCGTGTGAGGGCAAGACTGCTGCTGATAGGCCCGGGAGCGGGTATGCGAATAGCACGCGGTAGTTTACCTAGTTTCGGGGCTCTCCGGAGAGATAACACCCCTACTCCTGCATGTCTGAGTATATCTGGTATATCTGGTACAGAGTGCTCCTGGAGCTGTATCTGAGGTCAGTGCCGCCGGCATCTGGCCTCGTATATGCATATGGGCACAAGTGTGTGCTTGGCCGTGGGTGGATGGATGAATGGATGTATGTGTGAGCTAGCTAGCTATCTTGGTAGCTAGCATGCATGCGTGGGAGTGTGTGTGAATGGCCAAGAGGCCATGGTGGCGCTCGTGGCTGTGAGCCTCTCCTGGACGGATGGATGGATGCTCATATATATAGTGTGGCTAGCTTACTATCTAAGCTAAGTGGTGGCTTGGGCAAGGCATGGTGGGTGTCATCCTTTGTCCCCTGGGTCACTTCATAAATAGTGCCCAGGGATAAGGGACACTGTACATGATGGCTGGGGTGTCGTGTGTACAGTGCTTAGGTACAGCCGTCCTGTCGGTGTCTTGTTGGTGTCGAGTCGGGCTGTAGTCGGCAGCCGGCTGGTTGGCGCAGTCGGCAGCCGGCTGGGCAGAGCAGTCGGACGGAGAGCCGGCAGGAGCGGCCGGGCAGTCGGACTGAGGGGCTTTGCTAGCCCCGATGTCTTGAATTATTGTCTCGCCGTCTTCGGGGTACCCGTGGCCAATTACTCCGACACCAAGAATGGATCCTTTCTAGAGAAGGAGTTTCTCTCGAAAGAAGTGAGTGGGAGGAAAGTAGAACTTGATGAGGTAATTGTACCTTCTCTCGAATTGGAAAGTAGCACATCACAGAAAACCGTTCCCATGATGACTACACCAACTAGAGAGGAAGAAATGATAATGATCATGAAACTTCAGATCAAGTTACTAATGAACCTCGTAGGTCAACCAGAGCACGATCCACACCAGAGTGGTACGGTAATCCTATTCTGAAAGTTATGTTATTAGACCATGGCGAACCTACGAACTATGAAGAAGCTATGATGAGCCCATATTCCGATAAATGGCTTGAGGCCATGAAATCTGAGATAGGATGTATGAGAACAAAGTGTGGACTTTGGTGGACTTGCCCGATGATTGCCAAGCCATAGAGAATAAATGGATCTTCAAGAAGAAGACTAACACTGATGGTAATGTTACTGTCTACAAAGCTCGACTTGTCGCGAAAGGTTTTCGACAAGTTCAAGGAGTTGACTACGATGAGACTTTCTCACCCGTAGCGATGCTTAAGTCTGTCCGAATCATGTTAACAATTGCCGCATTTTATGATTATGAAATCTGGCAAATGGACGTCAAAACTGCATTCCTTAATGGATTTCTTAAAGAAGAGTTGTATATGATGCAACTAGAAGGTTTTGTCGATCCTAAAGGTGCTAACAAAGTGTGCAAGCTCCAGCGATCCATCTATGGACTGGTGCAAGCATCTCGGAGTTGGAATATGCGCTTTGATGAGGTGATCAAAGCATATGGTTTTATACAGACTTACGGTGAAGCCTGTATTTACAAGAAAGTGAGTGGGAGCTCTGTAGCATTTCTGATATTATATGTGGATGACATATTGTTGATTGGAAATGATATAGAATTTCTGGATAGCATAAAAGGATACTTGAATAAGAATTTTTCAATGAAAGACCTCGGTGAAGCTACTTATATATTAGGCATCAAGATCTATAGAGATAGATCGAGACGCTTAATAGGACTTTCACAAAGCACATACCTTGATAAAGTTTTGAAGAAGTTCAAAATGGATCAGTCAAAGAAAGGGTTCTTGCCTGTATTACAAGGTGTGAAATTGAGTCAGACTCAAAGCCCGACCACTGCGGAAGATAGAGAGAAAATGAAAGTTATTCCTTATGCCTCAGCCATAGGTTCTATCATGTATGCTATGCTGTGTACCAGACCTGATGTGTGCATTTCCGTAAGTTTGGCAGGGAGATACCAAAGTAATCTAGGAGTGGATCACTGGACAGTAGTCAAGAACATCCTGAAGTATCTGAAAAGGACAAAGAATATGTTTCTCGTTTATGGAGGTGATGAAGAGCTCGTCGTAAATGGTTACGTTGATGTTAGCTTTGACACTGATCCGGATGACTATAAGTCACAAACCGGATACATATTTATATTGAATGGTGGAGCCGTCAGTTGGTGCAGTTCCAAGTAGAGCGTCGTGGAGGGATCTACGTGTGAAGTGGAGTACATAGCTGCTGCGGAAGTAGCACATAAAGGAGTCTTGATGAAGGAGTTCATATCCGATATGAGTGTAATACCCAGTGCATCGGGTCCAATGAAAATCTTTTGTGACAACACTGGAGCAATTGCCTTGGCGAAAGAATCCAGGTTTCACAAGAGAACCAAACACATCAAAAGACGCTTCAACTCCATTCGTGAAAAGGTCAAGGATGGAGACAGAGATTTGCAAAATACACATGGATCTGAATGCAGCAAACCCGTTGACTAAGCCTCTTCCGCGAGCAAAACATGATCAGCACCAAGACTCAATGGGTGTTAGATTCATTACAATGTAATCTAGATTATTGACTCTAGTGCAAGTGGGAGACTGAAGGAAATACACCCTAGAGGCAATAATAAAGTTGTTATTTTATATTTCCTTATTCATGATAAAGGTTTATTATTCATGCTAGAATTGTATTGATCGGAAACTTAAATACATGTGCGAACACATAAATATATACCGTGTCCCTAGTAAGCCTCTACTAGACTAGCTCGTTGATCAAAGATGGTTAAGGTTTCCTAACTATAGACATGTGTTGTCATGTGATAACGGGATCACATCATTAGGAGAATGATGTGATGGACAACACCCATCCGTTAGCTTAGCATATTGATCGTTCAGTTTATTGCTATTGCTTTCTTAATGTCAAATACATATTCCTTCGACTATGAGATTATGCAACTCCCGGATACCGAAGGAATACCTTGTGTGCTATCAAACGTCACAACGTAACTGGGTGATCATAAAGAAGCTCTACAGGTATCTCCGAAGGTGTTTATTGAGTTGGCATAGATCGAGATTAGGATTTGTCACTTCGAGTATCGGAGAGGTATTTCTGGGCCCTCTCGGTAATACACATCATAAGAAGCCTTGCAAGCACAGTGACTAAGGAGTTAGTTGCAAGATGATGTATTATGGAACGAGTAACGAGACTTGCCGGTAACGAGATTGAACTAGGTATGAAGATACCGATGATCGAATCTCGGGCAAGTAACATACCGATGGACAAAGGGAATAACGTATGTTGTCATAAGTTTCGACCGATAAAGATCTTCATAGAATATGTAGGAGCCAATATGGGCATCCAGATTCCGCTATTGGTTATTGACCGGAGAGGTGTCTCGGTCATGTCTACATAGTTCTCGAACCCGTAGGGTCTGCACGCTTAACGTTTGTTGACGATATAGTGTTATATTAGTTATATGATTTGGTGACCGAATGTTGTTCGGAGTCCCAGATGAGATCACGGACATGACGAGGAGCTCCGAAATGGTCCGGAGGTAAAGATTGATATATAGTACGATGATATTCGGACACCGGAAGAGTTTCGGAGTGCACCGGGTAGTCATCGGGTCACCGGAAGGGGTTCCGGACACCCCCGGGAAGTGTATGGGCCTAATGGGCCAAAGCGGGGTAGACCAGCCCACTAGGGGGCTGGCGCGCCCCTCTCCCTGGCCGGCCGGCCTAGTGGAAGGAAAGGGGAGGGGTGGCCCCTCCTGCCTTTCCCTCCTCGTGAGAGAAAGGAAAGGGGGGGCGCCACCTCCCCCAGCCTTCCTTCCGCACTCAAATAAGGAAGGTGGGGGCGCAGCTTGGGGAAGACCCCAAGTAGGATTCTGCCCTACTTGGGGCGCCTCCTGGCCTCTCCCCTCTCCCCTCCCCCACCTATATATATGTGGGAGGGGGCGACACACAAAACCACGACAATCTCTTAGCCGTGTGCGGCGCCCCCCTCCACGGTTTTGTCCCTCGGTCATATTTTCATAGTGCTTAGGCGAAGCCCTGCGGAGATAGCATCACCACCACCGTCACCACGCCGTCGTGCTGTCAGAACTCATCCACTACTTCGCCATCTTGCTGGATCAAGAAGGCGAGGACGTCACCGAGCTGAACGTGTGCTGAACGCGGAGGTGTCGTACGTTCGGTACCCGACCGGTTGGATCGCGAAGAAGTTCGACTACATCAACCGCGTTTCTAAACGCTTCCGCTTACGGTCTACGAGGGTACGTAGACACACTCTTCCCTCTCGTTGCTATGCATCTCCTTGATAGATCTTGTGTGTGCGTAGAATTTTCTTTGTTTCCATGCAACGTTTCCCAACATTATCGCCGATGGTCATGAAGATGGTGGATGGAGGATGACAAGGGCTTGTACGCTAGGCACCGCCGCTGTATGATAGGTTTAGGGTCGCCGTTTTTTTATAAATGTTTGAAAATTAATGAAAATTTGTCGTGTTTGCATGGATGTCATTCGGTTTGTATGAAATCCGACCGTGTTGAGCTGAGGGGCCACCGCCCAGGTTGACCCATGAAGCTCCGCCACTGCTCGCATTCTTGTCCGTGGACTGACCTCCCTGTCAGCAGATGGACGCGAGGAAAAAAATTGTTGGTCGCCGTTGAAGATGCCCTTAGAGCATCTCCACTCGTTCGGCCCCCCAGGGGCTTGAAATAGCGCCGCTTGGGGGCGCGCCGGCGGAAAAATCTATGTGGGGGCGGTCGGTTTCTCAGCCGCCCCCCAAGGTCGCCCCCAGGCGCCGATTTCGGCCCACTTTCGGCGCAAATTGGCCCATGTTCGGCGCAAATTGGACCAATTTCGGCCCATATTCGGCGTGCTTCGGCACAAATTCAACAGAAGCAATTTTTATCAAATAGTTCATCACAGAAAATCAATACAAATCAAATAGTTCAACAAATCAATGCAAATAAAATAGTTCAACAAATAAAAACTCATATTTCATCACATGTCGAGCTAGGCGTTACCCTTGAGCCTCCATAGGTGCTCCACCAGATCGTGCTGCAGTTGTTGATGCACCTGTGGGTCTCGGATCTTCTGATGCATATTGAGGAAGGCAGTTCAGGTTGCCTGTAGCTGGTGATTAACTTAAGCAAGCGGACCCTGCCTGTAATATGGTTCAGTGTCAAACACTAGTCTTCCTGCTCGCTCTCAATGATCATGTCGTGCAAGATGACACAACAAGTCATGACCTCCCACATTTGGTCTTTGGACCAGGTCTGAGCGGGGTATCGGACAAGAGCAAATCGAGATTGGAGCACACCAAATGCCCGCTCGACATCCTTCCTGCAAGCCTCCTGACACTTGGCAAAGTAAGAGTTCTTGCCTCTTGGCACGGGGTTTGATATAGTCTTCACAAATGTGGACCATCTCGGATAGATGCCATCTGCTAGGTAGTATCCCTTGTTGTAGTGGCGCCCATTGACCTCGAAGTTCACCAGAGGAGCATCACCTTCAACAAGCTTGGAAAAGACAGGGGAGCACTGCAGTACGTTGATGTCATTGTGAGTTCCTGGCATACCAAAGAAGGAGTGCCAAATCCATATGTCCTGTGTGGCCACTGCCTCAAGTAGCACACTGCAACCGCCTTTGGCGCCTTTGTACATCCCCTGCCAAGCAAATGGACGGTTTTTTCATTTCCAATGCATGCAGTCGATGCTTCCAAGCATCCCAGGAAATTCTCTTGCTGCATTCTGTGCTAGGATCCGAGCAGTGTCTTTAACATTGGGTGATCGCAAGTATTGAGGTCCAAACACTGCCACCACTGCCCTGCAGAACTTGTATAAACACTCAATGGTCGTCGACTCGGTCATGCGTCCATAGTCTTTCAGTGAATCACCGGGAGCTCCGTATGCAAGCATCCTCATAGCTGTCGTGCACTTCTGGAGTGAGGTGAATCCAAGTGTGCTGGTGCAATCCTTCTTGCACTTGAAGTAGCTGTCAAACTCATGGATGGAATTCACAATCCTGAGGAAGAGCTTTCGGCTCATCTGATAACGGCGCCGAAATACTTTCGCGCCGTGCAGTGGAGCGTCGGCGAAGTAGTGGCGTAGAGCAAGCCATAGCCTTCCAGTCGATGCCTCTGCTTTGCCTTCAGCCGGCGCCGAGCCACCTCGCCACGGCTTTGCATTGCTCGCAAACAGGTCGGCCAAAGTGGCGAGGACCATGAGATGCTCTTCGTCCTAGGCGTCGGCATCGGCTTCCTCCTCCAGCAGTGCCGCAAACACCTCCTCGTCGTCTGAGTCCATCGCGGAGCAGACAAATCGCCGAACACCTGGCGGGTGTGGCAGGCGCGCAGCCGCTGGTAACCACGCCCTACGTGGCCGCAGCGCCGGAAAGCTCGCCCAGGAATGGAGTAGAGGCTGCCATGGTGAACCCTCTCTTTTCCGGCGGGGGAATAGCCTTTCTAGCGGCGTTGGGTAGGTAGATGGCGCCGGGATAGGCATGGCGGCGGAAGGCGTGTGCGCGCGCGGGGGGAGGGGGCGAATCTAGACAAGCAAGATGCTTTTTCGCCTGACAGTGATAGCCCAGCCGCGGTTTTTCCTTCCGCCGGAGCCCCCAAGCGCCCCCAGTGCGCTGAGTTCGGCCTGGGATCGCCGGGCCAAAATATGGGCCGAGCCGGCAGATTTCAGCGCCGACGCGAAAAAACTCGCCCTGTGGGGCCTGTTGGGGGCGCAAGTGGAGTTGCTCTTAGGCAGAAGGAGTCGACTCCTGCAATCCAATAATAATAGATGGATGGATCATGGATGCCATCTCCCAACATCTGAGATGGGCAATTTTGACAATTTTGACCTATGGACGAAATCAATTCACAAAATGAACTGCCCGTAAAAAAATTCACTCGGCTGACCTTTTTGGGTGGCGCCTGACACGAAGGAGCCACACCCTACGGTGCAGCGCCTAGCTCTGGGGCGTTGCACAGCTGTCCAGCGTGGCAGCCCCAGGGCCAGCACCCAGCAGTGCAGCGCCTCAGAGCTAGGCGCCACACATGTAATGTGCAGCGCCTAGACCTTAGGCTTTGCACATTGACTTAGATGCAACCGCCGCGCGCTAGCCCTCCCCCACCCACCCCCCATTCTTCAACGCCTTGCCCTTAGGCGTTACACAAGCATAGTTGCGGCGGCGGTGGCTGGCTCCTCTCCCCCTCTCAATCCCCTCTCCCAAATCCTTCACCAATCCATCCTAGAAGGTACTCTCCTCCGATCCCCTTCTTTCTATCCATAAAATGTATGTTATTTTCAAGATTTGGGGAACCCTTGTTTGATTAGATTAGAATCTTGCATGTATATAGATTTGTGGGACTTTAAAATTTGTAGATGATCTTTATTATTTTGCAACCCTAGTTTAGTTTATTTCTAATGAAAAGATATGCTTTGGATACATAGGTTGACATGTTATTTCTATGGAAAAGATATTTGTATTGAATCTTGCTTGTAGTAGGTCTAGTTTAGTTTATTTGTATTGAAATTATATTCCTATTAACAAGAATGCTTTGGATACATATGCTTTGAATCTTGCATATAGTAGGCCTAGTTTAGTTTATTTGTATTGAAAAGATAATCGTGTTGACAAGAATGCTTTGTTTGAAATTGTTAGGATGGTTTGGCTTCTCGATGATCACTAGGACCATCAACACCGGTCGTACGCTATGTCGGTGCAGCAGCGGGTAATAAGCAAAGTTGTTGGTATTTTGAATTTTGTGTTTATTTCAAACACACATGTCCCATATGTAATATTCTGATTTTCTTGTTTGTAGGAGCTTCAACTATGAAGATTCGGTCTCACGGGGTCAACCTTGGGGGGATGCGCTATGATGAGCGGTACACACCGTATGTAAGGGAGACAGGACTCCTCCCTTTCATTCAGTTGGTCAGCCGGTGGACGCCACCCCTCAATGCTGCAGCAATCATCGCGCTTGCTGATCGTTGGAGGCCGGAGACACACAGTTTCCATCTTTAGACCGGGGAGATGACTGTGACGCTTCAGGATATTGCTATGATCGTCGGTCTTCCTATCGAGGGGAATCCTCTATGTATGAGCACCGATTCTGATGGGTGGCGCGAGCAGATGCATGCCCTTATCGGTATGTGTCGGTGTACTAAGTATTGGGCCACTAGTACCCCTTACTTGTGCACGAGCAGTTGTAGCCGTCCTCGCGGCAAGGCTTGCCGGGATCAGCTCGAGGTCGATTCAAGTCATCAAGGAAATCGTCAAGTCAGAGATCTGAGGATCAGCAGATAAGCAAAGCTGGAAATCGAAGGCCAGCTTCCCCGGCAAGATCCTTGCCGGGATGGCCCGTGGAGCCCGGCAAGCCTCGGCGCCCGGCAAGGCTTGGTTCCCAGCAAAGCTTGGCGCCCGGCAAGGTTTGGTGCCCGGCAAGGATCGGCGCCCGACGAGATTTCGCCACTGTGCCACCGCTTCGGCACAGTAACAAGTCTGACATTCTGGGTCCTTCTCTAGATGCGTGGCAACGCGCCAGTGGAGGAGAGCTTAAGCGGTGCTGATGGGATGGCCCCTTTTTCCATCCCCAAGAAAGTGAGGACACCTAAACGGACACCTCACGGTGCATTAAATGCGCTTGTCCTAATCCGTCAGGGGTTAGGTATGATACCCTGTAGCTACTTTACACCTCAATGTATGTACATTTTGCCACTGTGGAGACCCCTTTGAGCATATAAAAGGAGGCCCAAGGCAACTGCTACAGAGGAGGAGAACTTCTGGCCCATTCTGCATGCGTAGCTGCTCTTTGAACGTACTGTTCATTGCGTGCGCTCCTGAAGGCTGGGCTCAAGAACATCAATAAGAACACAAAGCAGGAGTAGGGTTTTACGCTGATCAGTGGCCCGAACCTGGGTAAAAACCTCCCGCGTCGATCACTGGTTCTGCTCTTTGCGTATACCTCTCCCCCCGCCGAATCGTAAAGGGGTCTCTCGGGATCCCATAGGTGTTGTGCCCCGACATCTTTGGTGCGCCAGGTAGGGGGATTGAAGGTTGCGTGAACCTGATCTGGTGGTCGACGCCCTAGTTCCTTCATCTTCTTCATCATCATGCCGCCCAAGAAGAAGAACGCTGCGACAGCACAACCGTCCGAGTCCGTTTTGCCCGCGCCTTCGCAGACAGGCGAAGGTGTGGGTGCAGAAGGAAGAGGACTAGAACCCCCGTGGCGTTCTGGTGACCCAAGCCAAACGAGCGGTATCGTTCGCAGTGGCAGTGGTAACTTGCGCGCCGCTGGATCTAGAGATGGTGTTGTGTTGCCTACGGGTGGCACAACAAACTCTAGGGATCGAAGAGCGCCTGCTGGAGCTCCTGCGCCAGCGCGAGCCTCGCAACCTGCCCAGATCGTGCGAGATGAGCGACATCATGGCGCTGGTGGTTCGGGGCGTCCCCACGAAAAGGTTTCTGCGCATAGATCCCAAGATGCGCGGGACCAGCATGCACACCGAGCTGCCGGCGAAGGTGGTGCGCGGTCGCGTGACCGTGGCGGTGCTCCTTCTAACTTGGTTAGGAGTCAGAGCACCTCACGCACCTCGCACCTGTCGCCACCACCTACGCCAGCGGAAGCCTTGGCATGTGCACAGCTGCTCCTCGATTTTCCTCCCGCCCCGGAGAAGATGGAGGAGTGGCGAGCTACTATCCAGAGCCTTATCGGCTTCGCTAACAAGGATGGACCACAAGAGGCAGGGCCCTCTCAGCAGAAGCCCGTCGGTCCGATGCGAGTCGGTGCAGAGAAAACCGGAGGTGGTGCAACTACAGTACACTCTCCTCCGCGACATCAGCGGTGGCCGACGACTCAGCAAGTCGACCGCCATGAGGAAGTTTCCACGGTGTCGTCCGATCCACGGATGCGCCATGATCAGCGTCTGGTTCTCCAGGAAAGAGGCAAGGAAGACGCTCGAACAACCATCGAGCGGCGGCGGGAAGCGCGCTATCAGTCTGATAAGCGCGGGGGGCCGGTTGTCGACGAGCCTGCGCCAGGGAACGTAGGAGACTTGCCTTATGAGGTAGGACCTCCGGCGTTTACCCGTGAGCTACGGCAAGTCCAATGGCCCAATCTCTGAACCTTCAAGCCAGAGGTCCCGGAGAAGTACGACAGCAAGACTCATCCCTCGGAGTTCCTGAGCATCTACACCATTGCGGTGCAGGCTGCCGGGGGCCGAGATGACAAGATACTTGCCAACTACTTCCCGTTGGTGCTCAAACCCAACGTCAGGTCGTGGTTGATGCATCTGCCGGAGGATTCTATTTCTTGCTGGTCAGATCTGTGCCATCAGTTTGTTGGCGCCTTTGTTGGAGGCCACCAAGCTCCTGGCCAAGAAAGTGATTTGCACATCATCCCTCAGAGGGAGGGCGAGTCCCTGCGCAAGTTTATGCAGAGATTCAGCCGGGTGCAGTACAATATTCCTGACGTTCATCCTGCTGCTATCATTAGCGCGTTCCATCAGAACGTGCGTAACCACAGGATGCGGGAAGAGCTGGCAATGAACAAAGTCAGGAGTATTGCCGAGCTTTACACTTTGGCTGACAAGTGTGCTCGAGCTGAAGAGGGGAGGAAACTCCCCGGTGAAGCTGTTGGTGCGACAGGCGACTCAGAAGAAGAAGATGCCGCGGCTCCGTCAAGGAAAGGCCGGCGGCGGAACAGGAAGCGCGGAGGCAAGGCCGTGCTTGCCGTCGAGGAATCCGGCAACCCTGGCGCCGCCAAGAAGGCCAAGGTTGGCGACCCCGGCAAGGATCTTGCCGGGTGCCCTTCTTGTCGGGCCGTGGCGGCTGCCGACAAGTCGGAGAACTCCGGCAAGCAGTACTGCAAGATCCATCGCACTAAGGGCCACGATCTCTAGAACTGCCGGCAAGTTGAGCAGCTTGCCGAGAAGCAGAAGGCCGAATACGAGAGGCGAGATAAGGAGAAGGCCCAAGATGGTGCTGAGGGGTCCAGCAAGAAACGCGGTGGCCCAGAAGGTCGCCGCGGCAAGGCCAAGCAGCAGAAGGATCGGCTCGCTCGGGGCCGAGATAAAGAAGGAGATGATGATGAAGAAGATGACGAATCCAGTGAGCAGGAATTCTAGAAGGCTACGGAGGCTATGTGCATTGATGGGGGTGCCTCGCTGCATTCTTCCCACCGCCAACTTAAACAGTGGGTGCGGGAGGTTAATGCGGCAGAGCCGTCCCCCGATGCATGTAGGCCTCTGAAGTGGTCCAGCACGCCTATCATCTTTGACGCCGAGGATCACCCTGATCGCACAACTGCGGTCGGGTGTTTGCCATTATTGGTTTCCCCGACAATTCGCAACCTCAAGGTGACGAAGATGTTAGTTGACGGCGGGGCCGACCTAAACTTAATCTCACCAGATGTGCTCACAAAGCTTCAGATTCCCGAGGAAGACCTCGAGGAAACGGGTACGTTTCAAGGGGTCAACCCGGGAAGAACCCAGCCTAAGGGCAAGATCACGCTGCCGGTAACATTTGGCAGTGAGATTAACTTCAGGACCGAAAAGGTGGTGTTTGATGTCGCCAAGATCCCCATGTCATACAATGGGATCCTTGGTCGGCCAGCGCTGGCTAAGTTTATGGCGGCATCACACTACGTGTACAACGTCTTGAAGATGCCTGGGCCGTTGAGCGTCATCACTATCCATTCCGATAAAAAGGATGCGCTCATCTGTGCCGACCAACTTTACCGGGAAGCAGTTGCAGCACCTGCCATCAAGGCATCTGCTCCTGCCGCTGGAACTCCCGGGGAAAAGAAAAAGACCGGCAGGAACCTTGGCGCCAACTCCGGCAAGCGCACCTCCTCGGAGTGCTGCGCTTCCGTCGAGGACATGCCAGAGAGTTCCACCGGCAAGAACAAGAAGTCCAAGGCTGCCCCGCCGGAAACCAAGAAGGTGCCTTCCAGGGAGGACGGGACGGGGGGAACTTTCACCATAAGTTCCACCCTAGATGACAAATAGGAAAGCGCGCTCGTTGCTTTCCTGTGGGCGAATGTCGACGTGTTTGCATGGCAACCGTCTGACATCCCCAGCGTTCCCAGGAAAGTAATTGAGCACCACCTTGCTGTCTGTCCTCATGCACGGCCCGTCAAGCAAAGGGTGAGGAAACAGGCTTTGGAGCGGCAAGAATTCATTGCCGAAGAAATTAAGAAGCTGGAGGCGGCAGGACTGGTCAAAGGAGTGCTTCATCCAACCTGGTTGGCCAATCCGGTTGTAGTGCGGAAAGCGAACGGGAAATGGAGGCTTTGTATCGATTATACAGATATCAATAAAGCTTGTCCAAAAGATCCTTTTCCCTTGCCGCGCATCGACCAGATTGTGGATGCCACCGCTGGTTGCGATCTCCTGTCCTTCCTTGATGCCTATTCAGGGTATCATCAGATTTTTATGGCAAAGGAAGATGAAGAGAAGACCGCCTTTATCACCCCATGTGGTACGTATTGTTTTATACGAATGCCTTTCGGGTTGAAAAGTGTTGGTTCAACATTTGCCAGAGCAATCCAGATTGGTTTTGAGCCACAACTCCATAGAAATATGGAGGCGTATATGGATGACATAGTGGTCAAAACTAAGGATAAAGCAACGCTCATCCAAGACTTAGAAGAAACATTTGCGAACTTGCGCAAGATCAACTTGAAGCTCAATCCTGAGAAGTGCGTGTTCGGTGTTCCTTCCGGCAAGCTCCTCAGATTCTTTGTATCTTGCCGGGGAATCGAAGCTAACCCCGACAAGATCAAAGCCATTGAGAAAATTGAAGCGCCGAGACGCGTCAAGGATGTGCGTCGTCTTGCCGGCTGTGTTGCTGCTCTAAGCAGGTTTATTTCCAAATCTGCTGAGCGCGCCCTGCCCTTCTTCAAAATTTTGAAGAAGGCAGGTCCAATGAAATGGACTCCGGAAGCGGAGGCGGCGCTGCAAGATTTGAAGAAATACCTTTCTTCTCCGCCGATGCTAGTCGCACCTAAACCACAAGAACCGTTGCTGCTGTATCTGGCGGCGACAAATCAAGTGGTTAGTGCTGCGCTGGTGGCACAGAGGGAAGCTGATGAGGAGGCAGCACCAGCGGCAGGACCGCCAGATGACGCGGCAAGATTTTCCCCGGCAAGGGTTGATCCCGGCAAGACAGGATCTGCGCAAACAGAGGAACCCGTGCAGAAGAAAAAGGTGGTGCAGCGCCCAGTTTATTTTGTTAGCTCCCTCTTACAAGGAGCTAGGTCAAGATATTCTGGTGTGCAGAAGTTGCTTTTCGGCCTCCTTATGGCCTCAAGAAAGCTGCGCCATTATTTTCAAGCACATGAGATCACCGTCGTCACTCGCTTTCCGTTGCAACGGATTTTGCAAAATCCGGAGGCAACTGGCAGGATCGTGGAGTGGGCGTTGGAGCTGTCCAGCTTTGGTCTTAAGTTTGAAAGTACTTCCACAATTCAGAGCAGGGCCTTGGCGGAGTTCATTGCAGAATGGACCCCGATGCAAGATGAAGAAGTTCAAGAAACAAGTCTCCCCGGCAAAGAAACCGATCAGCAATGGGTTATGTACTTTGACGGGGCTTTTTCGCTGCAAGGCGCCGGTGCTGGTGTGCTGCTTGTCGCACCCACCGGAGAGCACCTCAAGTATGTAGTCCAAACGCATTTTCCCCGGGAGAGTTCAACCAACAACACTGCAGAGTACGAAGGGTTGCTTGCCAGTCTTAGGATCGCGGCAGACCTTGGTATCAAAAAGCTCGTCATCAAAGGTGATTCACAGCTTGTCGTCAGGCAGGTCAACAAGAGCTATCAAAGTCCGTTGATGCAGGCCTACGTAGATGAAGTAAGGAAATTGGAAGAGCGCTTTGACGGTCTCCAAATGGAGCATGTCCCTCGTGCCGAGAACAACGTTGCTGACGACCTGTCAAAGTGTGCTGCCCTCAAGTTGCCTGTGGAACCAGGAACTTTTGTGCTCCAATTGACTCAACCATCCGTGGCGCCATCGATGCGGCAAGAAAAGAGAAGAAAGTTGAACTCTGGCCAGTACTTCCCGGCAGAGCTCCCCGGAGCCGCCGACAAGGAAGTTGCCGAGATCGACACGCTTGCCAGGGAACAACAGGCTCCGGCAGGGCCTCAGGCCCTTGCTGTCGAGACAAACGTTCCCCCGGCGGATGAGATGCCTTTAGTCCTAGTTGTCGAGCCTCAGGCTCCAGCATGGGCACAGCACATTGTCCACTTCCTTCAGACAAGTGAACTCCCTGAGGAACAAGAAGAACGGAAAGAGTAGCCCGTCGGTCTGTTATGTACAAGTTCGTCGATGACGTCCTGTACAGAAAGAGACCAAACGGTGTGAAATTGAAGTGCATTCCTCGGGAGGATGGACTAGAGCTGTTGGCAGAGATACATGGGAGCATGTGTGGCTCTCACATCGGGTCGAGAGCGCTTGCTGGGAAAGCATTCCGGCAAGGTTTCTTTTGGCCTACCGCCCTCCAGGATGCGACTGCACTAGTAACCAGGTGTGAAGCGTGCCAGTTTCATTCGAAGAAATTACATCAGCCAGCTCAAGCTCTTCAAACAATCCCTCTCTCCTGGCCATTTTCGGTCTGGGGGCTCGACATACTGGGCCCCTTTCCCCGTGCTACCGGGGGCTTTGAGTACTTGTACGTCGCTATCGACAAGTTCACAAAGTGGCCGGAGGTGGAAGCGGTGAGGAAGGTGACAGCGTAGTCGGCTGCCAAGTTCTTCAAAGGAATTGTTTGCCGTTTCGGTGTGCCTAACAGAATCATCACCGACAACGGCACGCAGTTCACAAGTCGCACCTTCATGCAGTACGTCCAAGACCTTGGCGGCAAGATTTGTTTTGCCTTTGTTGCTCACCCGAGTAGCAACGGCCAAGCGGAGAGGGCCAATGCTGAAGTGCTGCGCGGTCTCAGGACCAGAACTTTTGACAGGCTGAAAAAGTGCGGAAGACGCTGGATTGATGAGTTGCCGGCGGTTCTTTGGTCAATCAGAACGACACCAAATCGAGCCACCGGCCAGACGCCCTTCGCTCTGGTGTATGGAGCGGAAGCAGTTCTCCCCATGGAACTCATATACGGATCTCCTCGAGTGCTCGCTTATGATGAGCTCGAGCAAGAGCAACTGCGGCAAGATGACGCTGTGCTCCTTGAGGAGAATCGTCTTCAGGCTGCTGCGCGAGCTGCACGCTACCAGCAAGCTTTGCGCCGCTATCATAGCCGCAAAGTTCATGCCCGAAGCCTTGAGGAAGGCGACCTTGTTCTTCGACGGATTCAGTCCGCCAAGAATCCAAACAAGTTGACGCCAAAGTGGGAAGGCCCTTATCGGGTAGTACGAGTCACCAGGCCTGGCGCTGTCTGCCTGGAGACCGAAGATGGCGTTCCAGTGAGTAATTCCTGGAATATCGAACATCTTCGCAAGTTCTATCCATAAGGCGCGGTTGCCGGGGGCTCCCGGCAACCACCTTTTTTGTACAAGTCTTGCCGGCAAGGCATGTGATCCTGTGTACAAAGCCAGGCGCAGACCCTGAGCACAGATGAATGAATTTAAGTGTTGTACATTTCCTTATTGATTCTCATGTTCACATTCATATATGCATGTTTGTCTAAGATGTTGTATGACACCTGATCCCGGTAAGTTCTAACGAACCGCCAAGGTTTCATCTCTTTATTTTCTCTTCTTTCTTTTTCTTAAAGACAGAAGGATTCCTCGCGTGCACATTTGCCGGGGGGGGGAAGGGAGATATGAATACCAGTTGGTGACGTTCGAAATCGTATGCTTGCCGGAGGAAGAACAAAGCCAGAAAGCTAAGTCCTAAAAACTTAGAGCAAGTTTTTCTTTTATTACCAAGTTAGTTCCTTGGACGATTCCAACCCTTGTATGGAAAATCTGCACGCGAAGGAACCCTTGTTGTAATCAGTTGCGCCCTTATTTTGTTTCGAGTACGCTCAACGATTTAAGTGGCTACACTGAGAACGCCAAGGAGTCTTGCCGGCCGCTGCGCCTCCGGCAGGCTGCTGAAGTCCCGCACCCAGCGCTCGCGGCAGGTTGCGCGCCGGCAAGTTTTTCAGTAAGCGTAGGATGAACTCCATACATAAAGGAATCAGACAAGGAAAGTAGCTAGCATGAGCCTAAACATACTTAAATTATATTACATCCATGAGTTGCCGCAGTCCTAACTTGAGACTTAACTGTCTTTTACATGAGATGATGGCGGCAAGAAGAAAAGAGGAGCACTCAATCCCTGCGCTGGCCTTCGATCCTTTTGATGGAGTCCACCTTCTCAAGGATTGGCGCGATGCACTTCTCAAGCGCCTCAACATTTGCATCCTTTGGCAAGTGGCCGAGTGCGCTGGAGAGGTCGATGCCGGGATTGCTGTGCACCACCTTGAGGAGTACCTTGCGAAGGACGGCCCGGCAAAGCCGGCGAGTCTCGTTCTCCAGTTGGGTCGCCCGGCTAGACTGAAGCGCCCTCAACGCGTTGATGATGCTTTCAAAGAACATCGTCAATCTGGCGCTTGGGGATATTCTTTCCTCGGAAGAATATCTGAAGTTCGACAAGCCCATGGTTGACAGTTCTGCGGTAAGCTTCTCCGCGGCAGCAATGAGACGACCAGTCCAGATCTCCACACCCTTCTCGTACTCGTTTTGGGCAGCGGCGGCGCTCTTGAGCAGGTTCCTCTCTCCTTGGAGATCCTTGAGTAGAGCCTTCTCACGGGCCCTGCCGGCCTCGAGAGATTTCTGCAGCGTGGTCAGCTTCAGCTCCAGAACCGCAATATCATCAGCCGCAGAGGAGAGCTGCTTGGTCTTGTCGGACAGGGCGACTTGCATCTCCGCCAAGGAGTGGAGGGTTTTTTCCCTGTCCCCCTTGAGCGTCGAGAGCTCCTTGCCGTGCTCGTCGAGATCTGTCTCCAGCCTCTTCACTTTGTCGCTCAGCTCGTTCTTGGCGGCCTCTGCAACTTCGGCAGCATTGACGGCCTCCTTGAGCTTGCCGGCGTGACTTGCAGTTAGAGCTTCGAGCGCCTCCTTGTGCTTCTGCTCCAGCTCCTGGGTCCGCCGCGCGACAAGATTTTCAATGTCTTCATCCTTGCTACGAAGCTTGGCGGCGAGCGCCTGCTCACGTGCGGTGAGATCTTCTTCGAAAGCATCAAGAGCAACGCGGCGCCCCGTCAGGAGAGCATCTTCGGCAGTGATCCTTTGAACATCTTCATCATGTGCCTTCTCCATGTCTGATTGCTTCAGGAGGACCTCATTCCATTGCTGGCTCACTTGTTCTCGACCGGCAACCAGCTCTTGAAGGGCCTCGGCGTGCCAGATTTGCATTTGTGTGACACGCCTTTGAAAATCCGCTTCGGCTGCCTCGACAACTGCCATTCTAGAGTCCGCCTTCTCTTTTCGGGCACGATGGAGAGCCTGGAGTTTGCGGAAGTTTTCGCCCATGGCCTGAAGAAGCTGATCCTCTTCAGACTTGCCACTGCTAGCGCTGGGATCGTCAACGACTTCGAGCCCGGCAGCGGCAATAATTTCCTCGAAAATTTCTCCTTCGGCTGGTGCCTCGGTGCTTGCCGTCCCTGGCAAGTTGATGAATAGGTTTTCGCCAACCTTGAGATACTTGCTGGATGAGGGCTCGTCAGATGTTGATGGCTGGTCTTCAGTGGCCACCTCACCAGTGACAGGGGGCTCCGCGGCCGATGCAGCGCCTGGCGCTCCTGCGGCAGGAATGCCGTCAGTATGGTCCCTAGCCTCCCTGTCGCCCTTTTCGGCAGGTTCTTCCGCGATTTCCTTTTGTGCTGTCTTGGCGGCCTCCCCGTCAAGAGCATCACCAGCCCCGGCAACATCATCCTTGGTGGCCTCGCTGGCAGTGATCCTGTCCGCTTCGGCAGCAGCATCCCTGGCGGTCTCCTCGATGACGGCGTCGATGTCCATATGTTCCATCGCAGAGAACTCTGAAGGGTGAAGGAGGAGGTCCGAATAAGATCGAGTTTTTAGATTTTGGAGTGACCAAAGATAAAGAAGTAGGGGGAAAAGAATAACTAGCACTCTGAGGCGATCGAGTACCTGCGTCGGGCTGTCGAGAGGTGGCTTCGCCTCTCCCGGCAACTCCGGTTGCCGGGGGCGGGTTGCCGGAGTCCGTGCTTGTCGGCTCCTCCTCAATCCGGACGGGCTCGTCGGCAGGATCTCTTGCCGGGGATGTGCTTATGGGCGGAGCGGACGATGAAGGAGGCACAATGGGGCAATCTTCTCCTTGTTGCCGTTCTTCTCCTGCAAACCCAAGGATATCAGCGACAAGAATGAAAGCCTCGGCACCAGCAAACAAAAAAAGGGACAATGAACTTACGCTGGGGGCTGCGTTGAGGACTAGGCTCCGGGCTCACAATGACGGTCTCTGGCACGCTAGTAGAGCCTGCCGGGAGCTCGTCGCCCGTAGAAGTCCTTGACCTCTTCGCCATCCTCTCCAGCAAGGTTTCTGTGTCACTGCAGAAACAATACAAGTAAGTCAGTAAGACTGATGCAGATTGCAAGGTGGAAGTTGTGGCAGGTACTCACTCTTCTTCCTCTCGCTCCAGACTGCAGCCGGAGATGTCGAAGTCGACCTCCGTTGCGATGTCTGAGCGGGGAGGCGGAGGAGGGGTCCTGGGCCGCTTGGCTGTGGCAGGCGCCGGGGCAGCCTCTGGCACGGTTGTACGAGACCCTCCTGCCGCTCCGGCGGTGGTCGCTGGTGTGGGTCTCGCGCGCCGCGTGGGCTGCTGACGGGCCCCCTGCCGCGGTCCGGTCTTGCCGGGGGATTCGCCGCTCGATGTACGCTGGCTTGCCGGGACGCCCGATGCGGCTTTCCGAAGGACACGCTTTGTCTTCTTCGGGGGCGAGGGCTCTTCTCGCGTCTCCTCTTCGGCCGTGTCTTCGCCGGATGAGTTTTCAGCGACTGCGCCGCCTTCTTCCCCGGCAACCATGCTCTCCTCGGCAGGTTTTGCCTCCACTACCACCTCTGCATCGCTGGCTTCCCACTCTATGAAGCCAACGCTGCCAGCCTCCGCGGCAAGATTCGCTTCCTCCACTCTGGTAGCGATGTATGCTACCTCCTGATCTGTGGTGGTGCGAATAAGATCTGACTCTTGCCGGACAGGCTTCTTCGTCAGATTGTCGAAGAATTTCTGTGCTTCTTCCTCGCTTGGCTCGACCCAGGTCGGGTCAAGGCCGTGGGCGTTGAACATCGGCAAGAAGGCAATGATCGACCCCAATGCAGAGTTGTTGCACAAGGGGACGATCCTTGCCGGCAGCCGGTGCTTGTCTTCGCGCTGGAATAACTTTTGGCGGAGAGCGCCAAGCTGCATAACAGTCAGGTTATTGTTCAGCCCGGGGCGCAGCCTCATGACATCTGCTGCGTTCTTATACTCCCAGGCTGGCCTCCCCCTATTCTGCAGAGGGGCGATGCGGCGGCGGAGGAAGTCGAAGCCGATCATCTCCATTGTCAGCCCGACAGCCTTCAAGCGGAGGATCCTGGTAGTGGCGATTGTGAGCTTCTCGTCTTCTGCGGCGAGATCGCCCCAATCCTTGCCGCGGACCACCTTCTGTCGCTGGGGATGACAAAAAGGATGAGGATCTGCTTCCTGGATCCAGCACCATTCGGCCCGCCACTTGTCCCACTTTTCGCGGTAAACTCCATCTGGGTATATCTCTTTGTTCCAGGCCCTTAGAATCCAAGCAATAGATCCAGAGAGAGCCTCTCCTTTTTGGAAAGAAGAGGGGGGTGAATAGGTTTGCGCCTCCACGACTTCTCCTTTTTATGGGGAAGGAGCGGGGCCACCTTGTTTATCCCCCAATATGAATGCGCCTCTATGGGCGCGAAACAGTTTGCAGCCTTTTTGGCACACTTCCCACATCGCGCGCTCCGTGCGCGTAGTGGGGGCACAGTAAAACAAGATCTTTACGAGCAGTTAATTCCCTGCCACGCGTGCCCGTGCACTGTTTGGGCCTAGCCCAACAACGCCTCGCACTCGTGTATGGCCCAGGCCTGGGGGCTCCTGTCGGTGTACTAAGTATTGGGCCACTAGTAGCCCTTACTTGTGCACGAGCAGTTGTAGCCGTCCTCGCGGCAAGGCTTGCCGGGATCAGCTCGAGGTCGATTCAAGTCATCAAGGAAATCGTCAAGTCAGAGATCTGAGGATCAGCAGATAAGCAAAGCTGGAAATCGAAGGCCAGCTTCCCCGGCAAGATCCTTGCCGGGATGGCCCGTGGAGCCCGGCAAGACTCGGCGCCCGGCAAGGCTTGGTTCCCAGCAAAGCTTGGCGCCCGGCAAGCCCTGGCGCCCGGCAAGGTTTGGTGCCCGGCAAGGATCGGCGCCCGATGAGATTTCGCCACTGTGCCACCGCTTCGGCACAGTAACAAGTCTGACATTCTGGGTCCTTCTCTAGATGCGTGGCAACGCGCCAGTGGAGGAGAGCTTAAGCGGTGCTGATGGGATGGCCCCTTTTTCCATCCCCAAGAAAGTGAGGACACCTAAACGGACACCTCACGGTGCATTAAATGCGCTTGTCCTAATCCGTCAGGGGTTAGGTATGATACCCTGTAGCTACTTTACACCTCAATGTATGTACATTTTGCCACTGTGGAGACCCCTTTGAGCATATAAAAGGAGGCCCAAGGCAACTGCTACAGAGGAGGAGAACTTCTGGCCCTTTCTGCATGCGTAGCTGCTCTTTGAATGTACTGTTCATTGCGAGCGCTCCTGAAGGCTGGGCTCAAGAACATCAATAAGAACACAAAGCAGGAGTAGGGTTTTACGCTGATCAGCGTCCCGAACCTGGGTAAAAACCTCCCGCGTCGATCACTGGTTCTGCTCTTTGCGTATACCTCTCCCCCCGCCGAATCGTAAAGGGGTCTCTCGGGATCCCATAGGTGTCGTGCCCCGACAGTATGGTTCCTCTGAAGCCTCGGGAACCAGAAGTAGAAGACAAGAAGAAGGAAAGAGTCGCAGCCGGTGCTCCTTTCACCTGGATTGCATGGAACTTTGGTACTTGCCCTGAGGATGCTAATGAGGATGAGGTCAAGACATATGCTCGTGTCTACATGTGGTATGTTATATCCAGGACTATGTTTGCTGATGGCACAAGCAAGAATGCTCCATGGATGTGGCTGAAGGCGTTGACCGTCTTCGATAGCAAATGGAGTTGGGGTTCGGCGACACTGGCTTACTTGTATAGACAGGTAGAAAGTTGTTTTTTTTTCACTTCATTGCTACATTATCAATGCGATCTTCCTGTTAATTCAACCATGTTCTCTGTTATGTGCAGTTGGATGAAGCCTGTTGTAGGAAATCAAAGGATGGAGGTATTGGTGGTTGTATGCTCGCACTTTCTATATGGAGCTGGGAGCGATTGCCGGTTGGACGACCGAAGACCGTCAAGTACGAGGATTGGGACAACAAAGACGACCCACTATGGTTGCCCACTTGGGCTTACAAGTGGGATGTGGTAAATGAGACGACGGATGATCCCTCGGTCATGTACAAGTTGTACACGAGCGAGCTGGACACGATTACGGCTGAGCAGGTGACTCGACATTGTATAATTGATTCTCATGCTTCTATCGTAACTTGAAATCAATTTTGCATTCTATGCTATGTTGCAGGTGGAATGGGAGCCGTATGGAAGAGGGGATAGTTTTGGTAACCCTAGAGAGTTCGTGCTGAATCCGATGTGCACTAGGGATAGGGATCTTTGGCATATGCGGTGCCCACTCATATGCAACTGGGCGGTTGAGCTTCACCTGCCACATCGGGTGTACCGCCAGTTTGGTTTGTTCCAGCCACACCCGCCGGAGTGGGAGGACACGGACAAGTTGCTACACACGTAAGATATAATTAACCTTGAGCACTTAGCAGCTTCTCGGCGGTTTCGATGGTGCTAATATTCTATTTCTAACTTGCAGGTTGGATAGGAGAAGGCAGTGGAAGATCAAGTATTGGGACAGGCATCACAGGAAGTATATCATACAGTTCGCGCTTAGTGTGGAGCAAGCTAAGGCTGGAAAACGATCCCAGCTTCGTGAGCACTGCCCGATCGCGTCCAACAACTATCTCACATGGTTTCTTGCAAGTACCCGTGTGGAGGTATGCAAGCCGGCGTATGATGAGGAGATTTTGGAAGATCCCACCATCTTCGATGAGCTAACCCAGCACAAGTACAACAAATTAGTCAGGGAAGGCACCTCAGTCCCTTCAGCTCCAATGATGAACTTTGTGGTATTTCCCCTTTTTGCTTTCCCATTCGCACTATTCACATCTTCGCTTGCCTAACACGTTAATGTCGTTTCTGTTCATAGTGTACCCAGATCAAAAAAGCAGCTGATGAGACCGAGACTATTCTGGAGACAACCCCGGTTGGGAAAAGCGATGGGGAAGGTGCACTTCGAGCATTCGTTAAGGTTCACATCTCCTTCAATTGTCCATGTAACATGTGTTGCTACGTTCGATATCTCATTCACTTGTACATGTTGCAGCGCCAGGGCCAAAGGTTAAGGCGGCTATCGAACCTTGTCGGTTGTCGTGACCCCGAGTATGTATCACCTCAGCGGTCTAGGTCGACGACACCATCAGATCCCACTTCTAGCCATGGTGCTCCTTTGGAGGATGAGGATGTGGGTGTGGTCACCCAAGAGGTATGCCAATAGCATATATTCAATTATTGATGCATTGCTAACTTTATCCTCACACACGGTCTTTTCCATATCTTTTCTTTTTGTAATAGGTTGCTGATGACATGACCTTGGAGACCTATCAAGTTCGGTCAGCATACATGTTAAAGCCTAGGAGGGGAATCAATAAGTACACACCCGAAGACTTCACCAAAAGAGGCAAGAGGACGGTCGGCACCTCGCGGATGGCGGCTTTGGATGACTATGTGGATGAGGTGGAGGAACCGGAGCCGGAGCTGGAGCGGGTTGCTCGTCCTAGGAAGGCGAAGAAGATAGCCAGCAGGAGGGGGGAGGAGCCAATAAGCGTGGAAGGAACTAGTCGTCGTCCTCTATTTGTTATGTAACTCGCCTAGTGGGCATTTTTCTTATGTCGAACTTGTTATGTCGTTGAACTTGAAGTGGTGGTAGCTCTTAGTAATGTTGAACTTGAAGTGATTGTATGTCTTAGTAATGTTGAACTTGAAGTGATGGTCACTCTTAGAAATGTTGTCTTTGTTGAAGTTGAAGAGGTGTTGAAAATGTCATAATGATGATCATTATTGTTTATTCTGTGATGCAAGTATATGTGCCAGAAAATGTGCCTTAAAATGTGCCTGAAATGACCCAGTTTGAGGGACAAGAAAACACTAAGTGTTAGTGCAGCGCCTAGCAGGGAGACGCCACACTGTATAGTGCAACGCCTAGAACAGAGGCGTTGCACAATACAGTGTGGCGCCTCCCTTCTAGGCGCCACATCAACACTTAGCGAATTTTTGGCCCCAAACTGAGTGAAAACTTTCTGTTGCTATCTGGATAGCTCTACCCAGGCGTGCAACGCCTCCGAGCTAGGCGCCACACCGTGCAGTGCAACGCCTAGCTCTGAGGCATTGCACGCCTGGGTAGAGCTATCCAGAGAGCAACAGAAGCTACAGCCAGGTACAGCCTGGTGTGGCGCCTAGCTCTGAGGCGTCGCACTGTATTGTGCAATGCCCAGATCGCAGGCGTTGCACTATACAGTGTGGCACCTCAGTGCTGGGCGCCACACCATTTTTTGGCCCCAAACTGGGTGCAAAGTTTCTGCTGCTCTCTGGATAGCTCTTCTTCTTTGTGCAACGCCTCCGAGCTAGGCGCCACACCACGCAGTGCAACGCCTAGCTCTGAGGCGTTGCATGCCTGGGTAGAGCTATCCAGAGAGCAACAGAAGCTACAGCCAGGTACAGCCTGGTGTGGCGCCTAGTCTGAGGCGCCGCACTGTATTGTGCAACGCCCAGATCGCAGGCGTTGCACTATACAGTGTGACGCCTCAGTGCTGGGCGCCACACCAACACTTAGCCATTTTTTGGCCCCAAACTGGGTGCAAAGTTTCTGTTGCTCTCTGGATAGCTCTTCTTCTTTGTGCAACGCCTCCGAGCTAGGTGCCACACCACACAGTGCAACGCCTAGCTCTGAGGCGTTGCACGCCTGGGTAGAGCTATCCAGAGAGCAACAGAAACTGCAGCCAGATACAGGCTGGTGTGGCACCTAGTAGGGAGGCGCCACACTGTACAGTGCAACACCTCTGTGCTAGGCGTTGCACTTGGACTTTGCGAAATTTTTGGCAAACAGAGAACTGTGAAGATAGCATATGCACACAGAGTAGTGTGATGATGTGCAGTAGGATTGATAGCAAGCAGACAACTGTGAAGACAACATATGCACAAAGTACTTCACGACACATAGTAGTTTGTAACACATAGTACTTCAACTTGAGGAGTAGTTCATACAACCAAATCGAGGAGGAAATACATAGTACTTCACGACACATAGTAGTTCACAACCAAATCGAGGAGGAGTCCAAAATACATAGTAGTTCATGACACATAGTAGTTCACAACCAAATCGAAGAGCATAGTTTAGAGGATAACACGGTCATAGTCCACAAGCAACTTGAAGATGACATAGCTCTATTGCGTAGAGCAAGGCCCCTTTCCCTTCTTCTTCTTCCTCTCTTCTTCTTCTTCCTCTCTTCTTCTTCTTCCTCTCTTCTTCTTCTTCCTCCTCCCTTTTCCTTATGCGGTGAGCCTCCTTAACCACCCTCTCCATGAATATCTTGTTCTCCCTCTCTTTCTTTTCAGCTTCAAATGCCCAAAGTTTCAAGGTTCTTTCTTGAAAATCCTTGAGACGCTTCTTCTGTGCCTCCTCACATTTCCTCTTCAACGCTCGCTCCCTAGCGCGACACTCAAAAGATGCTCTCTCTCTTTCCTTCCTCTTCTCTTCGAGCTCCTCTTGCTTCTTCTTCTCTAGTGCGGCTGCATCCTCCTCTCTTAGCTTCTTCGCAGCCTTCTCCCACCATCCCGCCATGTCACCTTCGCCATCCTTCTCCTCCACTCCCTTCATTGTTGGTTTGTTGGGTTGAGAAGCCGCCATACCTACAATCACTATTCAAGATATCTTCCGATATGCCGATAAATTGGCCGATTTATCGCTTATCGTTGTCTAACCGATAAGATAAATCGACCGATAAATCAGCAGATATGGCGATAAATTGGCCGATATGCCGATAAACTGGCCGATTTACCCCTTATCTTGGGTCGACCGATAAGTTCCCGATAAGCGATATCCCCAACATTGCCTACAATGAGTGAAACATAATAGTTAGTAATGACAATAAGAACAAATTAAAGAACATGTACATTGCAACATATAAAGACAACAAGAACATATGAAAAAAAAGAAAATCAAAACATTATAGTTAGTGAGTAACATACGGAAATGGTCCATCGAGGTATCCAAACATTCCTCTATAACGACCTTCCCCAAGACCACCACCTCGGCCAAGTCCACCACCAAGGCCAAGACCATCACCGAGGCCAAGAGCACCACCACGGCCAAGTCCACCACCAAGGCCAAAACCATCACCAAGGCCAAGACCACCACCACGACCAAGACCACCACCACGAGCTCTACCACCACCACGGCCTTGACCACCACCACGAGCTCTACCACCACCACGGCCTCTTATAAGTCCTAGTTGCCTCCCTCTTTGTTGCCTAGATCCTCTTTGGCTACCACTTGGTTGGCTACCACTTGGTTGCCTTGGCACTTGTTGGCTACCACTTGGATCCCTTGGCACTTGTTGGCTACCACTTGGATCCCTTGGCACTTGTTCGCCCAGCAGGGGCCGGGTTATGCTCATAGTAGTTTACCTGTATTGAAGCCCATGAAGACATAGAAGATGGCGACTTACGAAGGAGACTTAATAAGAAGGCCCAAAGCCCAAAGGCGAGTTAGGGCCCATAGATGTAAACCGCCATAAGTATATGACTTGTATTGTAAGATAGGAAAGAGTGGATGCCGGGCCGGACACGTTTATGAGCCGGCCGGGATTCTGTGAACCGCCGGGCGTCAACCTATGGATATAAAGGGACGACCCGGCGGCGGTTTAGGGACAGGGAACAAATAATCGGGAACTAGGTCAAGCGTATTCGCTCCCTGGTAATCGAAACCCTAGCAATACAACACAAAGCAGGAGTAGGCTTTTACCTCATTGAGAGGGGCCGAACCTGGGTAAACTCTCTGTGTCTTTTGTCCCGTTTAACCCCTTCAAGTTAACCTAGTTGCGATGGCTCCACGACTAAGTCCTTCCGCTAGGACATCTGCCGTGTCAAGTCCACGACAGTTGGCACCCACCGTGGGGCCAGCGCACGGTGGTTTCGAGTTCTTGGAGGGCAACTTCGAAGGGATCAAGGGATACACTGTGGGCCGGATGACCAAGAGTCGTCGCGACAAGCTCTACATCGACGACGAAGGCTGGGGCCCCGAGGCCGGCTCAATTGAGTATGGATACCGGGTCCCCTTCGGTGGAATTCACGTCTTCATTGGCAAGATCGGCGAACCAGGCCCTGAGCCGGACACCTGCACCAACATCATCGAGACGGCTCAGCGTGCAAAACCCGCTCGAGTTCAGCCCGCCATGAGTCGTGCCTTCGTGGGATTCATCAATGGTGCGGGATCTGAGGATAAATCGGTATTTGACGGTGAGACAGTTGTCTATTCTGATGGCGAGTCATCCACCGGTGAAACCGAGTCATTGTACCAACTGCAAGACGGTCGGCTTGGGGGCTGTTCCGATGGTGATAGTATTCCGAACCCCTACGAGCCGCCGAACCGGGTTGCAATCTTCATGGCCGGTACGCAGCCAGTGCAGCACTCTTCAACTGCAGCGGCATTGATTTTCGGGTCAGCAGCGGCGACGGCAGCCGGGGAAGGAGGCCCTGCGCGCCCGTCGGCTCAAGTCTTGTCCGGGTTACTAGACGCCTTGGCAACATTGCTGACGACGGAGGTTAACCCGGGTAATCAAGATCAGCATAACGCGGAAGTCGTGAAATTGCGAGATCAGATAGCTCAAGCTAAGGAAGACCTGGCAGCTGAAGATGCCAGGATGGCTGCGGAGCGCGTTACGTTGGATGCACAGGCGCAGCAGATTCAGTCGGAGTCTTACCGGCTCATGCTAGATCAGAACGCTTCAAACGAAGTCATGATGAGGAGGCATTAGTCTTGCCTGCCACCGGTTTACGAGGCGAGGAACCTCTTTAACACGCCAGGAGCAGGAACCAGTAACCCGCCAGTGGCGGACCGGGTTGACAAAGTATATATTAAACCGGCACCCCTGCTAAAGCAGGTCCTCTGTCGTCTTTTCTTAATGAGTTTTTGGTTACTTGGGGGGCTTCCGGCTTATGAGCGAAGTTATGATTACCCTTTGAACCGGCTTACAAGCCAACTGAAAAAAAAACTTGGGGGCTTGCTACCCAGGTTAAAGGTACCAAAGAGAGTCTGTTGCAAAATCACAGCTCAAACATAGGTGCCCCTTGAGCACAGCTCAAAAATATTACTTGGGGGCTCCTTGATTCTAAAGAACAAAGAGTTTGTATAACCCTTGTAATAGGCTTAAAAGCCAGGCTTGGAAGCCAGGTGTATTCACCTAAAATCCCGGGTTATCCTGCCTTTTTAAGTAAGCCACTCCGCCCAGGTATTCCTGGAATGACCCGCCGAACGTTTGACAAGTCAATCTTATACAGACCCTGAACTTGTCAAAGTTAAAATGACGATTGGTTATGTGAGGTCCATCTTATAAGGTTTGTATATAGGTTTAACTCAGTGGCTGTGCGGCCCGTGAAAGCACTCGATTTTCGGCCTGGCAGCCCATGAAAAGCCTTGTTTTTTTGTTGGTTTTATTCCACAGTTTTTGAGGTTTATTTGATGAGGCTTATAATGCTTTATGATCATAATTCATCCGGTGTTTATTAACCCGGCCTGGTTTTTTGACTATAAGTCGCCAGTATGAGATAAGATAACATTCGATGGTTATTAACCCAGCCTGGCTTTTGACTATAAGTCGCCAGTATGAGATAAGATAATATCCGGTGTTTATTAACCCGGCCTGGTTTTGTTCATAAGCCAAGCAATCTATGATAATTACCAAGCGCTCAAGATTTGAGTTCTCCCCCTTACTACACCGGTTTGGTAAACCAACAGTGTGATCAAATATCACAGGTATGATATATTTCAAATTTGGTTATTCTTAAAGTCCAGCCTTGGATATAAGCTATGTTAGCTTCCATGGTTTTATATTGGGTGTTATGACCCGTCCAGCGGTAAACCGCCAGGACACCTTTAATCCTTTGCATGCAGGAGCAGATTTCACATTGTTAATATTATAAGCATAAGTGGCATATCTTAACATGGTGGATTGGCAGTGTCATGCAAAGTAAATATGCACGATGGCATAGCAGAGCAAGAGTTTAAGCTAGCCTATTACAAGGCGTTTGGTGCCCAAAAGAATAATTGTTTTAACAAGTATTAAAGGAAGCAGCTGCTAAACCAGCCCCCGGTTTACGAGTCCTGGCCTGACTGACTTGAAGGTTGCGGATCGTCCAGCGCCGGTTCATCTTCCTCCTCTCTACCCAGTGGCTGGAAGTCAATGGTGGTCCAATCAATCCCAGTTAAGGCCTTGAATACAGCTTCATCACTTATAAGTGTGGAGGGGTCAACATCAGGGGCATAGGTATGCTTACGGATTGGAGGAATAAGGTTTGGAGCATCATAAGTTGGTGCGTTAACTCTCTTGTTGTTGGCATCATAAATCGACTGATAATGTGAAAGATCGGTTTCTTCAGCCAATTGGCTAGCCAATGGGCGCATTTCCCTCGTCAAGGCTCTGAGGTCATCGTTATTAAACTCTGACCTGTCCTCCTTTATGCTCGGGTAGCCGTTTCCCACATCGGCCGGATCAAGATGAGATATCCAAGCTTTGGCCCGAGTCAGTGCAGTAAGAGCACCCGCCCTGGCAGCTGACTTCTTTAGCTCCTCAAACCGTGCAGGCATCATTGCCAGCCTTTCCAACGTCTCCTTGATCAAGGTTGGGGGCGGTTTATTATGGGAAGCTGTGCAGATAACCCGTTGTACGCCGGTATATAATTGCTCTATAAGTGTATAGGCGGCCTTCAGTTTTTGCCGCATATCTGAGCCAAGATGAGCAATGCGAGTTCCTGCATCATCAAAAACATCGGTAAACCGACAGTCTCTTACATAATACATGTTCAAAGCTTATGAAGAAGTTATTTACCAAATACGGCAGCGGTCATGGCATTTATTTGCTGTTTCAAGCCAGTCAGCTCTTCAGCTACCGGTTTAAGGGCAGCCTCAGCATCCTCAGCCCTCTTCAACAGAGTTGACTTTTCTGTATCCCAACCTGCCCGCTCGTTCTTAAAGCTCTTCTTCAGTTTCTCCATTGCTGTTAAGGCACTAGTCAGTTCCTCCTTGGCTTTGGAGGTCTCGGTTTGTTGCGACTTGATATTTTCTTGAAGGTCGGCGATTTGAGATTCCTTCTTGTTAAGATCAGCCTGCAAGAGACATGTAATTAATTACATAGCAGTGCATATTCAAAGTCCCAAGCACATAACAAGTAATATACTTGGCACTTGGGGGCTAATGTCTATTGATGGTCAACCGGATTATAAAGGTCTTAAGTAAGAATTTTGAGCCTTACAGCATAATTAGTCTCAACTTAACATATTTGTTAAGTCGACCCTTGGGGGCTACACAGGCGAAATTGAAGATATATTATTCTGAAGTCCCGGTTCATATTGACATTATAAACCGGCCCTTGCGGGCTAGTGGAGTTGATCTATATGGCTCTTGAAAGTTTGCAGAACATTCTATTCTTTTATGTCCAGTAAACTTGGCGGCTAAGGGAAGAATATGTATGCAGAGTTAACAGCATTTACCTCATATCGCTCCTTCATCATGTTCAGTAAACCGGCTTCATAATCACGACTTGTGTACAAACGGTTTAAAAACCCAGAATGAATATCTTGGGCGCTGAGGTGGGCATAGCTTTCCAAGTCCGCCTTCCACTTGCCCTTGTCAACAGCAGAAAATTCTTCTTTGGCACTATGTTTTGACAGAGCAGTGGGGTTGTCTGGGGCTGTATACCCGACACCGGTAACTACAACATCATCAGCTTTATCATCAGCAGCCTTAGTTGGGCTTGGCGGTTTATCAGCATGACCTATCGGATCAATTTCCATCTGCTCAACAAAGGTGTCATGATCTTGCGATGGCGGATCATCAAGAATAGCTTCAGTATTTGTTTCAAACTGTTCCGGGTTCTTTTCCGGATCAGTTGGCGCGCTGTCATCAGCCGGTTTGTTCAATTTGGCCTTTTTACTGGGTCTGGCCTTGGCTCTGACAGAGATGCAAATAACAAGTTAGTATAATGATCAAGCATAAGGTATAAGGGGTTAGTTAAAAATGCTCACCCAGGAACAGTTTTGAGGGTTGGAATTTGTGTCCCTGTGGACTCACCAGAGGATGAATGGGAAGTTCCCTGATAGTTTGAATCAGACGGATTAAGAGGTTGTCGGAAATAGCCCGCCTTGGGATAAGATGTGTCAGAAATAGAAGAGACCTCTGGGCGGCGTTTACGAACTGGCGAGTTCGGTAAACCGGAAGAAGTGACCACATGGCCGCTATGCCGGGTTGTGCGGCGAGCTTCGTGTTGTTGCTTCTTCAAAATAAAGTTTGGATCCAAGTAAGCTAGGGGGTGAGAAAATCTTATTTTCCGGCTTGCTTGTCGGGTTTTCTGTGTGGGCAGAGGTTCTGAACCGGATGAGAGAATAGTTACCTCTACGTCGTTTGCGCGGCTAGCTTCTGCGTCGTCCTGATAAAAATCATCGTCAATGAGATGTATGAAAAAAGAGCCAAGTGAATCAAGTTCTACCTCTGACTCCGGATTATCATCGTCAATGTTTAACTCGATAGGCTCGGTGGTTTTCTTCTTGGCGGGCTTCTTGTTGACCTTGGTCTTGACACGAAGTGTTTTGGCCGGTTTATCCTGCGGTTTCTTCTTCTAGAACGGATCATCACCCTGTTTAAAGATTGAAAAGATCATAAAGGAGTATTAAGAATATGGATTAAAGCAGGAGTGGGGCAATTCTTACAGCTGGCGGTTTATTTGAAGCACAGAAAGGGCTAAGTCTTGTTTTGCTACAGTCGGCCACCGGTTCATCCAACATCTTCTTGACAGATTCAGTAATATCAGTATCAGTCAGCTGAATATCAGTGTGGCATTGAGGGTCTTTCACATCCCCTGTGTACTCACACATTAAACCGGGGCAACGGCTTAAAGGCAAAATGCTCCAAGATACCCAGCAACGGACAAAATCAATGCCTGTCAAACCGTTTGCCATAAAGGCTCTGACCTTTGCATTCCCCATAACAGGAGCTCTCATGAGGCTCTTGGAATTGGTCATTGCCAGATTCGCGGCGGCCACCATGGCTCCATCCGTCCATGTCGCCTCTAAGACGCTTTGTCTGCCGTCTACCTCGTTTAACAACCTTCAACTCTGGATCCGGCCATAGTTGAAGTCCATGGTACTCCGGCCATTGTGATTGGTCAAAGTATGGGTGAAAGCGGGGAGCCCATGTTTTCTTGACCGTCATGATTGAGAACTCCGACTCCCTCATGGTGAGGGGGTGATTGACGTCCACATTCCTAATGCGACCGGCGGTATACAAGTGTGAGCATGGGAGATGAAGCAACAATGGCCTCCCGCAAGAGCAATCACACCGTGTTAACGTGACCTTGAAAGCCTGACCTCCATGTTGGCGGCCATCGTTTGTGGTTCCTCCTGGCTCTTTCACTTCGTATTTCCACTCTTCATTGTCATATAGTATAGCTTCTTGTGAGTCCGCCTTCCGTGATTGAAATTCCAACCATTCATCAACCTTGGGTGGGAACTTGTACTTGTACTTGCGCTTGTTCTCACCCGCTATCTGTGCATCCGTTTCCATCGAGTACTTTAGAAAGTACGCATTCATCTTGTCAAATGTGTATTGAACTATTGCAGTCACGGGTAATCCACGTGCACCTTTGAGCACCCTATTGAAGCATTCGGCCATATTGCTTGTCATTTGACCGTATCTCCGGCCATCTTCATCAAAAGCACGTGCCCACTTGTTCCGGTATTGAATGTGCCTATTGAGAAAGTCTTGACCCCCGGGATCAAGTTTTTTGTGTGCTAGCAATTTGTTGAACAAAGTGGCAAACCGCTTGTCGAAGAAAGCGAGACAACAATCTTGAAGATCATCGGCCAACTCCTTAAGGCCACATGCCCTATAGAAGTTTGAACAAAAGTGCCTCATGCACCATCGATGGTGCAACGGAGCATGCCCGGGAATGTCAATCTCCACCGCGTTAAGAATTCCTTGATGCCGATCCGATATGACACAAATTTCCCTCTGAGCGGGTAACACCTTCGTCCTCAAAAGACGCAACAACCACTCCCAGTTGTCATTGTTCTCCACCTCAACCAAAGCAAATGTCAATGGCAACACCCGGTTACTGGCATCACTTGCTATCACAACCAACAAGGTGCCCTTGTATTGTCCGGTCAAGAACGTGCCATCAATGGCGATGACCGGCCTACAGTGTTCGAAAGCCCTCACGCATTGCTCGAACGCCCAAAATGCACAGCCAAATACTCGGACTTTCCTTCCATCATGAACCGTTGTTTTTTCCCCATGAGGCTCGACCACATGAACCATGCCCGGGTTTGTGGCGGCCATGGCTAACAACAACCTAGAGATTCGGTTGTATGCTTCCTCCCAAGTACCATACAACATCTTAAATGCGGCTTGCTTCGCCTTCCATGCCTTGCCGTATTTCACCTTGTAATGAAAGATGGCTTTCACAAGGTCCATGACATGTTGGATGCTCATTGTTGGAAGTGTGGATATTGAGTTGGAGAGCCTGTAAGCGATAAACTCGGACGTGAGTTGTCTGTGGTCTTAGGACACAACCTTGCCATCCACCCTTTTGCCTCGGCACATGTGAGTTGGCACACAACTCACTACGTGCCAAGTGGGACCTCCTTTTCATGGTCTTGCACGCACAATCCACGGACATTTTTCATCTTCACATGCACATGCAACCCTGTAGCGCACATTGACGTCCGAGTTCACCACCTTGTGTGGACGATAATGCGTAACCGAGTAGTTGTCGAGCCACATCTTCAAGTCCAAGAAGGTTTCGAACTTAGACCCGTGAGCAATCCCGTTCTTGCCGTCATCCAAATCACGGTGAGATCTTGGCCTAGTCCCAAGAGATATACCTTGGCCACCATCTACCACGGCTTCATCCGCGAGACTAACATCTTTGAACAATGTAGTCCGATGATCCCGACCAAATACCTTCTCGAAAGCTTCGGCCTCCTTCACCGTGAACCCCTCCTCATCAACTTGTTCATCGGGACCTTCGTCATCCGAATCCAATGCATAGCCACGGGAATAAGGGATGGAATGGTCCATTGTCTCTTGCAAATGATATTTGTCGAGATGACCCACATTGTTGTCATGGAGATCAACTTCATTGTCATCGTCCGCATACTCATCATTCTCCTCTTGCAAAGCTTCATTTTGGTTGTTTGGAAACAGGCTCAATGTTGGCCTCACTTCTTGGGTCAAAAGAGGTTCAACAATTTCATCTCGGTTCAAGGGTGGGGGGCTACTAGCAACCAAATGGGAGGGGTTCCGGTTCAATTCCAAATGCAAACTTGAATCAACCTTCTTCGTTGCAAATAACTCAAGAGCCTTGTCTAGTGATTCGGACACCGTCTCCTTGTATGCAACCCAACGTTGCTCCGAGTTGACACGCATTGTCTTCCAACGGATGTGCATTCCAAAACCAACATTATGCCTTCCCTCCAACTCAACGATATCACTAGGGTCCATCCAATTCAAATCTTTCCTCACTTGTTGCAAGAGCTCCGCATAGTTAAGACTATTATCAAACACCATGTCAAGCTCATCTGGGTCCGGTTCAATATTGCCTTTCAAGAAGGCGTCTTTGTCCCCATGATGAACAAACACACATGTTCTTCCCATCCCTATAAGCATTCAAACAACCCTATAAGCATTCAAACAACACAACGCAACATTTCTTCCATGAGTACTAATCCAAGGATTAACACGGAATACAAACCCTAACATATATATAAAACAACAACCCTAACCCTAACCCTTGCCCCAACATAACAACACCCATAACCTTAACCCTAACATACTAACAAGCCTAACCCTAGCACCAACATAAGAACACCCATAAGAATAACCCTAACATACTAACAAGCCTAATCATAGGAAATTGGCAAACAAACATCTCACATCTCCATGCAAATCTCTAGATCCATACAAAACTAGGGTTTCCCCAAACTAGCAACAAATGAGCAATTTATTTACATTACTTAGATCAAAACAAGGGGATCGGAGAAGATTACTTTGAGGGAGGGTTTGAGTTCGAAATCCACGGATAAAATCTTCAAATTTGGAAGATTTGGGGAAGGATTTGAGAGGGGGAGAGAGGAGGAGAGGGGGCAAATCTCATGTGGGGATGCTTTGGGGGTTGGGGTGTGTGTGGGGGGAGTGGGGGAGGGGGGCCAGCCAGCCAACTAGTAACAGACAGTGCAGCGCCTAAGGGCTAGGCGCTGCACATTACATGTGTGGCGTCTAGCTCTGAGACGCTGCACTGCTGGGTGCGGGCCCAGGGGCTGCCACGCTAGACAGAGGTGCAACGCCTCAGATCTAGGCGCTGCACCGTAGGGTGTGACGCCTGCGTGTCAGGCGCCACTCAAAAAGGTCAGCCGAGTGAATTTGTTTTAGGGGCAGTTTATTTTGTGATTTGATTTCGTCCACGGATTAAAATTGTCAAATTTGCCTCTGAGATGTGCCACATGTGGACGACACGGCTGGACAGGACAAGCGATTTCGATCCAGGCGAGCGGCCTGGACTGGTGCTCTTCCGTTCGGGGACAGGCGCTTCAAGGCCACAGCTCACTTTGTCAATGGCTGCTTTGTGCTTAGCTCCATCCACCGTAAGCTGGCCATGTTTCGTGCCGACGGAATCATTTTTCGATGCCGGTGACATAAAATGCTCACGCTTCGTCTCCGTCTTTCAGACTGGAGAGTTTGTTTAACGCGAGCTGGGCCTGGATGCAAGATGCGATCTAAGATCTATTTCGAGACGAAGGGTGTTAACAATGTACTATATGCTCCGGGCGTTCCTCAAGTATTAGCGTGGCTCTGAACTTGCTGACAAATCTGCTGAATTGTCCTTAACTGAGACGACACACTGCTGAACCTCAAGCATAGCTTACAGAAAACTCATATAGTTTAGCCAATGGGAGACGGAGACATGGAGATCCAATCTCCTGATGCTGTTGGATCTCCCGGGAGAAAAAAGATCACAGGGACGGTCACGTGGGCCGCACGTTCGGCACGACGAAAGGAAAAGGAGGGTGCTGGATGAACATGACATGGGTTGCATCAGGCAGTGCAGGCATACCTGAACCTGCATTAGTGCATACTAGTACTCTTGTCATCAAATCGAAGTCATTTCAGCAATTAAAAGTAGTTGTGGGCTTCTAATCAGGCACATATAAGCGGGTCCCTGAGATGTTGAACTAGCTGGCATGTGGGGTCCGTACGGGCTCTTCAGTCTCCGTATATTGTGGCTGAATACGACCGCAGGGACTTCTTTTCTTGTAGGGAGACGAGAGGGGCCAGGTTGGTTATTAGTAGATGGGACGGTGGTAGGGTGCCTCTCAGCTCATCCCATTATGAGTTGCTCTCCCAGAGATTCAGGCCAAAAAATAGCGTAATCTATGTCGGGCAATACGGCCAACGACTTGTCTCTCGTCGAAATAGTCTCTCGGCCCGCTTTATCTTTACCTAATATTAAAGAGAGGATTGTTTCTCCAGGTTTTTTCGTTTACAGTGGGACCAGGATAACTTTCGTACGTCCCAGGTGTTTCTCCCGATTCGTTTCTGTCCGGAAAAAAATCAACAGCACGCACAGATGGGCCGGCCCATTAGCGTAACAAGAGCCCGCTGCAGTAAAAACATATCAAGAATAAATACTGCGACGCAAGAATTCGAACCCAGCCGCTTAAGCGAGAGAGCTCAGAGTGCTAGCCACTAGACTAAGCAAGCCTTGGTGTTTAATTAGCAGCGCGAACTTTTAAATTTAGCTAGCAGTCGCGCGAGATACTGAGATGAAAAGATTTTTTAAAAAGTAAATATATTTTGAAACGCGAAAATTTTGCAAAGTTGTTAATAAAAACTGAAACTCGAACTTTAAAAAAAAGAACAATATTTCTATTTTTAGTTTTTTCTGAAACCAAAGTATTTTTTAAAACACAAACAATTTTTTAAAACTAGGGGGTACTGTTGTGATAATTTTTTGAATTTGCAAACAATTGAAAAACACAAATATGTTTTGAACTTTAAACTTGAAAAGGCAAACATTTTTTAAAACATGTTTTTTTTTAAATGGGAGGTACTGTAGCTAAATTGCTTTAATCTATACCTATTAATAAAACTTGGCGGATTTTTGAAATATGCCCATCTGATGCATTGTTTTAGTTCAATTTATTAAACTAGGGATATGGAAGAAATCTTTTTCTCTGTCACGTCTTCACGTACGACCAGTCTCACTCGGCCCAGTGACTCCCGTCAAAATGCATGAGGAGTCCAACTAATGTTTCATGGTCTATCTGACACAAACTACTCAATTTACATGACGACACCGACATATATTATGTGAAGTACTTTTTCCTATTATATTAGCCAGATGATTAAAAAAAACTTTGTTCAACGTTCTTGATCTTCGCCGGACACAAAGGCGACTCAACAATCCAGCTATTGGACCTGGCCAACCTTGGTTAGTGACAACTGGTACTGCGACCACCGGCGACAAGGACGGCAAAGATGACAAGCGGAAACATGTGTTTGATGTTATATTGAAATGGAAGATGTGGACCTGAGGATGAGGTATTAGTCATGTTTATTATGTTATGGGCATTAGGTGATGTCTTTAGCGATGTTCAGTGGGTAAGGGTGTGTGAGGGTTGTTTTCTCCTGTTGCAACGCACGGGCATGTTTGCTAGTATAATTTATAGATAAAACAACAGTTCATATAACCAACCTAAAATTTGAACAGAAACGACGGCTAGGATAACAGCACAATCAAGACCAAGAAAACACAAGAGAAATAGAAAAAAAAAACTACCTAGTGGCCACGGACAAGCGGCCCTACAAAGACGACAGTCGTCGCGCTGTAGCCAGTAGCGCATCCAGCATGAGCCCAAGCCGGTCGCGGTCTCGCTGCCTAGATAGCGGGTGCCAGTGTTGGAAATATGAGCAATTTACCATATGATTTTATTAACATAAATAGTAGATAAAACATGACTATTATATTAGAGATGAAACAAGTCATGTAACCTAGCAAAGTGAAGGCAAATAGCATCTGCACATTTGAACTAGAACAAAACATATGTAGAACAGAGGCTAGAACAAGAAAGGCTAAAACAAGAAATTGTGGCAGGATCTTAAACAGAAAGAACACGAAGACGTACGGAGCAGCGGCAGAAGCAGTGGTCTTGGGGTCGACGTCCTCGCCGGCCATGTCGTTGAGGAGGTTGTCAACGTCGGGGAAGAAATCGTCGTTGGGAAAGTGGTTGTCGGCGTCCGAGGCGTCCGTGGTGAACAGGTCAGTAGTCGCGCGGAGCGCTCCCCAAAAATCTTATCACCCTTCTCCCGTACAAGACTCAAAGAGGTGGGGTTTCGGAGGCCTACTGTCCCGACCTGCGGTGCACGCCGCAAGCCGGGATGGGGAAGATCATAGCAGTAGCTCAGTGCTAAGGAACTCGATGGCGAGAGGAAGGTGATATTCTGGTGTGTCTTTCTGCAGAGTAGCGACCTCTCTTTTATAGGCACAGGAGAAGGAAGCGAGCAGGCAGCGACGGGAGGCGAAGGAAAAGAGGGCCGAAGGGTGCAGCTTGGTAATCAATCTCCACTACAGCAAAACTTTTCAGCTTCCGTGTGACCTTTCGTATACCAGTCGTGCATGGCAAAAAATTTAAACAACGGCTCGGCTCATTCCCGCAACCCGCGCCGCGCCGCGTCGAGGCGTGGCGTGGCGTAGCGAGGCCGGCGGTGGAGGAGCGCGCGTCTATGTCTCTTTTGTTCTCATGCTCATACATGTGGGAAAACAATCTCCCTTATAAGGAGGTCCAACTTCTACCAAACTAGCAATATGAGACTAAACTTTAGTCCCACCTCTTGCCTTGCACGAATAGGCTAAGTGGGCCTCTAGGATTTATTAGGAATTTCTGAAAATACTATTGGGCTGGCCCAAAACTAGACTAAATTCCAGCAGCCAGTGCTGTAGAAAAGCAAAAAATTTGAAAGAGTCAGACGCTTGTCTCGGAAAGATTCGCTTAATCACCATTTTATTACTTTTTGTCCACAGAGTCCAAGACAACGCCGCAAAGACCAACCAGAATAGGCGGCGATATCGCCCAGGATGGGTAGTCCGGTTCTGAAGGAACTCCGCAAGGTCCAGGGCCTTCCAATCTACCATCACAGGCAATTAACATCAGTAGAAAGTTTGCCTGGATGCCATTGATGACTGCTTCACTTGTGTTATTCAAACAACTTAAGAAAGACTATTTTTAAAGCGTTTTGGAGCATCATTTTTTTGCCGATGCCTCCATGAATGTTATTCCATCATTAAAATATAGGTAGGAAACTATGCAATGTATGTTGTAAAAACATTCAGAATTGTTTGAATGTTTTGACCATTTTTTTAATTTTATTGTTCATGACACGAGCATTTGAGGTCGGAATTAGGACACTCCCGAATGGCGACACACTTTACACTTCTCTTATTAAAATTTCTAGTTTGACATAAATTTGTACTGGTGGTGTTGGGGCATCTCCAATAAAGTGTGTGTTAATTGTTGGTAAAATTATTCACCTCATCAGCTAACAAGTCATCATATAGCTAAATATGAGAGAATAAATAAGTTTGCTATATCTTCGGATATTGGAGCTTACACAAGGATTGTTGATTCGTCTTCATACAAACTTTCCTATTTATTGTTATTTATTCACCGTCACATCCTCGTATATATTGCTGGCAAAATTTACCAACGACTAACATACAGAGAAGGAGTATTTTTCATGGACCCCAATAGGTGACGATCGTTCCCAGGGAAGGCACCCCGGGGCGAACAGAACGTTCGCTGGGGGAGGTTCAGTCCAGCGAACCAATGCCCCTCTCTTGTAAGTTCGTTGTAGTGTGATTCCAGCGCGACCGAGTTGGCTCGGTATGAGCATCTCTAGCAGACCCCGTATAATGTCGACCCGTATAACTTGTTTACAGTTCGTGGCAGATCTGATTTGCGGGGCGAATTCGTGCGCTGCAGATCAGACCCCGTATATGAAACTGTAAAATTAAAAAAAAACATTCGCTGGAGAAACTTGCAACAACATTGATCATACATAGTTCATCATCATACTACATTGATCATACATAGTTCATCATTATACTACATTGTACTACTAGGGGGGGGGGGGGGATATTCGGGCCATGCAGCGTACCCGAGCCTACGCTACCAAAATTAACGAGCTCGCGGCGGCGACGACGCGGCGGAGGAGCCCAGTCGGAGTCGGAGTCGTGGTCGATGAAGACCTTGCCCTGCTGTGACGCCCCCGGCTTAATCGTGCACTAATCATACACGCAAATGCACACGATCAAGCCTAAGGACTCACTTGAAGATATCACAACACAACTCTAAAACATAAATAAAGTCATACAAGCTTTATATTACAAGCCAGGGCCTCGAGGGCTCGAATACATAGCTCGATGGCATACAAGCGTCAGCGGAAGCATCAGATATCTGAGTACCGATATAAAAGAAGAACAGAAAGGCCTTTAAAAGGCGGGGCAAAATAAAACACTACGATCGAAAGGCGTAGGCCTCCTGCCTAGGACCCTCCGAGCCTACTCCTGGTCGATGGTCAACTCGTAGTAGAATCATCCTCGGGGTAGTAGTAGCGATCGTCGGCGGGACAGCTGTCTCAGGGGCTCCGTCATCTGGATACGACAGACTGACATGGGAAGAAAAGGAAAGCAAAGCAACCGTGAGTACTCTGAAGTACTCAGCAAGCAAGGATCTACACTACATATGCAACATTATCAAAGGGAGGCTGTATATGTGGACTGGGCTGCAGAAATGCCAGAATAGAGAGGAAAGCCTAGTCCTATCGAAGACTAGCATCTTCAAGCATCTCCCAGCATCTTCGAGCGTCTTGCAGCATTTAGAAGAATACAGAATAACATAGTATAATGTAGTAATAGAGGTAACAAGCAGCAGCCTCGCCCAGAGATCCTTCCTCGACTCCCTGCGAGAAAGCGATCCCGGAGCCACATATCCAGTATCATCACAATTCTAGCTGTACCGATCGGGATACAACTCCAAGTGTCCTTTACCGTAGGACCGGCTATCGATAGATGTGTTCTTCCCTGCAGGGGTGCACCAACTTACCCACCACGCTCGCTTAACTCCGGCCGGACACACTTTCCTGGGTCATGCCCGGCCTCGGCCAAACTAACATCGCAACCCTACCTACAGCTCAGCAGAGAGGTCCCCGCCGGTCTACATCCTAAGCGCAAGGGGGTCTTGGGCCATCGCCCCTCGCCCTCCGGGTCGTTGCGTGCAGAGCGAATCACGACACCACCTCTGTACATGGATGGCGCCGGCCCAGCCCGGCCGCAGTGCTGAACTGGACGTCTGGCAGAGCTTTCGGCTGATGTTACGATGCAGAACGCCCATACTATGCCCACGTGATGGTTAGTGCTATCCGACCAAAGGCCGGCTCAGATCATATATCCAAATCGTAGTGGCCTAGGGGCTTGCGGAAACGAGCAGAGACTCACGAAAGATGTGACCCCGTCGCCCCGTCTCGAGGACTTGCTGCAAGGGCTAAGAATGCCCGGCCGCGCCTCGTAAAGTAACTCACGGGTAACTATCCATCATTCACCAAGTAGCAGTATCATCAGTTATGTAAGTCATCCGTGTGGCTACCGTATCAAGGGGGAGTCTGAGGCATCACCCTCGTTGGACCCCCACCTAATGTAATAAAGAGGTGGACGTAGGAGGAATCACCCTCGCGGTCCATGCTAGAGGTGTTGCACGACTTTGTCGTTATCGGGGGGTGGTGTAGGAGGAATCACCCTTGCTGACCACGACCGATTAACTAACCTACAAGGTTATCATCAGAAGTGCTGACGAGGTATCACCCTCGGCACTCGATAGTAACCCCATAGTGTCGAGCAAGTAAGGAGAACGTGAGGTGCGGTGCCGGGTCCTGGTCTTCGATCCCGTCGATCGGGTCTTCTGATACTCCAGCGGGGCAGTCGGGATAAGAGGGGTCACTGATGGGTCTCTACCCAAACCTATACTAAACAGTCTAGGATATCCAGGTAGGTAACAAAAGCAGGTTACAATAAACAGGCTATGCAGCAGAATAGGAGCAACCAAGTATAGTAGCAAAATCTAATGCAAGCATGAGATATAGAATAGGCGATATCGGGATGATCAAAGGGGGGGCTTGCCTGGTTGCTTGGCGGCAAAGGCAAGGTCGTCGGTGGTGTAGCCAATCACCGGAGCTGCGTCGGTCTCAGAGACTACGTTGGTACCGAGATCTAACGAGAGAGAAGAGGGGGAGGAAACAGTAAATACTAAGCAAACAAGTGCTACACAAAGTTTGACATGGCAATATGCAGTGTCGGGTGGGTCCTAACGTATGGTGACACGTCACCGAGGAAGGAGGAATCCATCCGGGAATGTTTTCCCGGTTCCGGGCATTTGTCAGACAGATGACCGGAGGGGAATGGTTGCATGTTCGGATAGTTAGAGACGTGTGGCGGACGAACGGATCGCGTGTTCGGATTCGTCTCGTCGTTCTAAGCAACTTTCATGTACAAAGTTTTTCGATCGGAGTTACGGATTATTTTATATGATTTTCTGAAATTTTAAATGAATCTCTGAAATCACTGATATTTTGGTAAGTCCTCAGTTTTAATATCAATTAGCTGCTTTCCAAAGCCTATAGCTATTATTCTATTCATCCTATGGATTAGTGCCCTATACCAATCTTGATCAATTTTCTGTGATCTACAAGATGATACCTTTTTCATCACTGGTAGAGTTCATTTGCTTGCTTAAATCTTTGATTGAAAACTGCCACTCGCTGTTAATTCCAGAAACTGGTTAATTGTCTGTCCACTAACCGAACTTAGCATTTTGCCATTTTCATAGGAAATTATAAATGCATTATCTAAGATTGGTCCAATGGAGTAAGTTGGAGCCTGTCATGTGGACTATCAACACAAATTAATTTCAGCTAGGTTAGACTTTGTTTAGCTGTTGTTTTGAGGCTATTTAGGGGGCTATCCAGTGCTGTTTTCCAAAAGCTAGCACGCGCTACAGTAACTGAACGTTACTGTAGCAGCGGTAGCAGGCAGAGCAGAGCAGCGCCGGCGACGACCGTGCGCTCGCTTCCGGCCACGGTTCGACGTGCCATTCGTTGCGCTGGGTTGCCAGAAGCAGCGCGCATCCATTCATGGCGGTCTCGCCGGCGAGGAGTGGACCATGGCGTTGACGGCGGCTACGCGGCGGAGCCGAGCTCAGTAATGGCGACGGCGACGCGCACAGGCAGCTAGGGCCCGGACTAGGGCGAACCAGGACAGGAGGAGGAGCGCAGCTCACCGTGGGGACACAAGATGGTCCGGTGAATGCTTAGTAGCAGCAGTGGAAGGAGAACGACGACGGTGAACGGCGACGCCCGAAGGTAGAAGATGAGGCCGGTCCGGCGTTGCGGGGCCTCTCAGCTCCAACGGCGAGCACCGGTCGACGCGGCAGTGCGAGGCTGAGCGAACGAGCAGGGTCAAAGGGCACGGGGCCACCGGTGGCCGTAGCAACGATGAAGTACGGCGACGGGCGCGCTCGGGACAGAGAGAGGGGAGTGAGCACGAGCGCATGTGCGAGAGAGAGAGAGAGAGCGAGGCGAATGGAGGAGGCGGCCAGGGGGAAAGAGTGGGGGAGCGGGGCGAATGCGAGCGGTGTCCAGGGGGAGCGCACTGGGGCTCTCCCTTATCCCCTGCTCACCTGCTCCGTCGCGGTGGCGGCCGGCGAGCGGCAGAGGCGGGCATAGCCATGGAGGCGTCGACACGGAAGAGGGGAACAGGAGAAGGAGGTGGGCTGGGCCGGCTCCAGGTAAGTGGGTAGGTCCTTCTCCCCTTTTCTATTTTTCTGTTTTTCTTTTATTTATTCCACACAGAGAGAGAGACAATTATTTAGGCACCCATTTCAGTTTGGAAAAATATGGGGAGTATCCCAATAAATCCCTGATGTTTTTAGGCAGTGCCACAAAAAGTTTAAGTAATTTTTGGAACTGATTTGAATTTTTCAAAAATGAATATGGCATTTGAAAGGGTTGTTTGTTACTGTTTGAAGTTGTTAGAGTTACTTGACTAACTCCAATTTTGTTGGTTACAATTTTATACTTGCCTCTAAATTATTTTCTATTCAATGAACATTTTAGTTTCCACTTTGGAACAACTTTTGTTTTCACTTTGAATTTGAGTTGAAATCTGAGTTGGAATTTGATAGGGAACTTAATGCAATAAAGATCAAGCACTGTTAAGCAGGGTGACTTGGCATAATTAGCAGATGATCACAATGCTTATTACACAGGGGTGTTACAATTCTCCTCCACTAAAAGAAATTCTCGTCCCGAGAATTAAGAAGTAGAAGGAAAGAGGTCGGGGTATTCCTTGCGAAGATGATCCTCGCGTTCCCAAGTGGCCTCATCTTCAGTATGATTCGACCACTGCACTTTCAGGAACTTGGTGACCTTCTGACGGGTTCGACGTTCAGCTTCATCGAGGATGCGGATCGGATGCTCTTTATAAGATAGATCATCTTGCAATTCGAGCATCTCATGATCCACTGCTCTGTGCGGGGACTCCTTGAAGCACTTACGAAGTTGCGACACATGGAAGACGTCGTGGATATGAGAGAATTGCGGTGGCAACTCCAATTTATATGCCACCTGACCACGTCTAGCAACTATGCGGAAAGGACCAATGTAGCGGGGAGCTAACTTGCCCTTGATTCCGAAACGATGAGTGCCCTTTAGGGGAGTAACACGCAGATAAGCTTGATCACCAGGTTGATAAGTCAAACCCCATCATTTGCGATCGTAGTTGCTCTTCTGGCGGTCTTGAGCCGCCTTGAGATTTTCCCGGACGATACGGACTTGCTCTTCGGCGTGTTGGATAATATCCGGACCCACGAGCGGTCGTTCCCCGGTTTCTGACCAATTCAGAGGGGTTCGACACTTACGTCCATATAGCACTTCGAAGGGGGCCATTTTCAAGCTGGCTTGATAGCTGTTGTTATAAGAAAACTCGGCATACGGCAGAGATTCTTCCCACTTCTTGCCGAAGGAAATAACACAAGCTTGCAGCATGTCTTCAAGCACTTGATTTACTCGTTCGACTTGGCCTTGGGACTGAGGGTGATAAGCTGAACTCCAGGTGATATGAGTTCCCATAGCTTGTTGGAAACTTTCCCAAAATTTGGAGGTGAATAGACTGCCACGGTCCAAACTAATCTCCTTCGGAACACCGTGGAGTGAAACAATTCTGGAGATATACAACTCTGCTAACTGACTAGCAGTGATCGTCTCTTTGACAGGTAGGAAGTGTGCAACTTTAGAGAGTTGGTCGACGACGACAAGAATAGCATCGTGACCCTTCTGAGACTTGGGAAGACCAGTAATGAAGTCCATTTGCACTCTATCCCATTTCCACAACGGAATAGGAAGTGGTTGCAGAATTCCAGCAGGCTTCTGATGTTCTGCTTTAACGCGACGGCAAACATCACATTCAGCAACGTATCGAGCAATACCCTGCTTCATTCTAGACCACCAGTACCTTTGACGAAGATCACAATACATCTTGGTGCTACCCGGGTGAATAGACAGCGGTGTATCATGTGCTTCCTTCATGACCTTGTCAGTCATAAGCTCGAAGCGAGGTACGACAATGCGATCTCTGAAATACAAGGTTCCATCTTCAGACAGCGAGAAATCCATGTACTTTTCCAAGTGAAGATCTTTCTTCATCAGACCAATTTTAGCATCTTTAGCTTGTGCACTCTTAACAGCCTTCTCAAGGTCTGGTTCAACAACCAAGTTTGATAGGTATCCTTGAGGAACTATCTTGAGATTTAGTTTTCGAAGCTCTTCATACAGAAGTGGTTGCTCTAGCTGAACTTCAAGTTCACAGCAATAAGATTTACGGCTCAATGCATCAGCCATTACATTAGCCTTGCCAGGGGTATAAGAAATACCCAAATCAAAGTCCGCAATGGTCTCCATCCATCTTTGCTGACGGAGGTTCAGAGATGGTTGAGCGAATAAGTACTTCAGGCTTTTATGATCTGTGTAGATCTCGCAACGATTACCGAGGAGGTAATGTCGCCACAACTGCAGTGCATAGATGACAGCAGCTAGTTCTAGATCATGTACCGGATAATTCTCTTCATGTGGACGCAATTGTCGAGAGCCATAAGCAATCACTTTACGCTCTTGCATTAGGACACAGCCTAATCCTTCACGGGATGCGTCGCAATATATCACAAAGTCCTTGCGAGAATCTGGAGGAGCAAGTACTGGGGCTGATGTCAGCTTGTCTTTAAGTGTTTGAAAACTTTCCTGGCATTTTTCTGTCCATTCAAACTTAACGCCTTTATGAAGCAGATCAGTCAGAGGCTTAGCAATCTTTGAGAAATTCTCGACAAAGCGGCGGCAATAACTTGCAAGGCCGAGAAAACTTCTGACTTGCTTGACGTTCTTCGGAGGATTCCAGTCCAGAATAGCCTGAACTCGTTCTGGGTTAACAGTTATGCCATCTTTGGAGATTACATGTCCGAGATATGTCACTTCAGATAACCAGAACTCGCATTTTGAATACTTGGCATACAGTTGGTGTTCACGCAGCTTCTCCAGTACAAGCCGAAGATGTTCGGCATGTTCTTCTTCATTCTTCGAATAAACCAGAATATTGTCCAGATATACCACGACGAATTTATCGAGATAATCCATGAAGATGTAGTTCATTAACCGCCAGAAAGTTGCTGGAGCATTGGTCAAGCCGAAGGACATGACAGTGTACTCATAAGAGCCATAACGAGTAACGAATGCTGTCTTCGGAATATCCTCTTCACGAACTCGGATCTGGTGGTATCCCAATCTCAAATCAAGCTTAGAGAATACTGAGGAACCAGCAAGTTGATCATACAGATCGTTGATTCTGGGAAGCGGATACTTGTTCTGAATTGTTGCTTGGTTGATAGGTCGGTAATCTTGAACCAATCGATTCGTACCATCCTTCTTCTTTACAAAGAGCGACGGTGCTCCCCAAGCAGAGGAACTGGGGCGGATGAAACCCTTCTTAAGTGACTTGTCAATTTCTTCCTTGAGTTCAAGAAGATGGTGCGGAGGCATCTTATAAGGACGCTTCGCAATAGGGGTAGTGCCAGGCTTCAAGTCGATGACAAACTCGACAGCTCTAGCAGGGGGAATCCCTGGAAGTTCTTCTGGAAAGACATCTTGAAAATCACAAACAACTGGGATGTTCTCGATGCCTTCAAGAGGTGAAGCATTTAATGCATTTAGAACATATATCTGATTCTCGGCATTCTGAACTGTCTGAGCTGAGTATCTGACTGTCTGGCCGGAAGGATGAGTGAGCTGGACTGTCTTAGCAGCACAGTCAATCAAAGCTTTATTCGCTTTCAACCAATCCATGCCAAGGATGATGTCAATGTCGGAAGGTCCAAGAGCAATAAGGGAAGCAGAGAACATCAACCCTTCAATTCTGATCTGATTGTTGTGACTTACCATCTTGGTTTGCCATCTGGAATGGGGAGTACTAATCTCCAAGGGAGTGGGTAATGAGCTCATGGTTAACTCATGCAATTGTGCAAATTGTTGTGACACAAAGGAATGTGATGCTCCGGAATCAAAGAGAACAGAAGCTGCCACTGAGTTAACTGGAAGAGTTCCCATCACGATTTTAGGGGACTCTCGAGCTTCATTCATTTTGACATGGGTGACTTGACCGCAATCCACAGCAGGCGGCCTGACACCAAAGCTTCTGTGGCGATGGTTTCGACGGCCCTTTTTACGGCTAATCGCAGGACTTGATGCATTCTGTGACTGATCCGGGCGACAGTTGATAGTACGGTGACCTGGCTGTCCACATTTACGGCATAACCCATCATGATGGGGAGGAGCCATAGTATTGAGCTGTCCACCCTGAACGGTTGTCTGTCTCGGCGGTGAAGGCAGACGAGGTGCTACATACGATGGTCTTGGTGTTGGAGCAGGTCGGTGATGAACATTGTGCGGAATCCACACCCGACGTTTCTGAACAGGCTGACCCGAAGATGAGCCTACTTCACGAGTGCGTTTGAGCGATTCCTGATATTTAGCCAGACCAGTTTCAACTCGATAGGTTTGACTGACAAGCGTCGCAAAGTCCTCACAATCATGGACAAGAAGTGCGAGCTGTATATCGGAATGCAGTCCTTCACGGAATTTCTCCTGCTTGCGGGCGTCAGTGTCGACGTCATCTTTAGCATAGCGGGACAATTCAAGAAATTTCCTCTGATATTCATCCACAGTCATTTTGCCCTGTGAGAGTTTGCGGAACTCCTGCTTCTTCTGGTCGATCAGACCTCGAGGAATGTACCATGCACGAAAGGCTGAGTGAAATTCCTGCCACGTGGGTACAGTCTCTGCAGGCAACACATCCTTGTGGCTTTCCCACCATTGAGCAGCGGGACCCTTCAAGTGAAATGTCACAAAGGTGACGTAATTGTCAGGGGCCACATGAGCTGACTCCATCTCAAACTGGATGTCACGCAGCCAATCATCAGCATCCATAGGAGTGGTGGGATTGCGAAGAACAGACGGGTTGAGGCGAACAAATTCTGACAGTGAGATCGGTCCAGGCTCCTGACGAGCCTCGTTGCGTTCCAGACATTTTACCAGACTCTCGTTGAGCTGACGGTTCAATTCGAACTGCTGCATCATTGCGGCAATATAAGGAGGAGGTGGAGGATCGTCAGCCATCCTGCCAAATCAACAGGGGCAGTTTAGCAAGCAAAATTGCAGGTGTAAGAGGCCATTCATGAGGCAACATGAGTAATGAACAAGGAGGCATCAGTTGCATATCAGTAGTCATTAAAGACATACAGAAGGATTCACAGAGTTGGACACAAACGGCGATAGGAGTTCGGATACGTACGCAGCTAGACAAGCTAGGCGGCGCGCAGGCACGCGGTAAGGAAGTACACAACGAGACATAGCAAAGGCTACATCAACGTTGGAGAAAACTGTAGGAGCGAGGAATCTGCAAGTGACAACACAGAGTGCCCTCGATAAGAGGATCCTGTAAGCAGAACCTGGCCCTCAATCTTGAAGCAAGGGGGGATAACTTCAGAACTCCGGGTGGATGTGATCACGAGAACCTAATGTTGGAGTTAGTAAAATTTTAACCCGAAAGGAAGAGAGAGTAGAGTCCCAGAGTAAAGGTCGAGGAGTAAAAGATCCTAATACCACCCAATTGGCGACGTGGGCCCGTAAGCCACACAACCATGTTAGTAAAACAGTTTTGGACCACTAGACTCAACTTCGGCCAAGGAGTTGGGAAGGGGAATTCCTAGAGGCAGTCGGCTCTGATACCAACCTGTGACGCCCCCGGCTTAATCGTGCACTAATCATACACGCAAATGCACACGATCAAGCCTAAGGACTCACTTGAAGATATCACAACACAACTCTAAAACATAAATAAAGTCATACAAGCTTTATATTACAAGCCAGGGCCTCGAGGGCTCGAATACATAGCTCGATGGCATACAAGCGTCAGCGGAAGCATCAGATATCTGAGTACCGATATAAAAGAAGAACAGAAAGGCCTTTAAAAGGCGGGGCAAAATAAAACACTACAATCGAAAGGCGTAGGCCTCCTGCCTAGGACCCTCCGAGCCTACTCCTGGTCGACGGTCAACTCGTAGTAGAATCATCCTCGGGGTAGTAGTAGCGATCGTCGGTGGGGCAGCTGTCTCAGGGGCTTCGTCATCTGGATACGACAGACTGACATGGGAAGAAAAGGAAAGCAAAGCAACCGTGAGTACTCTGAAGTACTCAGCAAGCAAGGATCTACACTACATATGCAACATTATCAAAGGGAGGCTGTATATGTGGACTGGGCTGCAGAAATGCCAGAATAGAGAGGAAAGCCTAGTCCTATCGAAGACTAGCATCTTCAAGCATCTCCCAGCATCTTCGAGCATCTTGCAGCATTTAGAAGAGTACAGAATAACATAGTATAATGTAGTAATAGAGGTAACAAGCAGCAGTCTCGCCCAGAGATCCTTCCTCGACTCCCTGCGAGAAAGTGATCCCGGAGCCACATATCCAGTATCATCACAATTCTAGCTGTACCGATCGGGATACAACTCCGAGTGTCCTTTACCGTAGGACCGGCTATCGATAGATGTGTTCTTCCCTGCAGGGGTGCACCAACTTACCCACCACGCTCGCTTAACTCCGGCCGGACACACTGTCCTGGGTCATGCCCGACCTCGGCCAAACAATACATCGCAACCCTACCTACAGCTCAGCAGAGAGGTCCCCGCCGGTCTACATCCTAAGCGCAAGGGGGTCTTGGGCCATCGCCCCTCGCCCTCCGGGTCGTTGCGTGCAGAGCGAATCACGGCACCACCTCTGTACATGGATGGCGCCGGCCCAGCCCGGCCGCAGTGCTGAACTGGACGTCTGGCAGAGCTTTCGGCTGATGTTACGATGCAGAACGCCCATACTATGCCCACGTGATGGTTAGTGCTATCCGACCAAAGGCCGGTTCAGATCATATATCCAAATCGTAGTGGCCTAGGGGCTTGCGGAAACGAGCAGAAACTCACGAAAGATGTGACCCCGTCGCCCCGTCTCGAGGACTTGCTGCAAGGGCTAAGAATGCCCGGCCGCGCCTCGTAAAGTAACTCACGGGTAACTATCCATCATTCACCAAGTAGCAGTATCATCAGTTATGTAAGTCATCCGTGTGGCTACCGTATCAAGGGGGAGTCCGAGGCATCACCCTCGTTGGACCCCCACCTGATGTAATAAAGAGGTGGACGTAGGAGGAATCACCCTCGCGGTCCATGCTAGAGGTGTTGCACGACTTTGTCGTTATCGGGGGGTGGTGTAGGAGGAATCACCCTTGCTGACCACGACCGATTAACTAACCTACAAGGTTATCATCAGAAGTGCTGACGAGGTATCACCCTCGGCACTCGATAGTAACCCCGTAGTGTCGAGCAACTAAGGAGAACGTGAGGTGCGGTGCCGGGTCCTGGTCTTCGATCCCGTCGATCGGGTCTTCTGATACTCCAGCGGGGCAGTCGGGATAAGAGGGGTCACTGATGGGTCTCTACCCAAACCTATACTAAACAGTCTAGGATATCCAGGTAGGTAACAAAAGCAGGTTACAATAAACAGGCTATGCAGCAGAATAGGAGCAACCAAGTACAGTAGCAAAATCTAATGCAAGCATGAGATATAGAATAGGCGATATCGAGATGATCAAAGGGGGGGCTTGCCTGGTTGCTTGGCGGCAAAGGCAAGGTCGTCGGTGGTGTAGCCAATCACCGGAGCTGCGTCGGTCTCGGAGACTACGTTGGTATCGAGATCTAACGAGAGAGAAGAGGGGGAGGAAACAGTAAATACCAAGCAAACAAGTGCTACACAAAGTATGACATGGCAATATGCAGTGTCGGGTGGGTCCTAACGTATGGTGACACGTCACCGAGGAAGGAGGAATCCATCCGGGAATGTTTTCCCGGTTCCGGGCATTTGTCAGACAGATGACCGGAGGGGAATGGTTGCATGTTCGGATAGTTAGAGACGTGTGGCGGTTGAACGGATCGCGTATTCGGGTTCGTCTCGTCGTTCTGAGCAACTTTCATGTACAAAGTTTTTCGATCGGAGTTACGGATTATTTTATATGATTTTCTGAAATTTTAAATGAATATCTGAAATCACTGATATTTTGGTAAGTCTTCAGTTTTAATATCAATTAGCTGCTTTCCAAAGCCTATAGCTATTATTCTATTCATCCTATGGATTAGTGCCCTATACCAATCTTGATCAATTTTCTGTGATCTACAAGATGATACCTTTTTCATCACTGGTAGAGTTCATTTGCTTGCTTAAATCTTTGATTGAAAACTGCCACTCGCTGTTAATTCCAGAAACAGGTTAATTGTCTGTCCACTAACCGAACTTAGCATTTTGTCATTTTCATAGGAAATTATAAATGCATTATCTAAGATTGGTCCAATGGAGTAAGTTGGAGCCTGTCATGTGGACTATCAACACAAATTAATTTCAGCTAGGTTAGACTTTGTTTAGCTGTTGTTTTGAGGCTATTTAGGGGGCTATCCAGTGCTGTTTTCCAAAAGCTAGCACGTGCTACAGTAACTGAACGTTACTGTAGCAGCGGTAGCAGGCAGAGCAGAGCAGCGCCGGCGACGACCATGCGCTCGCTTCCGGCCACGGTTCGACGTGCCATTCGTTGCGCTGGGTTGCCAGAAGCAGCGCGCATCCATTCATGGCGGTCTCGCCGGCGGGGAGTGGACCATGGCGTTGACGGCAGCTACGCGGCGGAGCCGAGCTCAGTAATGGCGACGGCGACGCGCACAGGCAGCTAGGGCCCGGACTAGGGCGAACCAGGACAGGAGGAGGAGCGCAGCTCACCGTGGGGACACAAGATGGTCCGGTGAATGCTTAGTAGCAGCAGTGGAAGGAGAACGACGACGGTGAACGGCGACGCCCGAAGGTAGAAGATGAGGCCGGTCCGGCGTTGCGGGGCCTCTCAGCTCCAACGGCGAGCACCGGTCGACGCGGCAGTGCGAGGCTGAGCGAACGAGCAGGGTCAAAGGGCACGGGGCCACCGGTGGCCGTAGCAACGACGAAGTACGGCGACGGGCGCGCTCGGGACAGAGAGAGGGGAGTGAGCACGAGCGCATGTGCGAGAGAGAGAGAGAGAGAGCGAGGCGAATGGAGGAGGCGGCCAGGGGGAAAGAGTGGGGGAGCGGGGCGAATGCGAGCGGTGTCCAGGGGGAGCGCACTGGGGCTCTCCCTTATCCCCTGCTCACCTGCTCCGTCGCGGTGGCGGCCAGCGAGCGGCAGAGGCGGGCACAGCCATGGAGGCGTTGACACGGAAGAGGGGAACAGGAGAAGGAGGTGGGCTGGGCCGGCTCCAGGTAAGTGGGTAGGTCCTTCTCCCCTTTTCTATTTTTCTGTTTTTCTTTTATTTATTCCACACAGAGAGAGAGACAATTATTTAGGCACCCATTTCAGTTTGGAAAAATATGGGGAGTATCCCAATAAATCCCTGATGTTTTTAGGCAGTGCCACAAAAAGTTTAAGTAATTTTTGGAACTGATTTGAATTTTTCAAAAATGAATATGGCATTTGAAAGGGTTGTTTGTTACTGTTTGAAGTTGTTAGAGTTACTTGACTAACTCCAATTTTGTTGGTTACAATTTTATACTTGCCTCTAAATTATTTTCTATTCAATGAACATTTTAGTTTCCACTTTGGAACAACTTTTGTTTTCACTTTGAATTTGAGTTGAAATCTGAGTTGGAATTTGATAGGGAACTTAATGCAATAAAGATCAAGCACTGTTAAGCAGGGTGACTTGGCATAATTAGCAGATGATCACAGTGCTTATTACACAGGGGTGTTACACCTGCTCGGCCTTCATGACGCGCAGGTCCGCTTCCTTGGACGCGTGCGCCTGCGACGCCCTGCTCGAGGAAGATCCGCTCGTAGTCGAGCTCGTGGCGGCGGAGCACGTCGGCCTCCTCCTCCTCCCTCGCCGAGCACTCCATGACGACGCCCTCTAGGTGCTCCTCCTGCACCGGGGGGAGGTAGTCCTCGGGGCCAATTACTCCTCGACGCGGTGGCACGTCGGCCTCGAGCTTGACGGCGAGCGGCCCGAGCTCCTCCGGCTCTCTCTTGACCGAAGTGAGCCGCGAGCTCGAGGCACCCGCGGACGAGCTTCCCACGGCAGAGGAGCCGGAGGAGCCATGGCGGCGGACCGCGAGCTCGCGCTCGTACTCCACGAGCTCGCGGCGTTTGAACGCCGGCGGCGGCTGGCTCCCGTGGTTGAGCTACCTCCGCGCCCCCCGCTTGCGTGCGGCGTCGGATCTGCGGCGTCGGCGGCGCTCCGTGTTGGGAAAAGTTGCATGGAAAACAAAAAAAATTATATGCACACGCAAGATCTATCAAGGAGATGCATAGCAACGAGAGGGAGAGTGTGTCTACGTACCCTCGTAGACCGTAACCGGAAGCGTTTGTTAACGTGGTTGATGTAGTCAAACTTCTTCGCGCTCCAACTGATCGAGTACCAAACGTACGGCACCTCCGCGCTCAACACACGTTCAGCTCGGTGACGTCCCCGCCATCTTGATCCAGTAAGACGGCGAAGTAGTGGATGAGTTCCGGCAGCACGACGGCGTGGTGACGGTGATGGTGAAGCTATCTCCGCAGGGCTTCGCCTAAGCACTACGAAAATATGACCGAGGGTGTAAACGATGGAGGGGGGCGCCGCACATGGCTAAGCAATTGCCGTGGTTATATGTGGCGCCCCCTCCCACATATATATAGGCGGGGGAGAAGGGAGAGGCCAAGGGGCGCCCCAAGTAGGGCCAAATCCTACTTGGGCTCCTGCACTTGGCCGCGCCCCCTTCCATATTTGCCGGAGTGGGGAAGGAAAGGGGGGAGAGGAAAGGAAGGGGGTGGCCGACTCCTCCCCCCCCTTCCTTCTCTCCCCAAGGGCTGCGGCCTAGGAGGGGCGCGCCAGCCCCTTGTGGGTTGGTGTGTTCCCCCCCTTTGGCCCATATGGCCCATTAACCTCCCGGGGGTGTCCGGAACCCTTTCCGGTGACACGATTTCTACCCGGTACATCCCGAAACTCTTCCGGTGTCCAAATATCATCGTCATATATATATCAATCTTTACCTCCGGACCATTCTGGAGCTCCTCGTCATGTCTGTGATCTCATCCGGGACACCGAACAACATTCGATCACCAAATCATATAACTCATATAACACTATATCGTCAATGAACGTTAAGCGTGCGGACCCTATGGGTTCGAGAACTATGTAGACATGACCGAGACACCTCTCCGGTCAATAACCAATAGCGGAACCTAGATGCCCATATTGGCTCCTACATATTCTACGAAGATCTTTATCGGTTGAACCTTATGACAACATACGTAATTCTCTTTGTCCATCGGTATGTTACTTGCCCGAGATTCGATCGTCGGTATCTTCATACCTAGTTCAATATCGTTACCAGCAAGTCTCTTTACTCGTTCCGTAATACATCATCTTGCAACTAACTCCTTTATTCACTTTGCTTGCAAGGCTTCTTATGATGTGTATTACCAAGAGGGCCCAGAGATACCTCTCCGATACTCGGAGTGACAAATCCTAATCTCGATCTATGCCAACTCAACAAACACCTTCGGAGATACCTGTAGAGCATCTTTATGATCACCCAGTTACGTTGTGACGTTTGATAACACACAAGGTATTCCTCCGGTATCCAGGAGTTGCATAATCTCATAGTCGAAGGAATATGTATTTGTCATCAAGAAAGCAATAGCAATAAACTGAACGATCAATATGCTAAGCTAACAGATGGGTGTTGTCCATCACATTATTCTCCTAATGATGTGATCCCGTTATCAAATGACAACACATGTCTATGGTTAGGAAACCTTAACCATCTTTAATCAACGAGCTAGTCTAGTAGAGGCTTACTAGGGACATGGTATTTGTTTATGTATTCACATATGTATTTAAGTTTCCGATCAATACAATTCTAGCATGAATAATAATCCTTTACCATGAGTAAGGAAATATAAAATAACAACTTTATTATTGCCTCTAGGGCATATTTCCTTCAGTCTCCCACTTGCACTAGAGTCAATAATCTACCAAGACTCCATGGGTGTTAGATTCATTACAATGTAATCTAGATTATTGACTCTAGTGCAAGTGGGAGACTGAAGGAAATATGCCCTAGAGGCAATAATAAAGTTGTTATTTTATATTTCCTTACTCATGATAAAGGTTTATTATTCATGCTAGAATTATATTGATCGGAAACTTAAATACATGTGTGAATACATAAATAAATACCATGTCTCTACTAGACTAGTTCGTTGATCAAAGATGGTTAAGGTTTCCTAACCATAGACATGTGTTGTCATTTGATAACGGGATCACATCATTAGGAGAATGATGTGATGGACAAGACCCATCCGTTAGCTTAGCATATTGATCGTTCAGTTTATTGCTATTGCTTTCTTCATGTCAAATACATATTACTCCGACTATGAGATTATGCAACTCCCGGATATCGGAGGAATACCTTGTGTGCTATCAAACGTCACAACGTAACTGAGTGATCATAAAGATGCTCTACAGGTATCTCCGAAGGTGTTTGTTGAGTTGACATAGATCGAGATTAGGATTTGTCACTCCGAGTATCGGAGAGGTATCTCTGGGCCCTCTCGGTAATACACATCATAAGCTTGCAAGAAAATGACTAAGGAGTTAGTTACAAGGTGATATATTACGGAACGAGTAAAGAGACTTGCCGGTAACGAGATTGAACTAGGTATGGAGATACCGACGATCGAATCTCGGGCAAATAACATACCGATGGACAAAGGGAATTACGTATGTTGTCATAACGGTTCGACCGATAAAGATCTTCTTAGAATATGTAGGAGCCAATATGGGCATCTAGGTTCCGCTATTGGTTATTGACCGGAGAGGTGTCTCGGTCATGTCTAAATAGTTCTCGAACCCGTAGGGTCCGCACGCTTAACGTTCGTTGACGATATAGTGTTATATGAGTTATATTTTTTGGTGACCGAATGTTGTTCGGAGTCCCGGATGAGATCACGGACATGATGAGGAGTCTCGAAATGGTCGAGAGGTAAAGATTGATATATAGGACGATGGTATTCGAACACCGAAATAGTTTCGGAGTGCACCGGGTACTCATCGGGTCACCGGAAGGGGTTCCGGGCACCCCCGGCAAGTGTATGGGCCTTATGGGCCAAAGGCGGGGACAGACCAGCCCACAAGGGGGCTGGTGCGCCCCTTCCCTTGGCTGTCCGGCCCTAGGGGAAGGAAAGGGGAGGGGTGGCCCCTCCTGCCTTTCCCACCTCAGGAGAGAAAGGAAAGGGGGGGGGCACCTCCTCCTTCCTTCCTCCCGCACTCCAAATAAGGAAGGGGGGCACTTGGGGGAAGACCCCAAGTAGGATTCGGCCTACTTGGGGGCACCTCCTGGCTGCTCCCTCCACCCTCACCTATATATATATGTGGGAGGGGGCGCCTAGCACAACACACAACATTGTCTTAGCCGTGTGCGGCGCCCCCCTCCACCGTTTACACCCCCGGTCATATTTTTGTAGTGCTTAGGCGAAGCCCTGCGGAGATAACTTCACCATCACCGTCACCACGCCGTCGTGCTGCCAGAACTCATCCACTACCTCTTCATCTTACTGGATCAAGAAGGCGGAGGACGTCACCAAGCTGAACGTGTGCAGAACGCGGAGGTGTCGTACGTTCGGTACTTGATCGGTTGAAGCGCGAAGAAGTTCGACTACATCTACCGCGTTAACAAACGCTTTCGCTTACGGTCTACGAGGGTACGTAGACACACTCTCTCCTCTCGTTGCTATGCATCTCCATGGATAGATCTTGCGTGTGCGTAGAATTTTTTTTGTTTTCCATGCAATGTTTCCCAACAGTGGCATCCGAGCCAGGTCTATGCGTAGATGATATGCACGAGTAGAACACAAAGAGTTGTGGGCGGTGATAGTCATACTGCTTACCACCAACGTCTTATTTTGATTCGGCGGTATTGTGGGATGAAGCGGCCCGGACCAACCTTACATGTCCACACACATGAGACCGGTTCCACCAACAGACATGCAACTAGTTTTGCATAAAGGTGGCTGGCGGGTGTCTGTTTCTCCTACTTTAGTTGAATTGAATTTGACTACGACCGGTCCTTGAAGAAGGTTAAAATAGCAAACTTGATGAATCACCATTATGGTTTTTGCGTAGGTAAGAACGGTTCTTGCTAGAAGCCCATAGCAGCCACGTAAAACTTGCAACAACAAAGTAGAGGACGTCTAACTTGTTTTTGCAGGGCATGTTGTGATGTGATATGGTCAAGATATGATGTGATATGTGTTGATGTATGAGATGATCATGTTTTGTAATATCGACAACTGGCAGGAGCCTTAGGGTTGTCTATTTATTGTATTAAGTGCAAGCGCCATGTAATTGCTTTACTTTATCACTATGTGTTAGCGATAGTTGTAGAAGCAATAGTTGGCGAGACGACCCCGACACAACGATGGAGATCAAGGTGTCGAGCCGGTGACGATGGAGATCATGACGATGCTTTGGAGATGGAGATCAAAAGCACAAGATGATGATGGCCATATCATGTCACATATTTTGATTGCATGTGATGTTTATCCTTTATGCGTTTTATTTTGCTTAGAACGGCGGTAGCATTATAAGATGATCCCTTCACTAAATTTCAAGATAAAAGTGTTCTCCCCGAGTATGCACCGTTGCCAAAGTTCGTCGTTTCGAAGCACCACATGATGATCGGGTGTGATAGACTCTACGTTCACATACAACAGGTGTAAGACAGTTTTGCACATGCAGAATACTTTGGTTAAACTTGACGAGCCTAGCATGTACAGACATGGTCTCGGAACACTGGAGACCGAAAGTTCGAACGTGGGTCATATAGTAGATATGATCAACATAGAGATGTTCACCATTGATGACTACCCCATCTCACGTGATGATCGGACATGGGTTAGTTGATTTGGATCACGTATCACTTAGATAACCTGGGGGATGTTTATTTAAGTGGGAGTTCATTAGTAATTTGATTAATTGAACTTAACTTATCATGAACTTAGTCTTATAGTTTTGCATATCTATGTTGTAGATCAATAGCCTGAGCTACCGTTCCCCTGAATTTTAATGCGTTCCTAGAGAAAGCTAAGTTGAAAGATGATGGTAGCAACTACACGGACTGGGTCCGTAACTTGAGGATTATCCTCATTGTTGCACAGAAGAATTATGTCCTTGATGCACCGCTAGGTGACAGGCCTGCTGCAGGAGCTGAAGCAGATGTTATGAACATCTGGAAAGCTCGATCTGATGACTACTCGATAGTTCAGTGTGCCATGCTTTACGGCTTAGAACCGGGACTTCAAAAACGTTTTGAACGTCATGGAGCATATGAGATGTTCCAAGAGTTGAAGTTAATATTTCAGCAAATGCACGGGTTGAGAGATATGAAGTCTCCAACAAGTTCTATAGCTGCAAGATGGAGGAGAACAGTTCTGTCAGTGAACACATACTCAAAATGTCTGGGTATCATAACCACTTGACTCAGCTGGGAGTTGATCTTCCAGTTGATAGTGTTATTGACAGAGTTCTTCAATCACTGCCACCAAGCTACAAAGGCTTCTTGATGAACTATAATATGCAAGGGATGAATAAAACGATTCCTGAGCTCTTCGCAATACTTAAGGCCACGGAGGTAGAAATCAAGAAGGAGCATCAAGTGTTAATGGTTAACAAGACCACTAGTTTCAAGAAAAAGGGCAAGGGAAAGAAAGGAAACTTCAAGAAGAATGGCAAGCAAGTTGCCACTCCCGGGAAGAAGCCCAAAGCTGGACCCAAGCCTGAAACTGAGTGCTTCTACTGCAAAGGGAATGGTCACTGGAAGCGGAACTGCCCCAAATACTTGGCGGATAAGAAGGATGGCAAAGTGAACAAAGGTATATTTGATATACATGTTATTGATGTGTATGTTACTAATGCTCGTAGCAGCGCCTGGGTATTTGATACTGGTTCGGTTGCTCATATTTGTAACTCGAAACAGGAGCTGCGGAATAAACGAAGATTGGCTAAGGACGAGGTGACAATGCGCATCGGAAATGGTTCCAAGGTCAATGTGATCGCCATCGGCACGCTACCTCTACATCTACCTTCGGGATTAGTTTTAGACCTCAATAATTGTTATTTGGTGCTCGCGTTGAGCATGAACATTATATCTGGATCTTGTTTATTGCGAGACGGTTATTCATTTAAATCAGAGAATAATGGTTGTTCTATTTATATGAGTAATATCTTTTATGGTCATGCACCGTTGATGAGTGGTCTATTCTTGTTGAATCTCGATCGCAGTGATGCACATATTCATAATATTGATGCCAAAAGATGCAAAGTTGATAATGATAGTGCAACATACATGTGGCACTGCCGTTTAGGTCATATTGGTGTAAAGCGCAAGAAGAAACTCCATGCAGATGGACTTTTGGAATCACTTGATTATGGATCAGTTGATACTTGCAAACCATGCCTCATGGGCAAGATGACTAAAACTCCATTCTCCGGAACAATGGAGCAAGCTAATGACTTATTGGAAATAATACATACCGATGTATGCGGTCCGATGAGTGTTGAAGCACGCGGCGGGTACCGTTATTTTCTGACCTTCACAGATGATTTGAGTAGGTATAGGTATATCTACTTGATGAAACACAAGTCTGAAACATTTGAAAAGTTCAAAGAATTTCAGAGTGAAGTGGAGAATCATCGTAACAAGAAAATAAAGTTTCTACGATCTGATCGCGAAGGCGAATATTTGAGTTACGAGTTTGGACTTCATTTAAAACAATGTGGAATTGTTTCACAACTCACGCCACCTGGAACACCACAGCGTAATGGTGTGTCCAAACGTCGTAACCGTACTTTATTAGATATGGTGCGTTCTATGATGTCTCTTATCGATTTACCACTATCGTTTTGGGGTTATGCATTAGAGACAGCCGTATTCATGTTAAATAGGGCACCGTCTAAATCCGTTGAGATGAGACCGTATGAACTGTGGTTTGGCAAGAAACCTAAGTTGTCGTTTCTTAAAGTTTGGGGTTGCGACACTTATGTCAAAAGGCTTCAGCCTGATTAGCTCGAACCCAAATCGGAGAAGTGCGTCTTCATAGGATACCCTAAGGAAAACATTGGGTACACCTTCTACCACAGATCCGAAGGCAAGATCTTTGTTGCCAAGAATGGAACCTTTCTAGAGAAGGGGTTTCTCTCGAAAGAAGTGAGTGGGAGGAAAGTAGAACTTGATGAGGTAATTGTACCTTCTCTCGAATTGGAAAGTAGCACATCGTAGAAAACCGTTCCCGTGATGCCTACACCAATTAGAGAGGAAGCAAATGATCATGATCATGAAACTTCAGATCAAGTTGCTACTGAACCTCGTAGGTCGACCAGAGCACGATCCGCACCAGAGTGGTACGGTAATCCTGTCCTGGAAGTCATGTTACTAGACCAAGGCGAACCTATGAACTATGAAGAAGCTATGATGAGCCCAGATTCTGATAAATGGCTTGAGGCCATGAAATCTGAGATAGGATCCACGTATGGGAACAAAGTGTGGACTTTGCTGGACTTGTCCGATGATCGGCAAGCCATTGAGAATAAATGGATCTTCAAGAAGAAGACTGACGTTGATGGTAATGTTACTGTCTACAAAGCTCGACTTGTCACAAAAGGTTTTCGTTAAGTTCAAGGAGTTGACTACGATGAGACTTTCTCACCCGTAGTGATGCTTAAGTCTGTCCGAATCATGTTAGCAATTGCCGCATTTTATAATTATGAAATCTGGCATGGACGTCAAAACTGCATTCCTTAATGGATTTCTTAAAGAAAAGTTGTATATGATGCAACCGGAAGGTTTTGTAGATCCTAAAGGTGCTAACAAAGTGTGCAAGCTCCAGTGATCCATCTATGGATTGGTGCAAGCATCTCGGAGTTGGAATATATGCTTTGATGAGGTGATCAAAGCATATGGTTTTATACAGACTTACGGTGAAGCATGTATTTACAAGAAAGTGAGTGCGAGCTCTGTAGCATTTCTGATATTATATGTGGATGACATATTGTTGATTGGAAATGATATAGAATTTCTGGATAGCATAAAAGGATACTTGAATAAGAATTTTTGAATGAAAGACCTCGGTGAAGCTGCTTATATATTGGGCATCAAGATCTATAGAGATAGATCGAGACGCTTAATAGGACTTTCACAAAGCACATACCTTGATAAAGTTTTGAAGAAGTTCAAAATGGATCAGTCAAAGAAAAGGTTCTTACCTGTGTTACAAGGTGTGAAGTTGAGTCAGACTCAAAGCCCGACCACTATAGAAGATAGAGAGAAAATGAAAGTCATTCCCTATGCCTCAGCCATAGGTCCTATCATGTATGCTATGATGTGTACCAGACCTGATGTGTGCCTTGCCATAAGTCTGGCAGGGAGGTACCAAATTAATCCAGGAGTGGATCACTGGACAACGGTCAAGAACATCCTGAAGTACCTGAAAAGGACAAATGATATGTTTCTCGTTTATGGAGGTGACGAAGAGCTCGTCGTAAATGGTTACGTCGATGCTAGCTTTGATACGTCTCCAATGTATCTATAATTTTTTATTGTTCCATGCAGTTATATTATCAATCTTGGATGTTTTACAATCATTTTATAGCAACTTTATATCATTTTTTGGGACTAATCTATTGACATAGTGCCCAGTGCCAGTTGATGTTTTTTGCTTGTTTTTTACTTCGCAGAATATCAGTACCAAACGGAGTCCAAATGCAGCGAAACTTTTTGGAGATTTTTTTGGACCAGAAGACACAACTTGGGCCGAAGAAGTACCAGAGGGGGGCTCCGAGGGGAGCACAACCCACCTGGGCGTGCCTAGGGGCCCGGGCGCACCGTGGTGGGTTGTGCCCACCTCGGCCGCCTCCCGCACCGCCTTTGTGACGACCCCGTCTTAATCATGCACTAACCATACACGTAAATGCACACGGTCAAGCCTAAGGACTCACTTGAAGATATCATAACATAACTCTAAAACATAAATAAAGTCATACAAGCTTTATATTACAAACCAGGGCCTCGAGGGCTCGAATACATAGCTCGATGGCATACAAGTGTCATCGGAAGCATCAGATATCTGGGTACAGATATAATAGAGTTATAGATAGGCCTTTAGAAAAGCGGGGCAAAATAAAATACTACGATCGAAAGGCGTAGGCCTCCTGCCTAAGACCCTCCGAACCTACTCCTGGTCGTCGGTCGGCTCCTCATAGTAGTACTCGCCGGGAGGGTAGTAGTAGTAGTAGTAGCCGTCGACAGGGGCAGCTGGCTCAGGGGCTCCGTCATCTGGTTGCGACAAAAGGATATGGGAAGAAAAAGAAAACAAAGATAACGTGAGTACTCATCCAAAGTACTCAGCAAGCAAGGATCTACACTACATATGCAACATTTTCAAAGGGAGGCTGTATATGTGGACTAGGCTGCAGAAATGCCAGAATAGAGAGAGAGAGAGAGCCTAGTCCTATCGAAGACTAGCATCTTCAGTGGTCTTGCAGCCTTAGAACAGTGCAGAATAACATAATGTAAAGTAGTAGTAGTGTCATCAACCTCGCCCAGAGATTCTTCCTCGACTCTCTGCGAGAAAGCAATCCCAGAGCCATACTATCCAGTTCTCATCTCAAGTCACCAGTTCTAGTTGTACTGATCAGGATACAACTCCGAGTGTCCGTTACCGTAGGACAGGCTATCGATAGATTGTTTCTTCCCTGCAGGGGTGCACCAACTTACCTACCACGCTCGCTTAACTCCGGCCGGACACACTTTTCTGGGTCATGCCCGGCCTCGGCCAAACGATACGCCGCAACCCGACCAAATACTTAATAGAGAGGTCAGCACGCCGGACTAACCTATGCCCCCAGGGGTCTTGGGCCATCGCCCCGAACGCTCCTGCACGTTGCGTACACTGCCGGTGAGCAGACCTAGCAACCCCTTAATACAAGCGCGGTTGCGTTACCAGTCCAACCCAGCGTATGCCACTCAGTTGCTGACGTCTATTAAGCTTCGGCTGAAGTATACGATGCAGAACGCCCATACTATGCCCACGTGATGCTTAGTGCTATCAGGCCAGAGGCCCCTTGGATCAAATATCCAAACCGTTAGTGTGTTGGTAGTGCGGTAATGAGCAGAGACTCACGAAAGATGTGACCCCATCGCCCCGTCTCGAGGACTTGCGGCAAGGGCTAAGAATGCCCAGCCACGCCTCGTATTCATTACTCGGGCATCGTCCAGGTCCACCCGACTCCATATCACTCTCATCTTAATCTCGTGCGGGTACCCCTCAGGGCCGACCCGTCTTTATCCATAATAAACAGTATCAACAGTAATGTAAAGGCATCCGTGTGGCTACCATATCAAGACGGAATCCGAGGCATCACCCTCGTTGGATTCCCACCTGACGTAAACATCAAGGTGAATGAAGGAGGAATCACCCTCGAGGTCCACTCTTGAGGAGTTGCGCGACGGTGTCGTTATCGGGGGTGGTGTAGGAGGAATCACCCTCGCTGACCACATCCGATTAACTAACCTACAAGGTTATCATCAGAAGTGCTGACGAGGTATCACCCTCGGCACTCGATAGTAACCCAGTGGTGTCGAGCAACTAAGGGGAAGTGATGTGCGGTGCTGGGGCCTGGTCTTCGATCCCGTTGATCGGGTCTTCTGATGATCCAGCGGGGCAGTCGGGATACAATGGGGTCTCTGATGGGTCTCTACCCAACCTATACTAAACAGTTTAGGATAAGCAGGTAGGTAACAATAGCAGGTTACAATAAACAGGCTATGCAGCAAAAATAGGGTAACAGCAGCAACAGTAATTTCTAATGCAAGCATAAGAGAGAAGAGAGTGGGCGATATCGGAATGCTCAAAAGGGGGTGCTTGCCTGGAAGCTCGGCGGCAAGGGTCTGATCGTCAGGGGCGTAGTCGACCTCCGGAGCTGCGTTGGTCTCGGGAGCTACGTCGACGTCGGGGTCTACCAAGAGAGAAGAGGGGGAAGAAACATATAAATACACAGCAAACAATGCAATACAGGGCATGCCATGCCTAGGATGCAGTGCAGGGTTACCTAAAGATTTGTCTAAGTCATTATAGTTATTTTAGGATTTAAGTTGGATTTATTATCCGGTGTATATGCACTATTCATATACCAGAATCGGGCTAAAAGTTATGGGTTCTCCTACGTAGGGGGTTTCGACATCGAAACGGATGACACGATTAGATTCGTCTCGTCGTTCTATGCAACTTCCATGTACAAAGTTTTTCAATCTGAGCTACGGTTTATTTATTATGAATTTTCAAAGTTTAAACTATTTTTTGAAATTATTTTTATTAACAGAAAAGGAAATATGATGTCAGCATTGCGTAGGAGTGACGTCAGCAGGTCAACTGGTCGTCTGACCAGGTCAAACCTGACCTGTGGGTCCAGTGGGACCCACATGTCAGCCTCTGTTAGTTAATAGAGTTTAATTTTAAACTAAACAAGGTTAATTAGGCAGTAGGCCCCACATGTCATAGGCTAATTAGTATTCCTAATTAGTTTTAATTATTAAATCATTTTAATTAGTGGATTAAGAGGTGGGGCCCGCACGTCAGTGGCTGGATTTGCCCAGTCAGCACGTTGACTGGGTTGGCCCCCTGGACCCACTGGTCAGTGACCCAGGGGCAGGTCCCACCTTGCCAAGTCGGCGGCCGGCGCCGGAGATTACTCTGGCGACCAAATTCACGGCGGAGCTCGCCGGAGTCGTTCGGAATCGCTCCACACCGCACCAAATCGCACGCAGTTGGGCGCGTTAGAACGGCCGTTCGACGCCGCGTTCATCTAGACTAGCGAGAAGAGCCGGGGACGACCGGAGCGGCGCCGGCGATGTGCTTAAGCAGCGCCGGAGATCAGGCTTCGATGGATCCAGCGCTAGGGAGTACGGGAGAGCGCATGCGCGGGCGCGTTCGGCTCCTGGGGGCAGCAGGAGCACGATGCCGTGCTCAGACGAGCACGACAGAGGCTACGGCCACGGCGGCGAAGTGAACTACGGCGACCAGAGCTCGGATTCGATGATGGGCTAGCTATGGCGCGCAAGGAGATCAACGAAGAGGAATAAAACCCTTTGAGGTCAAAGAAATTGAACAGGTAATTAAGGAAATGCCCATTGATAAAGCTCCTGGACCTGATGGATTCAATGGCCTCTTCCTAAAGAAGTGTTGGCCCATCATTTCTGCTGATTTCATCAGACTGGTACATGAGCTCCATGCTGGATCTGCACATTTGGAGAATCTCAATGATGCTTTCATTACGTTGATCCCAAAAAAGCAGAATCCTGAGACTGTGGGTGATTTTAGACCAATATCTCTCACTAGTGTTGGTCTTAAATTCCTCACAAAGCTGGCTGCAAACAGATTTCAGGAGGAGATCACCAAATGTGTGCATAAAAATCAATATGGTTTTATCAAATCCAGAACTATACATGACTGCCTAGCTTGGACTTTTGAGTATATCCATCAATGCAACCAGTCTAAAAAGCCCATTCTCCTTCTAAAGCTGGATTTTGAAAAGGCTTTTGATTCCATTCAGCATGAGGCTATTCTGAAGATCCTGTTGGCAAAAGGGTTTGATAATACATGGATTACATGGATCAAGCAGTTGTTGTCTTCTGGAACTTCTTCAGTACTGCTTAATGGTGTACCTGGCAATCATTTTAAATGCAAGTGTGGGGTTAAGCAAGGAGACCCTATTTCTCCTTTACTGTTTGTAATTGCTGCAGATCTTTTGCAGACGTTGATAAATGATAGGTTGCATCAGGGATTTCTAAGTTTGCCACTGCTCACCCATGACCCTGATTTCCCAGTGGTTCAGTATGCTGATGACACATTGCTCTTCATAAATGCTCAAAGCTCGCAGTTGGAGACCCTCAAATCAGTGCTCTGCTCATTCTCAAAGGCAACTGGTCTACAGATCAACTTTCATAAATCTTTAATGTATCCTATTAATGTGAATGCTGCAGATGCTACTTGTCTTGCTGCTCTTTTTGGATGTCAGTTAGGCTCAATGCCTTTCACATATTTGGGCTTGCTAGTGGGGACTACTAGGCCTAAAATTATTGATCTTTTACCTCTGGTAGATTGCATGGATAGAAGGCTCACAGCTAGCTCTTGGTTTTTGCCTCAAGGGAGCAGACTGCAACTGGTTAACTCAGTTATTTCTTCCTTGCCTATCTACTTCCTTTGCAGCCTGTCAATACCTCAGGGTATCCTAAAGCAGTTGGAAAGAATTCAGAGACAGTGTTTATGGAGAAAGTATGGTCAGGAGAAGGGCCATTCCTTGGCTGCCTGGCCACTTGTTTGTAGACCTAAATCCAAGGGAGGTTTGGGAATCCTCAACCTGGGTTTACAAAATGATGCTCTGCTCTTAAAACATCTCAACAAATTCTACAACAGGGTGGATGTGCTATGGGTTAACCTGGTTTGGGACTCTTATTATTTCCAAAGAGTTCCCCATGATACAACACTTTGTGGTTCTTTCTGGTGGAGAGATATCTGCAAGCTAATGGATAAGTTTAGGGTTGTTACCTCTGTCACTGTTCACAGAGGAGACACTGTGCTGTTTTGGTCAGATCATTGGCAGATTGAAAATACTTGCACCCCTCTTCAGGAAAGATTTCCCAGGCTCTATTCCTTTTGTCTCCACAAAAATCTGTCTGTCATGGAAGCTTTTCAGACTGACAATTTTCAAGAGCTGTTTTATTTACCTCTGTCTGAACTGGCTTTCCAAGAGTTTCACCAACTTTCTTCTTTGATGGAATCTTGTCATTTGGACAGCGGTTGCCCGGATGCTTGGGTTTGGAGGCATGGTAAGCAGGCAAACTATTCTGCTAAAAAGTTTTATGAATTTGTGTACCAGCCGGTTATGGCAAATCCCATCTTGAGGTGGGTCTGGAAGAGCTGCTGTACCATGTCGATCAAAATGTTTGCCTGGCTGGTCATAATGGACAGAGTTAACACCAAAGATATGATCCAACGCAGACACTGGAGGATTAATGATGGGCCTGAGTGTGTGCTTTGTCCAACTAGGACTCTGGAGGACAGAAACCACCTATTTTTCCTATGCAATTTCAGTGTACGTGTGTGGAACTATCTACAGATTGTTTGGAAGGATTCTGATGACATGGTTGAAATTGCTATGCATGCCAGAAAGGATTTCAATAAACCTTTCTTTGCAGAAGTGGTCTTTCTTGCTTGGTGGAATGTTTGGAAAGTCAGGAATGACAGGGCATTCAGGCATATTAGGACTTCTTTTAGGGCATGGAGAAATGGTTTCATACATGATGTTACACTCCTCCCCCACAGGATCAAAAAAAGATATAGGGATGCCCTGCTTAGATGGATTGATTTCCTACCTCCTTGAGGAGGACTCTTGTATTTTCAGTTTTGTACTCCTATTTAGGTATAGCCCCCCTCTCCCTTTTGTATAGTTTTCTTTAGTTTTTTTTCTCTTTATTTTCTTTTCCTCATCTTGAGGATCTTTGTTTTTGTGCTCTTCTATTTTTTAATAAAATGTTGTGGGGTGTAAGCCCTGCAGTCCTCATGGTAAAAAAACGAAGAGGAACAGGAGGCGGAGGGGCTCACCGTGCGGCACGCAAGTCGGCCCGTGAAAGTTTTGGAGCTGCAGAGGCGTCGCCGGAGCCGGAGAAGAGCGACGACGACCGTAGTTGAGGACAAAGGGGATCCGGTGATTCTGTGCTCCCCTGCTACAGTTGAGGCCACCAGTGGATGGGGAGGATGACGGCGAAGCTCTACGACATCACGGCGGGTCGGGTCGATGGTGGTGGCCGTGGTAATGACGGAAACGCGGCGGCGACGGCGCTCGGGCGCTGGATCTGAGAAGGAGGGGAGGCGACGGAGCGAGCAGGGAGAGGTGGAGAAAGATGAGGAGGACCAGTGGGAGGCACTGGCCTCGGCCTTATCCTCCCCTGCGTCGGTGGCTGTCGTCGTGTCAGCGAGCGGCCGGCGTGCGCGCGGTGACCAGGGACAAGGCGACACAGCGATGGAGAGAGAGGGAGATGGGCTTGGTGGGCTGGGCTAAGTGCACTGTGCACTTAGGCCCAGTCCACAGTAGCTTTTTCCTTTTTTTTTGCTTTTCTTATTTTATTAATTAGCAGAGAGAGATGACTTATATGGGCACTCATTTCACTTAGCAAAAATATGTGGAGTGTCCCAATAAACCCTTGGTGATTTTAGACACTGCCACAAAAAGTTTGGATATTTTTTTGGAACTCATTTGAATTTATTCAAAAATGAATAGGGCAATTAAATGTTGTTTTGGCTCTGATTTAAATGCTTAGACCCTTCTGTGGTTGATGGTGATGTTGTGTTCCTTAACAGAAAATAGTTTTAGATTATTTGCTATAAGGTGAACATTTTTCCCACAAGTTTTGGGCAAATTCATATTTCACTTTTGAATTTAAGTTGATTTTCATAATAGAATTTGAATTGTTTTGATTAACCATTATGACTAGGCACTGCAAATGAAGATGACTTGGCATACTTAGCAGAGTGTCACAGTGCTTATTACATGGGGGTGTTACAAATTCTCCTCCTCTAAAAGAAATTCTCGTCCCGAGAATTTAGGAGGTAGAAGGAAAGAGGTCGGGATATTCTTCCCGAAGATGATCCTCACGTTCCCAAGTGGCTTCATCTTCAGTATGATTCGACCACTGCACTTTAAGGAACTTGGTCATCTTCTGACGAGTTCGACGTTCAGCTTCATCGAGAATGAGGATTGGGTGCTCCTTATAAGAAAGATCATCTTGCAATTCGAGCATCTCGTGATCCATGGCATGGTGCAAAGATTCCTTGAAGCATTTACGAAGTTGCGACACATGGAAGACGTCGTGCATATGAGAGAATTGCGGTGGCAACTCCAATTTATAAGCCACGTGTCCACATCTGGCAACGATGCGAAAGGGGCCGATGTAGCGTGGAGCTAGCTTGCCCTTGATTCCGAAATGACGAGTGCCCTTCATAGGAGTGACACGAAGATAAGCTTGATCACCTGGTTGATAGGTCAAGCCCCATCGTTTGCGATCATAGTTGCTCTTCTGGCGGTCCTGAGCCGCCTTGAGATTTTCTCGGACAATGCGGACTTGTTCTTCGGCGTGTTGGATAATGTCCGGTCACACAAGTGGTCGTTCCCCAGTTTCTGACCAATTCAGAGGGGTTCGACACTTACGTCCGTAAAGCACTTCGAAGGGGGCCATTTTCAAGCTGACTTGATAGCTGTTGTTATAAGAGAACTCGGCGTAAGGAAGATATTCTTCCCACTTCTTGCCGAAAGAAATAACACAAGCTCGAAGCATGTCTTCAAGCACTTGATTGACTCGCTCGACTTGGCCTTGGGATTGGGGATGATAAGATGAACTCCAGGTAATGTAAGTTCCCATAGCTTCTTGGAAACTTTCCCAGAACTTGGAAGTGAAAAGACCGCCACGGTCCGAACTGATCTCCTTCGGAATACCGTGGAGTGAAACGATTCTGGAGATATACAATTCTGCTAACTGGCTAGCAGTGATAGTCTCCTTGACAGGCAGAAAATGTGCAACTTTGGAAAGTTGGTCGACGACGACAAGAATAGCATCATGACCCTTCTGAGACTTGGGAAGGCCAGTAATGAAATCCATTTGCGCTTTATCCCATTTCCATAGAGGAATAGGAAGCGGTTGCAGAATTCCAGCAGGCTTCTGATGTTCTGCTTTCACGCAACGGCAAATGTCACATTCAGCAACATATCTAGCGATATCCTGCTTCATTCTGGACCACCAGTACCTTTGACGAAGATCGCAATACATTTTGGTGCTACCCGGATGGATAGACAGCGGTGTATCATGAGCCTCCTTCATGACCTTGTCAGTCATAAGCTCGAAACGAGGAACGACAATTCTATCTCTGAAATACAAGGCTCCGTCTTTAGCAATTGAGAAATCCCTGTACTTCTCGAGGTGAAGCTCTTTCTTCATCAGATCTACTTCGGCATCTTTGGCTTGCGCAATCTTTACCACTTTCTCAAGATCTGGCTGTACCACAAGGTTATTAAGAGAACCCTACTGAACGATACAGAGATTTAACTTGCGCAGTTCTCCATAAAGTTGGGGTTGAGCTTGCTTAACCATGAGGTTGTTGCAATAGGACTTGCGGCTCAAGGTATCAGCCATTATGTTAGCCTTGCCAGGGGTATAAGAAATACCACAGTCATAGTCCATAATTGTTTCCAACCATCGCTGTTGATGGAGATTAAGATCCGGTTGAGTGAACAAATACTTCAGGCTCTGATGATCGGTATAGATCTCACACCGGTTACCAAGAAGGTAATGTCACCACTGCTTTAAAGCATATATCACAGCAGCGAGTTCGAGATCATGCACTGGATATTTCTCTTCATGTGGACGCAATTGTCGCTAGGCATATGCAATTACCTTTCGCTCTTGCATTAGGACACAGCCTAATCCCTGCCGAGAGGCATCGCAATAAATTACAAAGTCCTTGCGAGAATCTGGAGGAGCAAGCACTGGAGCAGAAGTAAGCTTGTCCTTGAGGGTCTGGAAACTTTCCTGGCATTTTTCTGTCCACTCAAACTTAACGCCTTTGTGGAGCAGATAAGTCAGGGGCTTGGAAATCTTGGAAAAGTTCTCGACAAATCGACGGCAATAACTTGCAAGGCCGAGAAAACTTCTGACTTGCTTGGCATTCTTCGGAGGAGTTCAGTCAAGAATAGCCTGAACACGCTCCGGGTTAACGGCAATACCGTCCTTGGAAATCACATGTCCAAGGTAAGGTACTTCGGAAAGCCAGAATTCACACTTGGAGTACTTGGCATACAACTTATGTTCTCAAAGTCTCTCCAGAACAAGGCGAAGATGTTCGACATGTTCTTCCTTATTCTTTGAATATACTAGAATATCATCCAGATATACCACGACGAACTTGTCGAGGTAATCCATGAATATATAATTCATCAAGCTGGAGAACGTAGCTGGAGCATTTGTTAAACCAAACGACATGACCGTGTACTCATAGGAACCATAACGAGTAACAAAGGCGGTCTTCGGAATATCCTCTTCACGGACACGGATCTGGTGATAACCCAACCTCAAGTCGAGTTTAGAGAACACCGAAGATCCAGCAAGTTGATCATATAAATCATTGATCCGAGGAAGCGGATATTTATTCTGAATGGTTGCCTGGTTGATAGGACGGTAATCTTGAACTAACCTATTCATACCATCTTTCTTCTTGACAAAGAGAGACGGTGCTCCCCAGGCAGAGGAACTAGGGCGGATGAAGCCCTTCTTAAGTGACTTGTCGATTTCTTCCTTAAGCTCGAGAAGGTGGTGCGGAGGCATCTTGTAAGGACGCTTCGCAATAGGAGTGGTGCCAGGCTTCAAGTCGTTGAAAAACTCAACAACTCTAGCAGGGGGTATTCCTGGAAGTTCTTCTGGAAATACATCCTGGAATTCGCAGACAACTGGAATGTTTTCGATCCCCTCAAGCGGAGAAGCGTTCAACGCATTCAAGGCATAAATCTGAGCCTCGGCGTTCTGAGTGATATGAGCACGGTAATTCACTAGCTCATTTGATGGGTGTAGAAGATGAACAACCTTAGTGGCACAACTGATTGAGGCATAGTGGGCCTTCAACCAATCCATTCCCAGAATGAGATCAATGTTGGAATTATTCAGAATTATGGGGAAGGCCTGAAAATTTCTCTCTTCAATCACAACAGTGACTTCGGGGCTGAATATGGTGGCTTGGCACCGACCCGCGGGAGTGTTTACTACTAACGGATGGTGTAGCATTTCACATTTAACGTCATGCAGGAGTGCAAAATGTTCTGACATGAATGAATGCGATGCTCCTGAATCAAATAAAACAGATGCTGGTACTGAATTAACAAGAAGTGTAACCATCACAGTTTCAGGTTGATCCTGAGCTTCAACCATGTTGACATGATAGCTCTGTCCATGACCATAAGAAGGTCTGACATTGTTGTTACGCTGCTGAGGAATTCCACGGCCATTACCACGGCCAGCAGGAAGGGGCACTAGCTGATTTTAACTCTGAGAACAGTCTCTGGCACGGTGACCTGGCTGGCCACACTTGAAGCAGAGTCCACTGTCTGGACGTGGTGCAGGAGCTCGAGGTGGTGCAGCTCGAAAAGGCTGCCTCGGTGGTGGAGGAGGCAGGCGAGGTGCAGCATAAGCAAGTCTGTACACTGGAGCGGTGGGATGGTACATGCTCTGTGGAATCCATATGCGGCGCTTCTGCGAAGACGAGCCCGAAGATGAGCCCGCTTCACGGGTGCGTCTGGTCGCTTCCTTGTGCTTCTTCAGACCAGTCTCGACCATGATAGCCTTATTCACCAAGGTGGCGAAGTCGGGAAAGTCTTGGACGAGTAGAGCTAGCTGAATGTCATGGTGTAGCCCTTCATGGAACTTCTCCTGTCTACGAGCATCAGTGGGAATGTCTTCTTCAGCATAGCGAGACAAGTCAAGGAACTCTTGCTGGTAGACTTCTACAGTCTTGTTGCCTTGAACGAGGCTACGGAACTCGGCCTTCTTCCGATCTATAACTCCTTGCGGAATATACCGGGCACGAAAAGCAGCCTTGAATTCCACCCAGGTGACGACAGTTCCAGGAGGTAAGGTCTGTCTGTGAGTTGCCCACCATTGTGCTGCGGGTCCCTTCAAGAAGTATGTCGCGAATGTGACATAGCTGACAGGGGGAACATCAGCTGACTCCATCTCATAGAAGATGTCACGCAGCCAGTCATCGGCATCCAGCGGATTAACTGTGTTACGGAATACCGATGGGTTGAGACGCACAAACTCTGGCAGCGTGATTGAAGCTGGATGCTAGTTGGCATTGGGATGGGGGAATTGATCCATAATCCCCGTCATGAACTGACGGTTGAGTTCAAATTGTTGCATCATAGCGGCCATATAGTCAGGCGGTGGCGGCGGTGGTGGATTGTTATCACCCATCCTGCTAAATTCAACAGGGGTAGTTTAGCAGAAGCCATTGCGAGTGTTTAGCAACAAACATGATGTAACACGATGGAATTTAAGTAGTGCAACAGATGCTGAACAATAGTCATTTAAGACATACAGATCCATACAGAGTCGGTTACAATCGGACAGCATAATGGCGCAAATTCAAAAGCTAGACATGCTAGGCGGCACGCAGGCACGCGGTAAGGAAGTACACAACGAGACATAGCAAAGGCTACATCAACGTCGGAGAAAACCACTGAAACGGGGTAGCTGCAAGTGTGGACGACGGATGTTCGTCGCGGAAGGATCCTGCGCTCCATGTGCACTCTGATGCAGAACCCGGTCTCGAACTGAAAGAAGAGGTCCACGTGCAGGTGTGTGACCTCCCACAGCAGGCCAATCGATCCCTGGTGGCATCTTGGTCCTGCGCGGGTAAAGGATGTGCTCCGGATGTATCCCTGCATGAATAGCTGGTAGCAACTGCGTCATAGCCTCGTAGAGGCGTGATCGAGTGGCAAACAACTCGACGGCAAGAGCCCGAACAGTGCGATCCAGAGCCTGAGTACACTGAATCAGAACTCGCGAATCGTAGCGACGAGGCTCGTACGGGGCACAGATAGCTGTGTAGTATCCAGTAGCATCTCCAGCAGGGGCATACGGAATGTATCGAAACTCAGAGGCATCCAAGCTAGCGCTGAGCTCTCCTCGGAGACGTGCGACAGCAGAATAGGCGGCATCATGGACTGCCATCTCAATCATCACGCCGATACCGTGGAAAAGGTACAGCTCAGTGTCTGAGTTGTAACACCCCTGTGTAATAGCCCCTGTGATCAACTGCTAATAATGCCAAGTCACTCCTATTTGCAGTGCTTAATCACTTTGGTTAGTTATTCGATTCAAACTCTATCCTGAAAATTAACTCCAAATCAAGTGCAAAATAAAGTTGCACAAAAGTTGTAGGAAAAATGTTCAACATCCTGCAAATTTTCCAAAACAATTATATGTTAAGGAACACAACATCACTCTTATACAAAGATGAACAGTAGTAATTAATTCAGGGCAGTTTCAGCATTTTAAAATGCTATTTCATTTATGAATATTCCAAATAAAATTCTGCTAGTCTCCAAAATATTTGTGGCAGTGCCATAAATAGCAAATGATATTTTGGGCCAAACTCAACTTTCCCTAAAATGATTAGGCCGCCAAAAATAATTCTATTGTCTCTCTGTTAATTAATAAAACCAAAAAAAGAGAAAAAGAGAAGAGGCAGCACACTTACCTGGCTACTGTGCCGAGCCAGCCCAGCCTAGCCCATCTCCACCAACTCCTCCCTCTGTGTCGCCGTCTCCATGGCCGCGCTCGCCGCACCGCTTGCCGCTCGCCACCGCGACGAGACAGGAGACTGGAGGGGATAAGGACGATCCCGAGCCGTTCCCCCTGGTCGCCTCCTCCTTTCCCCCCTCTCTCCCACGGTCCCCCACGCCCTCTCCTTCCTCGCGCCCCTTCTCCCTTTCCTCCTGCCAGTACGCAGCCGCCGCCGCCGCCGCGCCATCGTCGTGCTTGCGGCCACCGGGCACCTCGAGCTCCTCCCTGTAGTCCGGGAAGCCCGCCGTAGACTGCTGCTTCGACCTCACCGCTGGATCGAGGCCAAGGGGCTGCATCGACGTCGGCCACGTCTTCTTCTTCTACTCCGGCCGCCGCACGCCTTCACCGGCGATCTACGCCACCTCGCCCTCTTCTGCTTCCCCGAGTCAACTGTGAGCTCCCCTGTGAGAACCCGGTCCTCCTCAACTCCCCCTCACTCCTTGCCGCGTTCGGTAGCTCAGTTGCTGCCGAGACCGAGCTTCGGCCGCCGCTCACCACCGTTGTCGTCGCCGTTTTAGCCCACCACCGCTCGAGCCACTTGGACCATCGGATGCGCGCCGCTGCGCTCGTCCGATCCCTGCCCTCCGCCGCTCGAATGGCCACCGGAGACGCCGCCGGCGATCGTCCGTCGCGCGTTGTAGTCACCGGCGTTGAACGTCCTACGTGGCGTCATTAGTTGACTTAATTAACCGCTAACTAAACGTAATGAGTCACTGTCGTTCGGGCCCCACCGAAATAACGGTTCGGATTAGTCCAGACACTGGTTTGTGGGGCCCCCGCTAATTAATTCCGGTTAGTAATAATTAAGATTGTTTAGTCACTCACTATCACTGACGCACGGGTCCCACTGGACCCGTTGACCAGTCAAACCAGCTCACTGGACGAGTCCAGTCACTGGCAGGTGGGTCCAGTGGGCCCTTTGACCAGTCAATGGGGTCAAGGCTGACTGCTTAGTCAGCATTGACCTGGCCCCACCTATCAGCCCCTCTGGCGCATCTCTGGTGCACTGCACCGGGTGCATTTAGCGCTTACCATTACTGTTTTGGATAATGTTAAATTAAGTAGATAAATAAATTCAGAAAATGATTAAAACTTTAGAAATTCATAGAAAATAAACCGTAGCCCGGATCGAAAAACTTTGTACATGAAAGTTGATCAGAACGACGAGACGAAGCGACTATGCCATCTGTTTCCGTGTCGGGACCCTCTACGGAGGTGAACCCGCAACTTCGAGGTCGTATCCGGTAGATGAATAGTGCATATATACCGGTTAATAAATCCAGCTTTAACCCTAAATAACTATTATGCCTTAGACATACTTTTAGACAGCCCTGCACCGCACGTTAGCGTAGCTTGCTCTGTGTTGCTTTGTCTGCCTTGTATTTATACTATTTCCTCCCCATCTTCTCTTTCGATAGAGCCCGGTACCGATGCAGCTCCGGAGATCGATGAACCCTGACGACCTTGCCTTTGCCGCAGAGCAACCAGGCAAGCCCCCCTCCCCTTTGATCATTCCGATATCGCCCATTCTATTTTCTCATGCTTGCATTAGATTTTGCTAATGTGTTACTGTTATCCTATTTCTGCTGCATAGCCTGTTTATTGTAACCTGCTGTTGATACCTTCATGTTCATCCTAAACTGTTTAGAATAGACTGGGTAGAAACCCGTCAGTGACCCCACTTATCCCGACTGCCCCGCTGGAGTATCAGAAGACCCGTTCAACGGGATCAAAGATCAGACCCCGGCACCGCACCTCACTTCCCCTTTGTTGCTCGACACTACTGGGTTACTATCGAGTGCTGAGGGTGATACCTCGTCAGCACTTCTGATGATAACCTTGTAGGTTAGCTAATCGGTCGTGGTAAGTGAGGGTGATTCCTCCTACACCACCCCCGGTAATGACGAAGTCGTGCAACACCTCAAGCGTGGACCTCGAGGGTGATTCCTCCTACGTCCACCTTGATTTTACATCAGGTGGGAGTCCAACGAGGGTGATGCCTCGGATTCCCCTTGATATGGTAGCTCACGGATGCCTTACATTACTATTGATACTGATATTTGGAAAGGCGGGTCGACCCTGAGGGGTACCTGCGAATGATGGATAGTTACCCGTGAGTTATTCTACGAGGTGCGGCCGGGCATTCTTAGCCCTTGCAGCAAGTCCTCGATACGGGGCGACGGGGTCACATCGATCGTGAGTCTCTGCTCGTTACCGCAAGCCCCTAGTTCTCTAACGATTTGGATATTTTATCCGAGCAGGCCTCTGGCCTGATAGCACTCACCATCACGTGGGATAGTTATGGGCACTCTGCATCGTAGCATCAGCCGAAAGCTCTGTCAGACATCCAGTGCAGCATCGCGGCACGGCTGGGCCGGCGCCATCCTGAGGGGTGGTACCTGGATCCGCGTGTGCGCAACGACCCGGAGGGCGAGGGGCGATGGCCCAAGACCCCCTTGCGCTTAGGAGGTAGACCGACGGGGACCTCTCTGCTGAGCTGTAGGTAGGGTTGCGGTGTATCGTTTGGCCAAGGCCGGGCATGACCCAGGAAAGTGTGTCCGGCCGGAGTTAAGCGAGCGTGGTGGGTAAGTTGGTGCACCCCTGCAGGGAAGAAAACATCTATCGATAGCCGGTCCTACGGTAAAGGACACTCGGAGTTGTATCCCGATCAATACAACTAGAACTTGAGATGATACCAGGATATGTGGCTCCGGGATTGCTTTCTCGCAGGGAGTCGAGAAAGGATCTCTGGGCGAGACTGTTACTTGATACTACCACTACTTTACATTATGCTATACTGTACTCTTCTAATGCTGCAAGATCGTTGAAGATGCTTGAAGTTGCTGAAGATGCTAGTCTTCGATAGGACTAGGCCTTCTTTCTATTCTGGCATTTCTGTAGCCCAGTCCACATATACAGCCTTCCTTTGATAATGTTGCATATGTAGTGTAGATCCTTGCTTGCTGAGTACTTCGGAGTACTCACGGTTGCTTTGCTTTCTTTTTCTCCCCATACCAGTTTGTCATGACCAGATGGCGAAGCCCCTGAGAACGCTGCCCCCGTCGACGACTACTTCTACCACCCCGAGGATGGCTACTACTTCGAGATGGCTGACGACCAGGAGTAGGTTCGGAGGGTCCTAGGCAGGAGGCCTACGCCTTTCGATCGTAGCATTTCATTTTGCCCCGCCTTTCTAAAGGCCTTTCTGTTTCTCTTTTATATCTGTACTCAGATATCTGATGCTTCCGCTGACGCTTGTATGCCATCGAGCTATGTATTCGAGCCCTCGAGGCCCTGGCTTGTAATATAAAGCTTGTATGACTTTATTTATGTTTTAGAGTTGTGTTGTGATATCTTCAAGTGAGTCCTTAGGCTTGATCGTGTGCATTTGCGTGTATGATTAGTGCACGATTTAGCCGGGGGCGTCACATGAGTCATCCTGCTGATCATAGATGCGAACATCAGCATAGTACTGCTCCTGGTTGAACTCGCGGTAAACCTCGTAGACCATGTACTCGGGGTACCAGCGGTAACCCAGTCTGGTCAGGAGGGCGATCAGAACAGCTGGAAAACCAGGGGCATCACGAGCCCAAGTGCGAAGCACAAGCTGCGTCGTAGGGCACGGTGGAAACAGACGATCCATCTGAAATAAAGGAAATTCTGGATTGTCATTTGACGATGAGAAGTATAACAGCTCTTGAAGAGAAAGTTTAAACAAAACAATGGAAAGGAAAATGATTATCGGACTAATCAGATCAATGACAGGGAAATCGCACAGATATCCAGCTCTCCGGGTGGACGGAATTTATGAGATCCTAAGTGTCGGCGTTAGTAAATTTCATTTAACCCGAATAGAAGAGTGATCAGATTCCCAGAGTAAAGACGAGGAATAAAAGATCCTAATACCACCCAGTTGGCGACGTGGGCCCGTAAGCCACACAGCCAAGTTAGTAAAACAGTTTTTGGTTACTAGACTCAACTTCGGCCAAGGAGTTGGATAGGGGATTCCTAGAGGCAGTCGGCTCTGATACCAACCTGTGATGACCCCGTCTTAATCGTGCACTAACCATACACGCAAATGCACACGATCAAGCCTAAGGACTCACTTGAAGATATCACAACACAACTCTAAAACATAAATAAAGTCATACAAGCTTTATATTACAAGCCAGGGCCTCGAGGGCTCGAATACATAGCTCGATGGCATACAAGTGTCATCGGAAGCATCAGATATTTGGGTACAGATATAACAGAGTTACAGATAGGCCTTTAGAAAGGCAGGGCAAAATAAAATACTACAATCGGAAGGCGTAGGCCTCCTGCCTAGGACCCTCCGAACCTACTCCTGGTCGTCGGTCGGCTCCTCGTAGTAGTACTCGCCGGGAGGGTAGTAGTAGTAGTAGCCATCGGCAGGGGCAGCTGGCTCAGGGGCTCCGTCATCTGGTTGTGACAAAAGGATATGGGAATAAAAAGAAAGCAAAGCAAATGTGAGTACTCATCCGAAGTACTCAGCAAGCAAGGATCTACACTACATATGCAACATTTTCATAGGGAGGCTGTATATGTGGACTGGGCTGCAGAAATGCCAGAATAGAGAGAGAGAGCCTAGTCCTATCGAAGACTAGCATCTTCAGCATCTTCAGCGGTCTTGCAGCCTTAGAAGAGTGCAGAATAACATAATATAAAGTAGTAGTAGTGTCATCAACCTCGCCCAGAGATTCTTCCTCGACTCCCTGCGAGAAAGCAATCCCAGAGCCATACTATCCAGTTCTCATCTCAAGTCACCAGTTCTAGTTGTACCGATTGGGATACAACTCCGAGTGTCCGTTACCGTAGGATAGGCTATCGATAGATTGTTTCTTCCCTGCAGGGGTGCACCAACGTACCCACCACGCTCGCTTAACTCCGGCCGGACACACTTTTCTGGGTCATGCTCGGCCTCGGCCAAACGATACACCGCAACCCGACCAAATAATTAACAGAGAGGTCAGCACGCCGGACTAACCTATGCCCCCAGGGGTCTTGGGCCATCGCCCCGGACGCTCATGCACGTTGCATACACCACCGATGAGCAGACCTAGCAACCCCTTAATACAAGCGTGGTTGCGTTACCAGTCCAACCCAGCGTGTGTCGCTCAGTTGCTGATGTCCATTAAGCTTCGGCTGAAGTATACGACGCAGAACGCCCATACTATGCCCACGTGATGGTTAGTGCTATCAGGCCAGAGGCCCCTCGGATCAAATATCCCAACCGTTAGTGTGTTGGTAGTGCGGTAACGAGCAGAGACTCACGAAAGATGTGACCCCGTCGCCCCATCTCGAGGACTTGCGGCAAGGGCTAAGAATGCCTGGCCACGTCTCGTATTCATTACTCGGGCACCGTCCAGGTCCACCCGACTCCATATCACTCTCATCATAATCTCGTGCGGGTACCCCTCAGGGTCGACCCGTCTTTATCCAGAGTAAACAGTATCAACAGTAATGTAAAGGCATCCATGTGGCTACCATATCAAGAAGGAATCCGAGGCATCACCCTCGTTGGATTCCCACCTGACGTAAATATCAAGGTGAACGAAGGAGGAATCACCCTCGAGGTCCACTCTTGAGGAGTTGCGCGACGGTGTCGTTATCGGGGGTGGTGTAGGAGGAATCACCCTCGCTGACCACGTCCGATTAACTAACCTACAAGGTTATCATCAGAAGTGCTGACGAGGTATCACCCTCGGCACTCGATAGTAACCCAGTAGTGTCGAGCAACTAAGGGGAAGTGATGTGCGGTGCCGGGCCTGGTCTTCGATCCCGTTGATCGGGTCTTCTGGTGATCCAGCGGGGCAGTCGGGATACAGTGGGGTCTCTGATGGGTCTCTACCCAACCTATACTAAACAGTTTAGGATAAGCAGGTAGGTAACAATAGCAGGTTACAATAAATAGGCAATGCAGCAGAAATAGGGTAACAGCAGCAACAGTAACTTCTAATGCAAGCATAAGAGAGAAGAGAGTGGGCGATATCGGAATGCTCATAAGGGGGTGCTTGCCTGGAAGCTCGGTAGCAAGGGTCTGATCGTCAGGGGCGTAGTCGACCTCCAGAGCTGCATCGGTCTCGGGAGCTACGTCGATGTCGGGGTCTACCGAGAGATAAGAGGGGGAAGAAACATATAAATACACAGCAAACAATGCAATACAGGGCATGCCATGCCTAGGATGCAGTGCAGGGTTGCCTAAAGATTTGTCTAAGTCATTATAGTTATTTTAGGATTTAAGTTGGATTTATTATCCGGTGTATATGCACTATTCATATACCGGAATCGGGCTAAAAGTTATGGGTTCTCCTACGTAGGGGGTTCCGGCATCGAAACGGACAACACGATTAGATTCGTCTCGTCGTTCTGAGCAACTTTCATGTACAAAGTTTTTCAATCTGAGCTACGGTTTATTTATTATGAATTTTCAAAGTTTAAACTATTTTTTGAAATTATTTTTATTAACAGAAAAGGAAATATGACATCAGCATTGCGTAGGAGTGACGTCAGCAGGTCAACTGGTCGTCTGACCAGGTCAAACCTGACCTGTGGGTCCAGTGGGACCCACATGTCAGCCTCTGTTAGTTAACAGAGTTTAATTTTAAACTAAACAGGGTTAATTAGGTAGTAGGCCCCACATGTCATAGACTAATTAGTATTCCTAATTAGTTTTAATTATTAAATCATTTTAATTAGTGGATTAAGAGGTGGGGCCCGCACGTCAGTGGCTGGAGTTGCCCAGTCAGCACGTTAACTGGGTCAACCCAGTCAACGGGGCCCCCTGGACCCACTGGTCAGTGACCCAGGGGAGGGTCCCACCTTGCCAAGTCGGCGGCCGGCGCCGGAGATTACTCCAGCGACCAAATTTACGGCGGAGCTCGCCGGAGTCGTTCGGAATCGCTCCACACCGCACCAAATCGCACGCGGTTGGGCGCGTTAGAACGGCCGTTCGACGCCGCGTTCATCTAGACTAGCGAGAAGAGCCGGGGACGACCGGAGCGGCGCCGGCGATGTGCTTAAGCGGCGCCGGAGATCGGGCTTCGACGGATCCAGCGCTAGGGAGCATGGGAGAGCGTGTGCGCAGGCGCGTTCGGCTCCTGGGGGCAGCAGGAGCACGATGCCGTGCTCAGACGAGCACGACAAAGGCTACGGCCACGGCGGCGAAGCGAACTACGGCGACCAGAGCTCTGATTCGACGATTGGCTAGCTACGGCGCGCAAGGAGATCAACGAAGAGGAACAGGAAGCGGAGGGGCTCACCGTGCGGCACGCAAGTCGGCCCGTGAAAGTTTTGGAGCTGCAGAGGCATCGCCGGAGCCGGAGAAGACCGACGACCGTAGTTGAGGACGAAGGGGATCCGGTGATTCTGTGCTCCCCAGCTATAGCTGAGGCCACCAGTGGACGGGGAGGACAACGGCGAAGCTCTACGACATCACGGCGGGTCGGGTCGATGGCGGTGGCCGCGGCAATGACGGAAACACGGCGGCGACGGTGCTCGGGTGCTGGATCTGAGAAGGAGGGGAGGCGACGGAGCGAGCAGGGAGAGGGGGGAATAACGAGGAGGACCAGGGGAGGCACTGGCCTCGGCCTTATCCTCCCCTGCGTCGGTGGCTGCCGTCGTGTCGGCGAGCGGCCAGCGCGTGCGCGGCAACCAGGGACAAGGCGACACAGCGATGGAGAGAGAGGGAGATGGGCTTGGTGGGCTGGGCTAAGTGCACTATGCACTTAGGCCCAGTCCACAGTAGCTTTTTCCTTTTTATTTTTGCTTTTCTTATTTAATTAATTAGCAGAGAGAGAGACGACTTATATGGGCACTCATTTCACTTAGCAAAAATATGTGGAGTGTCCCAATAAACCCTTCGTGATTTTAGACACTGCCACAAAAAGTTTGGATATTTTTTTGGAACTCATTTGAATTTATTCAAAAATGAATAGGGCAATTAAATGCTGTTTTGGCTCTAATTTAAATGCTTAGACCCTTCTGTGGTTGATGGTGATGTTGTGTTCCTTAACAGAAAATAGTTTTAGATTATTTGCTATAAGGTGAACATTTTTCCCACAAGTTTTGGGCAAATTCATATTTCACTTTTGAATTTAAGTTGATTTTCAGAATAGAATTTGAATTGTTTTGATTAACCATTATGACTAGGCACTGCAAATGAAGATGACTTGGCATACTTAGCAGAGTGTCACAGTGCTTATTACATGGGGGTGTTACAACCCCTTTGCTCTATAAATACCCAGAAAATCCAAAAACCCTAGGGGAGTCGATGAAACACAATTCCAGCCGCCACAAGTTCCAGAAACCACAGATCCAATCTAGACACCATCACGGAGGGGTTCATCATCCTCATTGGTGCCTCTCCGATGATGCGTGAGTAGTTCATTGTAGACCTTCGGGTCCGTAGTTAGTAGCTAGATGGCTTCCTCTCTCTCTTTTGATTCTCAATACAATGGTCTCTTGGAGATCTATTTGATGTAACTCCTTTTGCGGTGTGTTTGTTGGGATCCGATGAACTTTGAGTTTATGATCAGACCTATGTTTTTATCCATGAAAGTTATTTGAGCCTTTTGATCTCTTATATGCATGATTACTTATAGCCTCATATTTCTTCTTCGAATCTTTGGTTTAGTTAGGCCGACTAGATCGATTTTTCTTGCCATGGGAAGAGGTGCTTTGTGATGGGTTCGATCTTACGGTGCTCAATCCCAGTGACAGAAGGGGAAATGACACGTATGTATCGTTGCCATTAAGGATAACAAGATGGGGTCTAATTCCTACATGAATAGATCTTGTCTACATCATGTCATCGTTCTTATTGCATTACTATGTTTCCCCATGAACTTAATACACTAGATGCATGCTGGATAGCGGTCGATGTGTGGAGTAATAGTAGTAGATGCAGGCAGGAGTCGGTCTACTAATCTTGGACGTGATGCCTATAATAATCATTGCTTGGATATTGTCATGATTATTTGAAGTTCTATCAATTGCCCAACAGTAATTGGTTTACCCACCATATGCTATTTTTCTTGAGAGAAGCCACTAGTGAAATCTACGGCCCCCGGGTCTTTTCTCCATCATATTTGCCTTCGAGATCTATTTTTATTCGCTTTTATTTTCAGATCTATTAATCCAAAAACCCAAAAATACCTTGCAGCACTTTTTATTTATTTATTTTATTTCGCGTTTTTGCGAGATCTATTTATCCAATCTATTACAAAAATTACCTAGCAGTTACCCGAAAGGGATTGACAACTCCTTTAACACGTCGGGTTGCAAGTATTTGTTCTCTGTGTGTAGGTACCGTTTACATAGTGTTGCTTGGTTCTCCTACTGGTTCGATAACCTTGGTCTCATCACTGAGGGAAATACCTACCATTGCTGTGCTGCATCACCCCTTTCTCTCGGGGGAAAACCGACGTAGTTCAAGCAAACATCAAGGTAGATTTCTGGCGCCGTTGCCGGGGAGACATCATCAACATCTATTAGGTTCCTAATCACAGATCTCATCTCCTTTCAATTTACATTATTTGCCATTTGCCTCTCATTTTCCTCTCCCCCACTTCACCAATTTGCCGTTTTATTCGCCCCACTTTTTCGTTCGCCATTTTCTCGTCAGATCTGTTTTTGAGTGCAATCTTGTTGGCGTAGTCACGATGACTCAAGAGAACACCAAGTTGTGTGATTTCTCCAATACCAAGAATAATGATTTTATTAGCACTCCGATTGCTCCTCCCACCACTAGTGCGGAATCTTGTGATATTAATGCCGCTTTGTTGAATCTTGTCATGAAAGATCAATTTTCCGGTACTCCTAATGAGGATGCCGCGTCCCATCTTAACACATTCGTAGAATTATGCGATATGCAAAAGAAAAAAGATGTGGACAATGACATTGTGAAGTTGAAATTATTTTCGTTTTCCTTGCGAGATCGTGCAAAAATTTGGTTTTCTTCTTTGCCTCGCAATAGTATCGATTCTTGGGATAAATGCAAAGATGCGTTCATTACTAAGTATTTTCTGCCCGCGAAAATTATTTCTCTTAGAACCCAAATCATGAACTTTAAGCAACTTGAGCATGAACATGTTGCGCAATCTTGGGAAAGAATGAAATTAATGCTAAGAAATTGTCCTACTCATGGTTTAAATCTTTGGATGATCATACAAAATTTTTATGCGGGATTGAATTTTGTTTCTAGAAATCTTTTAGATTCCGCCGCGGGTGGTACTTTTATGGAAATTACTTTGGGAGAAGCTACTAAATTTTTAGACAATATTATGGCAAATTATTCACAATGGCATACCGAAAGAGCACCTACTAGTAAAAAAGTTAATTTAGTTGAAGAAATTTCTTCTTTGAGTGAAAAGGTCGATGCTCTTATGAAATTGGTTGCTAATAAAAATGCTCCTATTGATCTTAATGATGTGCCTTTGTCTACCTTGATTGAGAAAAATAGTGATGTCGTAGATGTGAATTATATTTCGCAAAATAATTTCAATAACAATGCTTATAGAGGTAATTTTAATCCTAGGCCTTTTCCTAGTAATTCCTCTAATAATTATGGTGGTTCCTATGGTAATCCTTCTTATAATAATAACAGGAACACCTCTGATCTTGAGAATAATATTAAAGAATTTATCAATACTCAAAAAGTTTTCAATGCTACAATAGAAGAAAAGTTGAATAAGATTGATGATATGTCTAGAAGTATTGATCGAATTTCTCATGATGTGGAAAATCTCTAGATGAAAATTTTTGTGCCTAAGGTTGAGGAATCAATTAAAGCTTTATATGTTTCTATGGATGAAAGTAAGAAAATAACCGCTATGCTTAGAGCTAAAAAAGAATTTTTAGAAAGAACGTTTTCTAGTGATTGCTTTCATAAAAATGATGAAGATCTTAAAGTGATTGGTGTTTCTTCTATTGATTCCTTGTTTAGTAAAATTAAAATTGATGATAAAGGGACTGGAGAAGAGTCAACTTTAGCTACAAGGCGTCCCGATAATTCGGAGGGTGAAAATCTTGTTGAGAAAATTGATAAAAGTGGGTTTGGAGTGGTCAAAACTTTAACTAGTGATGTACCCACTCTTTTGGATTACAAAGACTTTAATTATGATAGTTGCTATTTGATTGAATGCATTTCTTTGTTGCAATCCATGATAAATTCACCTCATGCCTATGAACAAAATAAAGCTTTTACTAAACATATTGTTGACGCCATGATGAAAGCTTTTGAAGAAAAGTTGAATCTAGAGATTTTAATTCCTAGAAAATTACATGATGAATGGGAACCTACTATCAAAGTCAAGATTAAAAATTATGAGTGTTTTGCTTTATGTGATTTGGGTGCTAGTGTTTCCACTATTCTGAAATCTTTATGTGATGTGCTTGGTCTTACCGATATTGAAGAATGTTCTCTTAATTTGCACTTGGCGGATTCTACTATTAAAAAGCCTATGGGAAGAATTAATGATGTTCTTATTCTTGCAAATAGGAATTATGTGCCCATAGATTTTATTGTTCTTGACATTGATTGCAACCCGTCTTGTCCAATTATTCTTGGTAGACCATTTTTACGCACTATTGGTGCCGTGATTGATATGAAAGAAGGCAATATCAAATTTTAATTTCCACTAAGAAAGGGGATGGAACACTTCCCTAGAACAATAATTAAGCCACCATATGAATCAATCATGAGGGCATCCTACGGATCTAGAAACAAAGATGACAATACTTAGATCTTTACATTATGCCTACCTAGGGGCATAAAACAATAGCGCTTATTGGGAGGCAACCCCATGAATAAAATTTATTTTTACCTTTTACTTTATGTTCTTGAGTTTTTGCACAATTATTCTACTGTTATGATTGTGTTTTTAATGTTTTAATTAGAGTTTGTGCCAAGCAAAGCCTTTGGGATCATGTTGGGTGATAGTTGATTTGATCTTGTTGAAAAACAGAAACTTTTGTGTCCAGTAAAATAATTTTAGAAATTCACAGAAACGACGAAAAATTCTGAAATTTTAACACAAGATTTATATACAAATTTCCCACGTTGTCCTAATATTTAATAATTTTTGGATTTACAAAAGTATTCGAAGTTTTCAGATTGCTACAGACTATTCTGTTTTTGACAGATTCTGTTTTCTTTGCGTTGTGTGCTTATTTTGATGAATCTATGGTTAGTATTGGGGGGTATGAGCCATAGTAAAGTTGGAATACAGTAGATATAATGCAAGAATAAAATATGAATTGGTTTGCAGCAGTACTTAAAGTAGTGATTTGCTTTCTTATACTAACGGATCTCATGAAGGTTTTGTTGAGTTTTGTGTGATTGAAGTTTTCAAATTTTGGGTGAGATCACGATGGATGAAGGAATAAGGAGTAAGAAGAGCCTAAGCTTGGGGATTCCACCACACCCCAAGTTAATATCCAAATATGAACAAGCAACTAAGCTTGGGGATGCCCCGAGTGGCATCCCCTCTTTCTTCTAACGACCATCGGTATTTTACTTAGAGCTATATTTTTATTCGTCACATATCATGAGTTTTGCTTGGAGCGTCTTGTATGATTTGAGTCTTAGTTTGTTTTGCTCTTTATTTTTGTGTCAAGTATCCTTGCTGAACACACCTATTTGAGAGAGTCAAAATAATGCTATGCTTTGCTAGAATTGCTCTATGTGCTTCACTTAAATTCTTTTGAGCTATGGAATTGCTCTAGTGCTTCACTTATATCTTTTGAGCACGGTGTGCTTTATTATTTTTGAAGAAATGCTCTCATGCTTCACTTAGATTAATTTGAGAGTAGTAATTTTGAAGAAATTCTCTCATGCTTCACTTATATTATTTTGAGAGAAGAAAATTTTGTGCTCATGTTCTTCACTTAGTTTTGTTTGAGCTATCAAAAGCAACTTATTTAATTAGTCCCAAAGTGATAGATATTGAAGAAGGATATAATAAAAACTTTCATGAAGATCATTGGACAAAATAAACTTGATTCTTTGTAATAGTTTTGCGATATGTTGATAATAATATGTGAGTCATGTTAATGAGTAATTATGTTTTAGTAAGAATATTGGTGTTAAGGTTTGTGATTCCCTATGCAAGCACGAAAGTTAATAGTTATGCAATGAAATTACATCATACTTGTGGTGCATTATTCGGTGTTAGTTATGCTTAATGCTCGCTTATGAGATTTTTCGTTTCTTGGTTGGATGCTTCCCAATCTTTTGCTAGCCTCCATTTGTACTAAGTAGGAATACTACTTGTGCATCCAAAATCCTTAAACCCAGTTTTGCCATATGAGTCCACCATACCTACCTATATGCGGTATTTCCGTGCTGTTCTAAGCAAATTTGTATGTGCCATCTCTAATTTTCAAAATAAATTTCCTTTTTGTGTGCTCGTACCGCTCATGAAGCGGCAGGGGGTGGCCAATATTTTCCATGCTAGATGTGTTATTCTCAAGATGAGTGTTTATTCACTTGTCATTGCACTAGAGTACGGCAAAGGTATTAGGGATGCCCAGTCCCGAAATGTAAAATAAATTTACTTTATGTTGTCAAATAATAAATTCCTTGGAAAGTGTTGGTATGGAGGGCACCCGTGGATATGGCTAGCCATGGATTGTGAAAGAATGGTGGAAAAAGGAATAAACTTTATTTTTTGTTTGGGAACCGCCTATGATATATTTAGCATGGAAAGTGTAGGGAATTACTCGGTCGTTATCGTTGATGGGAAAAGTATGCCACCCAAAATGTTTTATCTCTATCTTTTTCGCTTTGAGCTCTGACACCTCTACAAATCCCTACTTCCCTCTGCGAAGGGCCTTTCTATTTACTTTATGCAATTTTATTTTTATTTGAGTCTCCATCTTCTCTTATAAAGCACCAACTAAGGGGCACTATGATCGTACTTGAGCATTGGGTGTAGCTAATATGCGAGTGTGTTTCATGAATGGATCAATGATTGAGCATAATGGGCTAGGGATAACTTGCTTTAGTGTTGATATTTTGAAAAGACATAGTTGCTTGTTGATATGCTTGAGTTTTTAAATCTTCATGTCAAAACTAGACTATTGCTTTGAACCATATAAAAGTCCATATGTCCATGCTACCAAAGAAAATAATATGTGATGAACATGTTAGGCAGCATTCCACATCAAAAATTCTATTTTTATCATTTACCTACTCGAGGACGAGCAAGAATTAAGCTTGGGGATGCTGATACGTCTCCTACGTATCTATAATTTTTTATTGTTCCATGCTATTATATTATCAATCTTGGATGTTTTGCAATCATTTTATAGCAACTTTATATCATTTTTTGGGACTAACCTATTGACATAGTGCCTAGTGCCAGTTGCTGATTTTTGCTTGTTTTTTACTTCGCAGAATATCAGTACCAAACGGAGTCCAAACGCAGCAAAACTTTTTGGAGATTTTTTTTTGGACCAGAAGACACAACTTGGGCCGAAGAAGTACCAGAGGGGGGCTCCGAGGGGAGCACAACCCACCTGGGCGTGCCTGGGGGCCCAGGCGCGCCCTGGTGGGTTGTGCCCACCTCGGCCGCCTCCCGCACCGCCTCTTTGCTCTATAAATACCCAGAAAATCCAAAAACCCTAGGGGAGTCGACCAAACACAATTCTAGCCGCCGCAAGTTCCAGAAACCACATATCCAATCTAGACACCATCACGGAGGGGTTCATCATCCTCATTGGTGCCTCTCCGATGATGCGTGAGTAGTTCATTGTAGACCTTCGGGTCCGTAGTTAGTAGCTAGATGGCTTCCTCTCTCTATTTTGATTCTCAATACAATGGTCTCTTGGAGATCTGTTTGATGTAACTCTTTTTGCGGTGTGTTTGTTGGGATCCAATGAACTTTGAGTTTATGATCAGATCTATGTTTTTATCCATGAAAGTTATTTGAGCCTTTTGATCTCTTATATGCATGATTACTTATAGCCTCGTATTTCTTCTTCGAATCTTTGGTTTAGTTAGGTCGACTAGATCAATTTTTCTTGCCATGGGAAGAGGTGCTTTATGATGGGTTCGATCTTACGGTGCTCAATCCCAGTGACAGAAGGGGAAATGACACGTATGTATCATTGCCATTAAGGATAACAAGATGGGGTCTAATTCCTACATGAATAGATCTTGTCTACATCATGTCATCGTTCTTATTGCATTACTCCGTTTTCCCATGAACTTAATACACTAGATGCATGCTAGATAGCGGTCGATGTGTGGAGTAATAGTAGTAGATGCAAGCAGGAGTCGGTCTACTAATCTTGGTCGTGATGCCTATATAATGATCATTGCCTGGATATTGACATGATTATTTGAAGTTCTATCAATTGCCCAACAGTAATTTGTTTACCCACTGTATGCTATTTTTCTTGAGAGAAGCCACTAGTGAAATCTACGGCCCCCGGGTCTTTTCTCCATCATATTTGCCTTCGAGATCTATTTTTATTCGCTTTTATTTTCAGATCTATTAATCCAAAAACCCAAAAATACCTTGCTACACTTTTTTGTTATTTATTTTATTTCGCGTTCCCGCGAAATATATTTATACAAAAATTACCTATCAGTTACCCAGAAGGGATTGACAACCCCTTTAACATGTCAGGTTGCAAGTATTTGTTCTCTGTGTGCAGGTACTGTTTACATAGTGTTGCTTGGTTCTCCTACTGGTTTGATAACCTTGGTCTCATCACTGAGGGAAATACCTACCATTGTTGTGCTACATCACCCCTTCCTCTTGGGGGGAAAACCGACGTAGTTCAAGCAAACATCAAGCTTCGACACTGATCTGGATGACTCTAAGTCACAAACCGGATACGTATTTATATTGAATGGTGGAGCTGTCAGTTGGTGCAGTTCCAAGCAGAGCGTCGTGGCGGGATCTACGTGTGAAGCGGAGTACATAGCTGCTTCGGAAGCAGCGCATGAAGGAATCTGGATGAAGGAGTTCAGATCCGATCTAGGTGTAATACCTAGTGCATCGGGTCCAATGAAAATCTTTTGTGACAACACTGGAGCAATTGCCTTGGCGAAGGAATCTAGGTTTCACAAGACAACCAAACACATCAAGAGACGCTTCAACTCCATTCATGAAAAGGTCAAGGATGGAGACATAGAGATTTGCAAAATACATATGGATCTGAATGTAGCAGACCCGTTGACTAAGCCTCTTCCGCGAGCAAAACATGATCAGCACCAAGATTCCATGGGTGTTAGAATCATTACTATGTAATCTAGATTATTGACTCTAGTGCAAGTGGGAGACTGAAGGAAATATGCCCTAGAGGCAATAATAAAGTTTTTACTTTATATTTCCTTATTCATGATAAAGGTTTATTATTCATGCAAGAATTGTATTGATCGAAAACTTAAATACACGTGTGAATACATAAACAAATACCGTGTCCCTAGTAAGCCTCTACTAGACTAGCTCGTTGATCAAAGATGGTTAAGGTTTCCTAACCATAGACATGTGTTGTCATTTGATAATGGGATCACATCATTAGGAGAATGATGTGATGGACAAGACCCATCCGTTAGCTTAGCATATTGATAGTTCAGTTTATTGCTATTGCTTTCTTCATGTCAAATACATATTACTCCGACTATGAGATTATGCAACTCCCGGATATCGAAGGAATACCTTGTGTGCTATCAAACATCACAACGTAACTGGGTGATCATAAAGATGCTCTACATGTATCTCCGAAGGTGTTTGTTGAGTTGGCATAGATCGAGGTTAGGATTTGTCACTCCGAGTATCAGAGAGGTATCTCTGGGCCCTCTCGGTAATACACATCATAAGCTTGCAAGAAAATGACTAACGAGTTAGTTACAAGGTGATATATTATGGAACGAGTAAAGAGACTTGCCAGTAACGAGATTGAACTAGGTATGGAGATACCGACGATCGAATCTCGGGCAAGTAACATACTGATGGAAAAGGGAATTACGTATGTTGTCATAACGGTTCGACCGATAAAGATCTTCGTAGAATATGTAGGAGCTAATATGGGTATCCAGGTTCCACTATTGGTTATTGACTGGAGGGGTGTCTCGGTCATGTCTACATAGTTCTCGAACCCGTAGGGTCCGCACGCTTAACGTTCGTTGACGATATAGTGTTATATGCGTTATATGTTTTGGTGACCGAATGTTGTTCGGAGTCTCGGATGAGACCACAGACATGACGAGGAGTCTCAAAATGGTCGAGAGGTAAAGATTGATATATAGGACGATGGTATTCGGACACCGGAATAGTTTCGGAGTGCACCGGGTGGGTCACCGGAAGGGGTTCCGGACACCCCCGGCAAGTGTATGGGCCTTATGGGCCAAAGGCGGGGACAGACCAGCCCACAAGGGGGTTGGTGCGCCCCTTCCCTTGGCTGGCTGGCCCTAGGGGAAGGAAAGGGGAGGGGTGGCCCCTCCTGCTCCTCAGGAGAGAAAGGAAAGGGGGGGGCGCCACCTCCTCCTTCCTTCCTCCCGCACTCCAAATAAGGAAGGGGGCGCCACTTGGGGGCGCCTCCTGGCTTCTCCCTCCACCCCCACCTATATATATGTGGGAGGGGGTGCCTAGCATAACACACAACATTGTCTTAGCCGTGTGCGGTGCCCCCCTCCACCGTTTACACCCCCGGTCATATTTTCGTAGTGCTTAGGCAAAGCCCTGCGGAGATAACTTCACCATCACCGTCACCATGTCGTTGTGCTACCGGAACTCATCCACTACCTCACCGTCTTGCTGGATCAAGAAGGCGAAGGACGTCACCGAGCTGAACGTGTGCAGAACGCGGATGTGACGTACGTTCGATACTTGATCGGTTGAAGCGTGAAGAAGTTCAACTACATCGACCGCGTTAACAAACGCTTCCGCTTACGATCTACGAGGGTACGTAGACACACTCTCCCCTCTCGTTGCTATGCATTTCCATGGATAGATCTTGCGTGTGCACAGAATTTTTTTTGTTTTCCATGCAACATTTCCCAGCATGATCATGTTTTGCTCGTGGAAGAGGCTTAGTCAACGGGTCTGCCACATTCAGATCCGTATGTATTTTGCAAATCTCTATGTCTCCATCCTTGACCTTTTCACGAATGGAGTTGAAGCATCTCTTGATGTGTTTGGTTCTCTTGTGAAACATGGATTCCTTCGCCAAGGCAATTGCTCCAGTGTTGTCACAAAAGATTTTCATTGGACCCGATGCACTGGGTATTACACCCAGATCGGATATGAACTCCTTCATCCAGACTCCTTCATGTGCAGCTTCCGAAGCAGCTATGTACTCCGCTTCACATGTAGATCCCGCCACAACGCTCTGCTTGGAACTGCACCAACTGACAGCTCCACCATTCAATATAAATACGTATCCGGTTTGTGACTTAGAGTCATCCGGATCTGTGTCGAAGCTAGCATTGACGTAACCATTTACGACGAGCTCTTCGTCACCTCCATAAACGAGAAACATATCCTTGGTCCTTTTCAGGTACTTCAGGATGTTCTTGACCGCTATCCAGTGATCCACTCCTGGATTACTTTGGTACCTCCCTGCCAAACTTATGGCAAGGCACACATCAGGTCTGGTACACAGCATAGCATACATGATAGAACCTATGGCTGAGGCATAGGGAATGACTTTCATTTTCTCTCTATCCTCTGCAGTGGTTGGGCTTTGAGTCTGACTCAATTTCACACCTTGTAACACAGGCAAGAACCCTTTCTTCGACTGATCCATTTTGAACTTCTTCAAAACTTTATCAAGGTATGTACTTTGTGAAAGTCCAATTAAGCGTCTCGATCTATCTCTATAGATCTTGATGCCCAATATATAAGCAGCTTCACTGAGGTCTTTCATTGAAAAATTCTTATTCAAGTATCCTTTTATGCTATCCAGAAATTCTATATCATTTTCAATCAACAATGTCATCCACATATAATATCAGAAATGCTACAGAGCTCCCACTCACTTTCTTGTAAATACATGCTTCACCGTAAGTCTATATAAAACCATATGCTTTGATCACCTCATCAAAGCGTATATTCCAACTCCGAGATGCTTGCACCAGTCCATCGATGGATCACTAGAGCTTGCACACTTTGTCAGCACCTGCAGGATCGACAAAACCTTCTGGTTGCATCATATACAACTCTTCTTTAAGAAATCCATTAAGGAATGCAGTTTTGACATCCATTTGCCAGATTTCATAATCATAAAATGCGGCAATTGCTAACATGATTCGGACAGACTTAAGCATCACTACGGGTGAGAAAGTCTCATCGTAGTCAACTCCTTGAACTTGTCGAAAACCTTTCGCAACAAGTCAAGCTTTGTAGACAATAACATTACCATCAGCGTCAGTCTTCTTCTTGAAGATCCATTTATTTTCTATGGCTTGCCGATCATCGGGCAAGTCCACCAAAGTCCATACTTTGTTCTCATACATGGATCATATCTCAGATTTCATGGCTTCAAGCCATTTATCGGGATCTGGGCTCATCATAGCTTCTTCATAGTTCGTAGGTTCGCCATGGTCTAGTAACATGACTTCCAGGACAGGATTACAATACCACTCTGGTGCGGAACATGCTCTGTTCGACCTACGAGGTCCAGTAGTAACTTGATCTGAAGTTTCATGATCATCATCATTAGCTTCCTCTCTAGTTGGTGTAGGCATCACGGGAACGGATTTCTCTGATGTGCTACTTTCCAATTCGAGAGAAGGTACAATTACCTCATCAAGTTCTACTTTCCCCCCACTCGCTTCTTTCGAGAGAAACTCCTTCTCTAGAAAGGATCCATTCTTGGCAAGAAAGATCTTGTCTTCGGATCTGTGGTAGAAGGTGTACCCAATTGTTTCCTTAGGGTATCCTATGAAGACGCACTTCTCCGATTTGGGTTCAAGCTTATCAGGCTAAAGCCTTTTGACATAAGCGTCACATCCCCAAACTTTAAGAAACGACAGCTTAGGTTTCTTACCAAATCACAGTTCATACGGTGTCGTCTCAACGGATTTAGATGGTGCCCTATTTAACGTGAATGTGGCTGTCTCTAATGCATAACCCCAAAACGATAGTGGTAAATTGGTAAGAGACATCATAGATCGCACCATATCCAATAAAGTATGGTTATGATCTTCGGACACACCGTTACGCTGTGGTGTTCCAGGTGGCGTGTGTTGTGAAACAATTCCACATTGTTTTAAATGAAGGCCAAACTCGTAACTCAAATATTCGCCTCCGCGATCAAATCGTAGAAACTTTATTTTCTTGTTACGATGATTCTCCACTTCACTCTGAAATTCTTTGAACTTTTCAAATGTTTCAGACCTGTGTTTCATCAAGTAGATATACCCATACCTACTCAAATCATCTGTGAAGGTCAGAAAATAACGATACCCGCCGCGTGCTTCAACACTCATCGTATCGCATACATCATTATGTATTATTTCCAATAAGTCATTAGCTCGCTCCATTGTTCCGGAGAATGGAGTTTTAGTCATCTTGCCCATGAGGCATGGTTCGCAAGTATCAAATGATTCATAATCAAGTGATTCCAAAAGTCCATCTGCATGGAGTTTCTTCATGCGCTTTACACCAATATGACCTAAACGGCAGTGCCACGAGTATGTTGCACTATCATTATCAACTTTGCATCTTTTGGCATCAATATTATGAATATGTGTATCACTACGATCGAGATTCAACAAGAATAGACCATTCATCAAGGGTGCATGACCATAAAAGATATTACTCATATAAATAGAAGAACCATTATTCTCTGATTTAAATGAATAACCGTCTCGCAATAAAAAAGATCCAGATATAATGTTCATGCTCAACGCGGGCACCAAATAATAATTATTAAGGTCTAAAACTAATCCCGAAGGTAGATGTAGAGGTAGCGTGCCAACGACGATCACATCGACCTTGGAACCATTCCCGACGCGCATCGTCACCTCGTCCTTAGCCAATCTTCGTTTATTCCACAGCTCCTGTTTCGAGTTACAAATATGAGCAACCAAACCAGTATCAAATACCCAGGCGCTGCTACGAGCATTAGTAAGGTACACATCAATAACATGTATATCAAATATTCCTTTGTTCACTTTGCCATCCTTCTTATCCGCCAAGTATTTGGGGCAGTTCCACTTCCAGTGACCATTCCCTTTGCAGTAGAAGCACTCAGTTTCAGGCTTGGGTCCAGCTTTAGGCTTCTTCCCGGGAGTGGCAACTTGCTTGCCATTCTTCTTGAAATTCCCTTTCTTATTCTTGCCCTTTTTCTTGAAACTAGTGGTCTTGTTAACCATCAACACTTGATGCTCCTTCTTGATTTCTACCTCCACGGCCTTAAGCATCACGAAGAGCTCAGGAATTGTTTTATTCATCCCTTGCATATTATAGTTCATCACGAAGCCTTTGTAGCTTGGTGGAAGTGACTGAAGAACTCTGTCAATAACACTATCAACTGGAAGATTAACTCCCAGCTGAGTCAAGTGGTTATGATACCCAGACATTTTGAGTATGTGTTCACTGACATAACTGTTCTCCTCCATCTTGCAACTATAGAACTTGTTGGAGACTTCATATCTCTCAACCTGGGCATTTGCTTGAAATATTAACTTCAACTCTTGGAACATCTCATATGCTCCATGACGTTCAAAACGTCTTTGAAGTCCCGGTTCTAAGCCGTAAAGCATGGCACACTGAACTATTGAGTAGTCATCAGATCGAGCTTGCCAGACGTTCATAACATCTGCATCAGCTCCTACAGCAGGTCTGTCACCTAGCAGTGCATCAAGGACATAATTCTTCTGTGCAGCAATGAGGATAATCCTCAAGTTACGGACCCAGTCCGTGTAGTTGCTACCATCATGTTTCAACTTAGCTTTCTCTAGGAACGCATTAAAATTCAGGGGAACGGTAGCTCGAGCCGTTGATCTACAACATAGATATGCAAAACTATAAGACTAAATTCATGATAAATTAAGTTCAATTAATCAAATTACTAATGAACTCCCACTTAAATAAACATCCCTCAAGTTATCTAAGTGATACGTGATCCAAATCAACTAACCCATGTTCGATCATCACGTGCGATGGGGTAGTCATCAATGGTGAACATCTCTATGTTGATCATATCTACTATATGACTCACGTTCGACCTTTCGGTCTCCAGTGTTCCGAGACCATGTCTGTACATGCTAGGCTCGTCAAGTTTAACCCAAGTATTCTGCATGTGCAAAACTGTCTTACACCCGTTGTATGTGAACGTAGAGTCTATCACACCGGATCATCACGAGGTGCTTCGAAACGACGAACTTTGGCAACGGTGCATACTCGGGGAGAACACTTTTATCTTGAAATTTAGTGAAGGGATCATCTTATAATGCTACCGCCGTTCTAAGCAAAATAAGATGCATAAAAGATAAACATCACATGCAATCAAAATATGTGACATGATATGGCCATCATTATCTTGTGCTTTTGATCTCCATCTCCAAAGCATCGTCATGATCTCCATCGTGACCGGCTCAACACCTTGATCTCCATCGTTGCGTCGGGGTCGTCTCGCCAACTATTACTTCTACAACTATTGCTAACGCATAGTGATCAAGTAAAGCAATTACATGGCGCTTGCATTTCATACAATAAAGAGACAACCCTAAGGCTCCTGCCGGTTGCCAATATTACAAAACATGATCATCTCATACATCAACATATATCACATCATATCTTGACCATATCACATCACAACATGCCCTGCAAAAACAAGTTAGACGTCCTCTACTTTGTTGTTGCAAGTTTTACGTGGCTGCTACGGGCTTCTAGCAAGACCGTTCTTACCTACGCAAAAACCACAATGGTGATTCATCAAGTTTGCTATTTTAACCTTCTTCAAGGACTGGCCGTAGTCAAATTTGATTCAACTAAAGTAGAAACAGACACCCGCCAGCCACCTTTATGCAAAACTAGTTGCATGTCAGTCGGTGGAACCGGTCTCATGTGCGTGGACATGTAAGATTGGTCTGGGCCGCTTCATCCCACAATACCGCCGAATCAAAATAAGACGTTGGTGGTAAGCAGTATGACTATCACCGCCCACAACTCTTTGTGTTCTACTCGTGCATATCATCTACGCATAGACCTGGCTCTAATGCCACTATAGGGAAACGTTGCATGGAAAACAAAAAAAATTGTACGCACACGCAAGATATATCAAGGAGATGCATAGCAACGAGGGGGAGAGTGTGTCTACGTACCCTCGTAGACCGTAAGTGGAAGCGTTTGTTAACGCGGTTGATGTAGTCGAACTTCTTCGCTCTCCAACCGATCGAGTACCGAACGTACGGCACCTCCGCGTTCGGCACACGTTCAGCTCGGTGACGTCCTCGCCTTCTTGATCCAGCAAGATGGCGAAGTAGTGGATGAGTTCCGGCAGCACGACGGTGTGGTGACGGTGATGGTGAAGCTATCTCAGCAGGGCTTCGCCTAAGCACTACGAAAATATGACCGAGGGTGTAAACGGTGGAGGGGGCGCCACACACGGCTAAGCAATTGTCGTGGTTATGTGTGGCACCCCCCTTCCACATATATATAGGTGGGGGAGTGGGGAGAGGCCAAGGGGCTCCCCAAGTAGGGCCGAATCCTACTTGGGCTCCTGCCCTTGGCCGCGCCCCCCCCCCCCTTCCATATTTGCCGAAGGGGGAGGCCGACTCCCCCCTTTCCTTCTCTCCCCAAGGGCTGCGACCTAGGAGGGGCGCGCCAGCCCCTTGTGGGCTGGTGTGTTCCCCCCTTTGGCCCATATGGCCCATTAACCTCCCGGGCGTGTCCGGAACCCTTTCCGGTGACCCGATTTCTACCCGGTGCATCCTGAAACTCTTCCAGTGTCCAAATATCATCGTCCTATATATCAATCTTTACCTCCGGACCATTCCGGAGCTCCTCGTCTTGTCCGTGATCTCATCCGGGACACCGAACAACATTCGGTCACCAAATCATATAACTCATATAACACTATATCGTCAACGAACATTAAGCTTGCGGACCCTACGGGTTCGAGAACTATGTAGACATGACCGAGACACCTCTCCGGTCAATAACCAATAGCGGAACCTGGATGCCCATATTGGCTCCTACATATTCTATGAAGATCTTTATCGGTCGAACATTATGACAACATACGTAATTCCCTTTGTCCATCGGTATGTTACTTGCCCGAGATTCGATCGTCGGTATCTTCATACCTATTTCAATCTCGTTACCGGCAAGTCTCTTTACTCGTTCTGTAATACATCATCTTGCAACTAACTCCTTTAGTCACTTTGCTTGCAAGGCTTCTTATGATGTGTATTACCGAGAGGGCCCAGAGATACCTCTCCGATACTCGGAGTGACAAATCCTAATCTCGATCTATGCCAAATCAACAAACACCTTCGGAGATACCTGTAGAGCATCTTTATGATCACCTAGTTACGTTGTGACATTTGATAGCACACAATATATTCTTCCGGTATCCGGGAGTTGCATAATCTCATAGTCGAAGGAATATGTATTTGTCATCAAGAAAGCAATAGCAATAAATTGAACGATCAATATGCCAAGCTAACGGATGGGTCTTGTCCATCACATCATTCTCCTAATGATGTGATCCCGTTATCAAATGACAACACATGTCTATCGTTAGGAAACCATAACCATCTTTGATCAACGAGCTAGTCTAGTAGAGGCTTACTAGGGGCACTGTATTTGTTTATGTATTCACACATGTATTTAAGTTTCCGATCAATACAATTCTAGCATGAATAATAAACATTTATCATGAATAAGGAAATATAAAATAACAACTTTATTATTGCCTCTAGGGCATATTTCCTTCACTCCGTGTCATCCCCACTGCTCCCGTAGCCATCCATGTCTTTTTTAGGCTCGCTTGCGGCGAGAAATTGGGGCGGAGGAGGAGGGGAATCTCGGCGGAGTGGCGGCGGAGGCGGATAGGGTTTGACCCGTATCCGAGCGGTGAAACCGCATATATAGCAGTGGAGGGGGACTTTTTCTGGGCCACGGTAAAAAAATTACGGCCCGGGCCCGTGGTACGGTGTCTATTCTGGCCAGAAAAACGGGCCGAACCCGTATACTCGCCGGAATTATACGGGTTCGGCCCTTTTACAGGATCTGCTAGAGATGCTCTAAGTGTGTAGAGAAAACAGGTAGGCCTAATTTAGTACTTTTTTGGCAAAGAAAATGCCATAAAAACATATAAAAAAATTGACACAGAAAAAGTAGGGAAACATAATTTTACAATTGTCATGCTATACTTTATAAAACTACCATCCTCTAATTCAAATTTTAACCATGTTATATTCAAATAAATGTGGCATGGTATCCACAAAAAATAAAAATTGTCATGCTCTAATATGTAAAACAGCAGAATTGGTCTGATGGCAACTTCAACAGAAAAAAAATGTTTATCTAGGTAAGTCCAATAAATTTATCATGGTCCAAAGATTTTTTTTTTTTTGTAGAAGACACGAAAAATTTCCAAGGTCTAAGTTATAAATTGTCGTGGTGTAAATAATAAAATTGACATGGTCTAACTGAAAAAATCATCATGACCTAAATAATGAAATTGACATGCTACCTACAAAAAAACTACCATGGTCTATATAATTAAATTGTCATGGTACCTATCATAGAACGACCATGGTGTGATTAATAAAAATTACCATGAACTAATTGAAAAAATTGATATGGTCTAAATAATAAAATTGCCGTGATACCTATAATAAAACCGCACATGGCAAGTTTAGAAAATTTCTCCTCTAAGAAACATAGGAACTTCAGGGATTTGTAATGGGCGATTAGTTATCCCTTTTCCGGAAGAAGGAATTAGCGATCAGTTCATCATCCTAAAAAAGATTGATACTCGAGAATGGGAATGGGTAAGGCACTGTTACTTATCTTCCCTACTCCGTATCAGTACTAAAAATTCATACTCGGGAGTATATTTTTGGAAGTTGATTTTACGTTATAAATTCATGTCAGATTATTGTATTAACTTTATTTAGTGACGTACATTTTACATATCCAACTTTGACCTTAAATGTTTGTTTTCATCAAGTTTGAGTTGCTTAACACGTTTGCCACATTGTGACTTTAATATGTTTGTATAGGCCCATTGTTTTGCTATTGGCTTTACCATACCAACAATTTAGGTTTTCTAACACCATCGCAGGCGTAATTTGGCTCATAAGATGGTAACGCAGTTTGGGTTGATCTCATGCGCGACCTCCATTGACCAATGCTTGATCTCTAGCGACCAATGCTTGGTCTCTTGTGCATCTTGGCTAAAGATGCCCAACAATTACCCCCCCCCCCCCCCTCCTTGTGGTCGAGTCGTCGAGAGGAGATCACATCGCGTCCACCGCTCACTGTGACCGCTAGAATTCAGATAAATTATATCTCTTATTCTTTGTCTGTATATAACAACATCATTAGGGACTTTGCATCTAAGAATGTTACATTTTATTCTAGATGATATTTGTAAATTCCTTATAGACATATATTGACTTATTATTATTATATTAAAGGGCCCTGTTCTATTTTCGCCCGGGGCCCCCGAAATCTCAGGACCGGGCCTGGGTCCGCCGGGCGGTCTACACGTATGTGGGCGGTTTGAGTGTCGGCGTTGGAGATGCTCTTAGAACCTTTCAGAGGCAGCCCAGGGAACACAATTATTGAAATTAAAAGGAACTTTCGATCTTGGTCCCAAGAACGACTTTGCTGAACCAATTAACGGTTGAATAATTAGTCGCTGATGGGCATGTTATGCTGTAGTGGTATTAGTCTTGATTCCTTATTTTTGGAAGCTCTCACTTTTTCCCTCTTCTGTCAATGTTGCATAAGTTGTTGTTCCTCCCTTTCCTTGCTTACAGTGTCTATGCTGTATGTCTTTTGATGTTCCAAGAAAGGCACTCACCGCACATATAGAGTTTCTGCTCCGAGGTGCATGTGAACAACGACTTCTAAAAAATAGTAAAGAAAAAAAAAACTGATTTCTTTTTGCAACACACATGTTCGAATATTCTACTCCTGTGCAAAGTTCCACGCAGAAATAGCATTTGATGTGTTCATGAAAAAAAATCGACAATCGGAAAAAGCTCATTTTAGAAGCATTTTGGGGTGTCTTTTTTTTTGCGGGAGGGTGCCTTTTTTGTTTATTCTCTCCCAAACCATCACGAATGTGATATCTTTAGAAAAACATATATGCAGGAGAAACACTCAAGAATGTTTCTTTTAAAAAAGTTCATTTGTTTTCCTTAGCAATTTTTCCGAATTTAATGTTCACCTGGAGAATGGCAATTTCGCTCATCTGCATGTCACTTTCCCTGTTTCACTTGTACGTTAGCAATATTCCGAAACTCCTAGTCTTGGACTATGCACGTTATGTCTTTATCTCCAAGGTTTTTAAGAAGGAAGTTCTTGGATTGATGGTTTTATGTAGAAAGGAATTGTTGGCTGCAGTCGGAGTCGCATGCCCCTCGCATGAAGCATTTCTCCTCTCAAGATAGTACTTGGCCGGCCTTGTAGCATCATTATCACAGTTTTAGTATTTTGCAACTTTTCTTTTCGGTTTTATTTGATTTTTTTTTTCATCGTATCAACCATTTTGCTTTGGTTTTCTTCAGTTTTGGGGGGTTTGACTGTGTCCATTGTTTTGCAGTGGTTTTAATTATGTTTCCATTGGTTTTTATCTTTTTCTTTGTTTCTTTTTCAGATTCCATGTGTTTTTAACACATGTCTATTTTTTCACATGCAATGAACATTCTTCTTATACATCAGGAACATTTTTTAAATACATATTTTTTTACACATCAGTATCATTTTTCCAAATACATGTTTTGATGCCTAGCATTTTTCATTTACATCGTACATTTTTTTTTGCATACATCTCAAAAATTAGTTTTATACACATGTAACATTTTTCAAATACATGATTAATATTTTTTTCAAGTATATGTCTTGATGTCTACTCTTTTTCATACGCATTATACATTTTTTGTATACATTTAAAAAAAATTATACACATTTACCATTTTTCCAACACATGATTACATTTTTTTAAATACACGTTTTTGCTGTCTAATTTTTTTCATACACAATGTAATTCTTTTGTATACATATGAAACATTATTTCATACATGTTTATCATTTCTCAAATACATATTTATTTCATACATGTTTATCATTTCTCAAATACGTATTTAGCATTTTCAAGTACATATTTTTTTTAAATACATGTTGAACATTTTTTAATACATGATGAACATTTTTTTGTATACGAATGAACATTTTTCTGAAACACGAGCAACATTTGTTATAGAACTAGTAAATATAAATCAATTACATATCAACTTTGTACTAAATCAGCTACGCTTATTTTGAGACAAAAGGGGTAATTATAACGGAAAAAAAGACGAACCAACCTGTGGTTGGATGGTTAGAGGGACAGTGGTATCCCCGGCCCACCAGGGTTCAAGTCCTGGTGCTCGCATTATTTCTGGATTTATTTCAGGATTTTCGGCGATGTGCTTTTAGTGGAAGGAGACGTTCCCGTCGACGGCGAGACGTCCTATAGTGACTTCGTAAATCTGAATATGATATGCCGACTCAGTCTCTCGAATGTGCTCATAGGAGTAGAGTGCGTATGTATGCGTTCATAGAAATGAGTGTATACGCGTATGTATAAGCGCTTGCGCCTGTACTGTGTTAGAAAAAACAAAAGAAAAAGTGAAGGCGGTTGGGCCACCAAAACTGGATTCCATGCTGTCGCGGTCAAGGGCGGCCGCTCCAGCAACTGCCATGTGTGTGTGTGCTTGGTACTATGAGCAGTGCAGCATTACTTGAGATAAAGAGCATCTCCAGCCGTTGTGCCCTCAGGAGGCGTTTTTTCGGCCTTCTGGAGTTACCCGGCGGAATTTTTGCAGTGGGGAGGAGAATTTTTTCCAACCGTCCCCCACCCAGATGCTCGCACGCGCCGCTCCTGCACGGCCTCGCTGCAGGTCGCCGCACGCGCGAGGGTCAGCGCTCGGACAACGGAGTCGGACGAGGGAGGAGAAGAGGGCCTCGAGCGCGGCCTCGGGGAGGGGAGAAGCATGGGGGTTCTTCTCCATCAGGAAGACGGCGAGGGCACGCGCGAGGGCCGCCGTCACGAGAGGCGACGGCGAGAGGGAGGCCGCCACCAGCGAGTTGAACGCGAGCCACACGTCGTCCGAGCAGTCTGCAAGCAGAAACGCAGCAGCGACTTTGAGCGCCACGGCGTCCGGGACGGACGGGCAGGAGCGGGAGGTGGTAGCGGCGGTGGAGGGCCATGGCGACGAGCGCGGGAGCGGCGACGAGCAGGCTAAAATTTTTGGGCGCCGCTCCTGCACGGCCTCGCTGCAGGTCGCCGCACGCGCGAGGGCCAGCGCCCGGACAATGGAGTCTGACGCGACGAGGGAGGAGAAGAGGGCCTCGAGCGCGGCCTCGGAGAGGGGCTCTTCTCCAGCAGGAAGACAGCGAGGGGAGGGAACGCGCGAGGGCCGCCGCCACGAGAGGCGACGGCGAGAGGGAGGCCGCCACGAGAGGCGACGGACGGGCAGGAGCGGGAGGTGGTGGCGGCGGTGGAGGGCCATGGCGACGAGCGCGGGAGCGGCGGCGATGGCCGTGGGATTGGAGGAGGCGGCCATGGAGGGGCGGTGCCAGAGCTGGCCGGAATCGGTCGGTGACGGCCGGCGACGGCGGAAGGGAAGGCGGGGAGGCGGCGAGCAGGCGGGGAGGGGGCGAGCAAGGCGGCGAGTGGGGAGGCAGGCAAGCGGAGAAAAAGGGTGGAGAGAGGGAGTGGGAGGCTGACTGTGGGCCAAACGACATGCAAAATCTCTCTCTCCTCCTCCAAGTGCCCCCCGATGGGTTGGGTTTGGCCTGGGAACGCCGGCTCTAATTTTGACCAAATCCGGCGGAAACTGAGGTTTTGGGGTGATGAGTGGGAAAAAATTTAGTCGCCGATGCCAAAAAATGGTCATGAGGGGTGTACCGGGGACCGGCTGAAGATGCTCTAAGATGCTTCACAGACCTACATAGATGAAGTAGTTGTGGCCCGCCTGGTTCATGTACAAGGTGCGGGCGAGTGTTCCTTCTAACTAGCTACAAGCATCTTTTAAAAAAAAAGGAATAGCTACCTGCGATAAATTAGACGCGCCCATTCCCTTTGTACACGATGCAGGCATGCAACCTTAAGCCCCAGTTAGGGGGAGCTCCTAATGGGCGCCTTAAGCGCCGGTTCAGGCAGCTGGCGCTCGCACACCGCACCTCATGGGCCGGCCCACCACGCGCTGTAGAAAAAAAAAACTAGCTACAAGCGATAAATTAGACGTGCCCATTTCCCTTGTACACGATGCAGGCATGCAACCTTAAGCCCTGGTTAGGGGGAACTCCTAACCGGCGCCTAAAGCACCGGTTCAGGCAGCTGGCGCTCGCACGTCGCACCTCATGGGCCGGCCCACCACGTGTAGTAGAAAAAAAAACTAGCTACAAGCGATAAATTAGACGCGCCCATTCCCCTTGTACATGATGCAGGCATGCAACCTTAAGCCCCGGTTAGGGAGAGCTCCTAACACGCGTCTTAAGCGCCAGTTCAGGCAGCTGACGCTCGCACGCCGCACCTCGTGGGCCGGCCCACCACGCGCAGTAGAAGGAAAAATGTCGCGTGAAAAAAAACACGCAACAAAGTGCGGGTACAGGCACTCGAACTCACGCCTTGCCGCTACAAACACAAGAACTCTTTGCCTAACCACTACAGCCGGTAAGCGCTAGTGACTACAAGAACACGGAAATGTTTAAGAACCAATGTATCAGCGCTATTTACTAGATTTGCGAATAATTTGAAAACAATTTGGAAAAGTTGATTTTTTTATGAAAAAGACTTCATCAATTTTTGAATAAAAGTTTATGAATTTTAAAAAACAGCTCATTGATCTTTAATAAAAGCTTGATGAATTAAGAAAAAGTTCATTAATTTTCAAAAAAGTTCATCGAATTTGAAAGAAAAGTTCATCGATTTGAAAAAAAATCATCAATTTTGGAAAAAGTTCATCGATTCTGCGAAAAAATTCATCAAATCTAAAAAAAGTTCATCGAATTTGAGAAAAGTTCATCGAATTTGAAAATACATTCATCAAATTTGAAAAAGTTTCATTGATTCTGAAAATGTTCACCGATTTGGAAAAAGTTCATTGATTTTAAAATAAGTATACATACTTAAAAAAAATTCATGAATTTAATAAAAAGCTCATCAAATTTGAAAAAAAAAATCATTGATTTTGAAAAAAGTTCATCATATTTAAAAAAGCTCATCGATTTTGTGAAAAAGTTCGCCGATTTCGGAAAAGGCATTCATCCAATTAGCAAAAAAATTCGTTCATAAAATCCTGTGAAATGTTTGCATCTAATTAGAAAAGGGAAAAAAGAAAAAAGAAAAAGAAAAAAGAAAAAGAAAAAGAAAAAGAAGAAGTAAAACGAAAAAGGAAAAAAGAATAGGAAAGAACAAAAGAGGGAAAAATTTGCACAATATCACCGAAAGTTGAGCGGCTGGGGTGGTTAGCGCGTCTTTAACTGAATGCCTGCGGCGCGGGTTCGAATCCCACCTGAGCGCCGTTTAGGATTTGCCCCGGTTAGGAGAACCAGCGCCTACGTATGTGCTCAGAATTCTGGGCCGGCCCAATAAAACGCGACGTGGTTGCTGGCCAGATCTCGTGCTGGTTCGCTCGGATCCCACCTGACCGCCGTTGACTTTAAGAAAATAAAAATATAAAGTAGCAGAAAAAAACGTGAATTCAAAAAATGTTTATGGATTTTGGTAAAAAGTTCACGAGTTTGAAAAATGTTCACCAATTTTGAAAAAAAGTTCATTGAACTTAGTAAAAATTTCACAAAAATTTAAAAAGTCCATTGATTTTTTAAAACATATCAATTTTGAAAAAAATCATACTTTTTAAAAAAAGTTTCATCAATTTTGAATGAAAAGCTCATCAATTTGGAATGAAAGTTCATCTAATTTAAAAAAATTATCAATTCAAAAAAAAATCATCGAATTTCAAGAAAGTTTATTGATTTGAAGAGAAGTTTGCTCGTTTGAAATAAAAGTTCATCTAATTTGAAAAAGGTTGTGCATTTCCGAAAACGGAAATAAATAAATAAGAAAACAAAAAAGAAAAAGATGAAAGAGTAAAGAAAAGAAACAGAAAAAGGAAAAGAGTAAAGAAAAAGAGAGAAACCAAAAAAAATCAGTGCAAAAAAAACCAAAAAAAAAAACAGCTGGGAAGCTTCCCAAAACCGGAAATAGCTCCCTCCCATTGGAACTAGATGGGCCGGCCCACTACCGCTTCAGGAGTCAGTTAATGAAACGCACGTTAACTGGCGCAGAAGGCGCCGGAAGCTCCTATCTCCCGCATTATGCGGCAGACTTACGGGGCTTCGCACAGGCGCAGAACTAATGGGCGGCCTAGGTTGCCAACCCCGCAATGTGAAAAAAATATTAGCAAAAAATGATGCCGGCTAGGTCAGGTTAGAACTCGCGACGTTTGACTTGTCTTTTCGTGAACCAAGCCGCCTGAGCGGAACACCTGTACTGAATAATAAGCAGCACGGACTTTTAAGTAGTTGGAGCCTCATAAAATAGTACCTAAAAATGATGGACTCACGAGTATTCGAACTCGGCACGTCGTGGAATACACATTTTGGGTGTCTAATAATTGCAGCGTGGCTTATAACAACTGTGATCAGCGACAGATCTAAATATTTATTTGGAATTTTGAACATGTTTTTATTTAGGAAAGCGAATATTTACTAAAACAAAAGCATTTCAAATTTGTGAACAAATTGAAAATTATTTGAAAATGCGAACACTTTATGGAAATGTCAAACCATTTTTCAATCTTGAATTTTTTTAGAAAAAGATAACATTCTTGAACAAATTTGAAAACGCTAACTTTATCAAAAAATGAACACTTTTGGAAAAATGGAATATTTATTGAACTTCTGAACAAAATTAAGAATAGCGAACAATTTTTGAAATTGTGAACAAAATTAGGAAAAGGCATACTTTTTTTGAATATCAAGAACATTTTTTGAATTTTTGAACAAAATATTACTAATTTTGAAACCCCGAACAAAATATAAAAAACGAATATTTTTTCAAATTTGAGAACTTTTTTTGAACTTCTGAACAATTTTTTGAAACCCCCGAACTAAATTTCGAAAAGGAAAACAATTTTTCAAATATGTGAACAAAATATGTGAACGCTAGTTGATCTACCCCTGTGCGTCGCTCCGGCAATTTGCGGCAGCAAACGGTAAATAGGAAAAACCGAAGGCGCCAAATAGGGACGAAATCACTAATGGAGAAGTACTCCTTGTAAAGATCACTCCCACCTCCCCAAGTTGCGGCAAGTGGCGTGTTGTATGTGCGTCACTTGTCACAACCTGGGAGTTTTTTCTTTTCGTAGATCCGTTTATTCAAAACATTTATCTCTTAAACCATGCGTCCAAATCTCGAACTGTTTTCACCGTTAGATTTCTCGTGTCGGGATTTTCAAAACTAGATCCCATGTTGATAGGTTTGACGAACTTACGTTTAACCGAACGAAAAAACTAAACCGGAAAAAACAGAAAACACATTTTTTTTCGTTTCCGAGAGGCACGCCCGTGTCCCTCGCGAAAGCACAACCGTGCCTCTCACGAAAGAAAAAAAACAGAAAGCACTTTTTTTCGTTTCCGAGAGGCATGCTCGCAAAAGCACAACCGCCTCTCCCGAAAGGAAAAAAACAGAAAACACGTATTTTTTCCGTTTCCGAGAGGCACAGCTGTATCTGTCGCGAAAGCACAACCGTGCCTCTCACGTAAGAAAAAAACAGAAAATACATTTTTTTTCGTTTTCGAGAGGCACAGATGTGCCGCTCGCGAGAGCAAAACCGTGGCTCTCGTGTTTTTTTCGCGTAAGAAAAAAACAGAAAACATATTTTTTTCCGTTTTCGAGAGGCACAGACATGCCACTCGCGAGAGCAAAACCGTGCCTCTCGCGGAAGCAAAAAATAAATGTGTTTTTTTCGTGTGAATTTTTTTGGTTCAAAAGCTAAGGAAGACCGGTGAAAAACCAAAAAGTCGAAAAAAATGGTTAAAAAGCCGAAAACGCGTGCGAAAAAATTAAAAAAAATTCAAAGGGAGCGTCCAGATCACGACATGTAACGGTGGCTGAGAGCGTGTCAGCCCACCCGCAAATGATCGTTGCGAGGCTCCCGAAGGAGCGCTCATCAACTAGTTGGTCTCAAATAGGGATTGCCGTTTTTTCTCAGAGTTTTTTCGTAAAGCTAGTACAATTTTTTGGGTCTAAATTCCACTGATATCCTAGACCCAAAGTCTATATCCGAGCCGAAGCTATCCCACATTAGGTCCATGATAAGGCCGATATCGTTGCAGTTCAGTCGCACCTTATCCCGGGAAACTGAGCGCTCGGAGGAAGAAGCCACCGCCGCCGCCGCCGTCCAGGGAGACAAAAATGGAGGTGGGCTTGCGGCTGCGCGCTCTCGCCAACAGCCGCGCCGCGTTCGCCGGATTTTCAGCGGCCGCGCACGGCTGCGGGCGTCGCCAACCACGCCGCGTAGCCTCTTCATCTGCCTCCTGTTCCCGTGCGTGACGAGCTCGTCTCCTGCTATTCCGGCCGGCCCCTTTCTAATGAGTCCATGATTGCCCGTGCGCTTGCAGTTGCAGTTGCTTCCAGCGGCAATGGAGCCGCGGCTGGACCCGTGGGGAGCGGCGTGGAGGTCGCGCGCGCCAAGAGGATGCTCCATGTGGTGCTGGTTTCCCCTCTGGTAACTGCTCCGTTTACTACTTATTTTCTCGGCCGATTGGCACTGACGTACTTCATGGATGAAGGTTTAGCGTGTCAACTGTTGTAGGTGGCGGTTCTGAGTCCAAAATTACAGGCATTGCTACTCCGCTAGTCCCTACGAAATTAATTAATGTTTCTGCTACTCTGAATGTAAAAAAAAATAACAAACATGTAACTTGGTACTAGTATGTTGGTTTGATTTAGTGAATTATTAATCTATTACCGCAAATGAAAGTAGTAGTATTGTGTAGAAGAATAATGCACACCATTTCAGTGAGATGATTCTTTGAGGAATCGAATTAGCTGCTTGTCACTAAACTATAAGTTTACATCATAGATCCCAGGAAATACAGGATCAATTGCAAGGACTTGTGCAGCTTCAGCAGTTGGCCTCCATCTTGTCGGGGTAAGGTTAGTACTCATTGTTGTGTCCCCCAGACAAATATTATAGAACGTGCACGCTTTATGTTGTATTATTTGATCTGAAAGAATTTTCTTCATTGATATTCGCAGCCATTAGGTTTTCATGTAGATGACACAAAACTCAAGCGTGCTGGATTGGATTATTGGCCGTATCCTATGTGTGGAGATACTCCATTTGTATGATTTGCAAATTAGTGATTTGAACCTCCTGGCTGCTGCTCTCAGCGGTGCGTTCATACCTTATCTATTGTCGAGTGTGTCTTTGAAGGGTAGCAAGTCCCAACCTTAACTATTTCTACTAAGATATGTTGTCGTCAAGATTCATGACTCCTGGGATGAGTTCCGAGATTATTTCATGAAGCAGGTACAACAATTTATCATTAACATCAATGTAACTACTGCACATGTGTGAAGTTTTAACTATTTTTTTCTTTGCATTAGGATGGGCAAAAAAGGTTGTTGGCATTTACCAAAAGAGGCACACACATTCATTCAGTGAGTAACTACTCTCTCTGGTTCTATCAAAGCGATTGTTTTGGACATCTCCATCTCCATGGTCTCCAAATGCAACAATTTTCACCACTAATTTTTGTTGTACACCCTCCGTATCAAAATATAAGACGTTTTGGTAGGCCAAAATGACCTACCAAAACGTCTTATATTTTGGTATGGAGGTACTAGTATATTTATGAAACCCAACAAATATTATAACTCACTTTCAAGGAAAAGTACACTATGTTTTACCATCTAATTATAAAGAATTTAAAAGATGTTAGCACTCAATCTTTTGAATGATTGACTTCATCTGTGTCCAAAACGATGACTTTTCCTGTACTGGATTGTGTATATTAATCAAATCCATGTCCTGAAAGTAAATCATCCTATATTTAAAATGTTTCCCATTGTTTCAAATACTTCGTATCATTTGGTCCACAGTCTCTGTAGGATGGTAGTAGTTAGTGAACCATTTTTTAGAGCAATTCTGGTGGAATTGGCATATCAGCAGCCTCCAAAACCGGTTTGGAACGCCCTGCATAATTTTTTGGAGGCTGCGGAGCCTGAGCGCAAGCACATAGTCGCCATAAACGCGCCTCCATAATTATTTTTCTTCTCATTCATTTTCTTTGGCAAGATCAACCTCAAACAATTGCAAACTTGCAAAGTAAATGTTGCTAAATAGATGTCATTCATATATAGGATTATAGGGGCAGAAAATGAATCGCATTGCGGCTTAGTGCATGTAGAAAATTAACTAAAGTAGGTGTGGCGGCGGCGGGGCTTGCCGGCATGGAATGCGGCATTGGCGGCCTCAACGGCGCGGAAACAGGCCAGGGCGGCCTCGTCCCACTCCGTCCATGCGCCATCGTCGATGTTGGGGCGGGCGCACGGTCCCAAATGTGGTCCTCCCTCTTGGCATCCATCTCGCCGTCATGGCAATCTTGAAATCCGCCCACCCACTTCCTCGTCATGCACGACATCCTCCTCCTGCTTGATGAGTGTGTGTGTGCCAGGGGGGCTTGCTCGGGGCAGCGCCTCGTCATCTTGCTTGATGCTGGCGGCCATGGGGTCCAGCCTTGCGGCGAATGCAACCTGAGGGTGGGGGGGGGGGGGGGGGGGGGGGGGGGGGGAGGCGCCGGCCTTTTATAGCAGCGAGGCGGGAACGGGTGTGGCCGGCCATTAATGGGCAGTTGGGCTGATGGCGGGCAGCCATTAAGGGGCTGGGAAATGCGGCTGTGACATTGATACAGGCGCGATGAGAGGGCGAGAGAGAGAGGAAGAAGGGGGCGAAATTCCCTCCCCCCCCCCCCCCCCCCATGTCAGGCAGCGCCCAGCCACCATTGGAGGCTGGAGGGGGAAATATGGAGTGTCCTCCAAAAAAATTGTCGATTGATACACTGGTATTTTAGCAGTTATTTTGCCGATCGGGTTTTATTGGCAACTCTGCTAGAGTTGCCCTAACAAATACAACCTTAGGCACCATATCTTTTTTTTAAAGGAACACAAAGCATTCCATTATATAACAGGGCTGGACAAATCGCCAGCAACAGCATCTTTTACATAGTCTGAAAGCTGGTCAAGCCAGATCTCACACAAGCTAGCTCCCAGTTAGCGCAATATGCAGCTAACATATGCACAAATCCATTACAAGTTCGGGGACAAGACGCCACACGTACATCAGTGAGACCCACACGCATCTGTACTCTAATATCTTTGAAAATAGCTCCTAAAGCTGAAAGATCAAAGCCTTCAGTGGTTGCTGCATTCTTCAGTTGCACAGAATCTGTTTCTATCATCACTCGGTCACAGCCTAGCTGAGTGGCTGTTTTTATGGCATAAAGCATTGCCAAAGCCTCCGAATGAAGCGCATCTGAGACTCGCTCTAGATTACCCGCATCAGCAGCCAGTGCCACACCACAAGTATCTCTAATAACAAAGCCGCAACCTCCAGTATTTATCTCCTTCAGGAAGGCGCCATCTGTGTTCATTTTCAGAGTTCCCAGTGGATGTCTGGGCCATCTTTCTTTTTGCTGCTGCTTCTGCACTTTCCCACTTTGCTGTACCTTAAAGAGATGCATAAAAAGGTAATCAATAGAATGACATATTTCATCAGAAGATTTAACAGCATCTCCTGCATTTGCCCTGTTTCTTTCATGCCACCATCGCCAAAGGAGCAGGCAAGATTTAAGTTCTTCCTCATTGAGGTTCAAGATTTCCTCCATACAGCTCAGTGCATCTGCATAAGGAAGAATCTGCAGTCTAACATGCTCCAATTGAGCTTTCCTCCACACATTCTTAACCTTCTTACATTTAATGAAACAATGTCCACCATCCTCATCCAATCTAAAACAAACCGGACAACGGGTGTCTACATGCATACCTCTGTGTTGAAGCTTCATGCGCAGGGGTAAGCTATCCGTAGACAGGCGCCATAGGAAATGGAGAACTTTGTTTGAAGGGGAAGCGACCACAGCTTCGGCCAATCGAAACCACATGTCTCTTTGTCTGCACTTGAGGAAGAAGTTAGCCCTGCAGTGGATTCATGAGCTGCAGTATCTATAGCAACTCTGTATGCAGATTTTACAGAAAATATACCTTTTATTATCAAAATGCCATGCTATGGTATCATCATTATGTTCATGAATTGTGATTTGTAAAATAGTCTTCACATCTTCAGGGAGGAAGGTTTGCCTTATTAAGTCTGCATTCCAGTTGTTTGTGACAGGATCAGTCAGTTCATTACTTTAGTTACAACATGTCTACCCCTTTGAGTGATGACTCTTCTAGTGCTTCCTCTAAGAATCCGTGGGTCAGACCAAATATTGATGTTGGTGCCATTGCCAACTCTCCATATGCTCCCCTTCTTGAGCACGTTTACTCCCTCTAGTATACTACGCCAAGTGTAAGAGATGTCATCTCTGGGGTTGGCATGTAGAATTGAGCCATTTGGGTAGTACCGTGCTGACAAAACCTGAGTGCATAAGGAAGATGGGTTTTGAATAAGCCTCCATGCCTGTCTCACAAGCATAGCTAGATTGAAGACGTGGAGGCCCCTAAAGCCCAAACCTCCAGTTTTCTTTGTCTTCGTTAATCTTTCCCAGCTGGCCCAGTGTGTTTTATCTCCTTATCCATTTGGCTCCACCAGTATCTATTGATCATAGTGCTCAGCACGTCGCACAAGGACTTGGTTAGCTCGTAGCAAGCCATGGAGTACACTGGGATTTCTTTCCCTCCTTTTGAAAAGAGTTTTTCCTTCCAGCCTTGGATCATTTTCCAAACCCTCTCTTTAATATACTCAAAGGTCCTTTTCCTGGCCTTGCCCGCATAGGATGGAACACCTATATGTTTTGAGGAAAGACCTTTCGAAGTAATCTGTAGAATACTTCTCATTTCCTCCTTTCGCCCTTGCCTTTGTTTGCGCTGAATAGTACTCCCTCTGTTCACAAATGTAACGAGTCATCCGCAAAGAGCAAGTGACTTACACTGGGAGCTTCTTTATAGATCTTGATTCCCTTTAATGATCCTCTCATCTTAGCTTCATGTCACATGGCCGAGAACCCCTCTGCACAGATGAGAAACAAGTATAGAGAGAGTGGGTCTCCTTGGCGCAGGCCTCTTTGGGGTGTAATAATTTCAGTTGAATCTTGGTTCTCCTTGGTTCACCTCTCCAGCCCGTGTTGAAACCTAGTCTTTGCATCATGTCTTTTAAAAACGTCCGTTCAACACGGTTGTAGGCTTTGGTTATATCCAATTAAATACCTGCATGGCCCATCAAGCCCCCTCTTCTCCTCTGCAGGAAGTGAGTTAGCTCATATGCCAATAGAATTATTATCCGAGATTAGTCTCCCAGGCAAAAATGCGCGCTCTGGTTGGGGAGATGATGTCGGGAAGAATTACCTTGAGCTTGTTTGTGACTACCTTGGAGACCAGCTTATACACCACGTTACACGTGCTTATTGATCTCAGGTCCTTTATGCTCACTGGGTTGGCATGCTTTGGAATTAGCACTATGAGTGTATCATTCCACCCCTCAGGCATTTCTCCTCTCAATATCCGAACAACCTCTCAAGTGACCTAGTTCCAACAGTTTGCCAAAACCTTTTGAAAATATTGCTGGCATGCCATCAGATCCCAGGGCTTTTAAGTCACCGATGCTGTCTAAGGCTCTGTTTACCTCCTCTTTTGTATACTCAGCACATAATACATCATTCATCTCTTCTGTCACCTTTGGCTGCACCATGCGTAGTATTTCTTCATTGTTGTTTCCTGTCATAGAGATATTAAAGAAATACTCCCTCCGTTCCTAAATATAAGTCTTTTTAGAGATTCCAATACGAACTACATGCGGATGTATATAGACATATTTTAGAGTGTAGATTAACTCATTTTGCTCCATATGTAGTCCCTATTGGAATCTCTAGAAAGACATATATTTAGGAACGGAGGGAGTACTTGGCAATGTGCTCTTTCAGAGGTTCCACCCAAGCACCCAACTGCCATCCTCCCTTTTCAGTTTCTTGATGTTATTCCTTTTCTTTCTTTTAGAGGCAAAGAAATGGAAAAAAGGATGTGTTCTTATCACCAGCCAGCCTGCATCCATTCGACATGGGCTCGTTGTCTCCAGTGCATATCTTGTTGATGCTCCAATCTGTCTAGCCTCTCCCTTAACTAGTCCTTTCTTGGTTAATGTCTCCTCTTCGCACCTCCTGTAGTTCCTTTTTTAGGATTTTAATCCTTTTTCCAAGATCGCCTAAAACATTAGCATCCCATTCCTTCAAACCTCCTGCTACCCTGCTCAACATCGCCCAAGTATTATGGTCCCCTCGCAGGCCAGCATTGGTCCAAGCATTGTTGACCATGATCTCGCAATCTTCTTCTTGCGACCACCTAGCTTCAAACCTGAAACTATGAGCCCTTCTCCTGAAAAAATATGATCTCCCAGCTTACTTTATTTGGATAGTTATAGGCCTATGATCCGAATGGCATGGATCTCCATTTAGGACTTTAAACTAAAAGTTAGGGAATCTTGCACACCAACTCCTCGAGGCCACAACTCTATCCAGTCTTTCTTTAACGAACTGGCTAGCATCCCAACTATGATTACGCCATGTATTTTTATCCCCCACATAGCCGAAATCTCTCAACCCACAGTGGCCCATCATTATCGAAGAAAAAGCCAGTGGCCCATAGAAGTTGTATGTTGCTCATGACAGCTATCTGTGTTCATTTTTGTCCTCCATCCTTCATTCATTCAGTATAATAAATGGGTTGTCAAGTGTCCTTTTCTTGTCGTTAACACTTTGACACCTAATTATTCATAACTGTGCATTTACATGAATCATGTTGAATTGTTGACACTTCAAATGTACATATAATACTCGTCAATGTAACGTTTTCTTATGCGGTCACCGCTTGAAATTCTTTCTGGATCAGCCATTCCATAACGGATATGTGCGGACTTGAATATCTGTTGGAGCCAATTGGCCTGAATATCCTTATTACCATATTGATATATGAATGAATGCAAATCAATGTAATGTAAACATGCTAATCATATTATCTGATTATATGACTGTATTTGTTTTGCTTATTTTCCACATGTTTTGTTCAGGATTTCTCATATAAGCCTGGGGACTGGCTAGTATTCGGGTCCGAGACAAAAGGGCTACCGGAGTCCGCCCTGGATGACTGCTCCGGAGAAGCCCTAGGTGGTGGAACCATCCGAATTCCGATGGTGGAAACCTATGTCCGGTGCCTGAACCTCTCGGTGAGCGTTGGAGTAGCGCTGTACGAAGCAGCCAGGCAGCTGAACTACGAGCAGCTCCAGTACCAACCTGATCTCCCGGAGGAAGCGCAAGGACTGTTCCCAGCAGAGGATATCTATGGATGAAAACACTTTAACCTGAGAATCGATTGACGAAATTCCGTTGCTTTCAAACTGAAACACATCAAGAGTTTCTTAAACTGTATGCCCCGTGCCTGTTAATTTTGTTAGCATTTGATCCGGATGTTCTCTTGCATTCTCAACCAAAATGTGCACTGGACTGTCCAGAGACCAATTGGATGTATACACTTTTTGCGGTCAGGAGGTAATTAGACATGACAAGAAACAAGATGGGGTCTCTTCTGGCCTCCAGTACACTTAGCTGCCTACTTGTCCTGAACCATCAAGGCGTTATTTAAATTTGCATGCAGATGCTTTATCACTTTGTTTTCGTTAGATATACGGCGAGCAAGGTTGGTGAAGAACTTTACTGCTATTTAAAACCTCTGTCAGATCACGGGCCAAATAGCGCCCACCCTGAGCAGCTGTCATGTTCTAGTAGTGAATTATTGGATCATCGGTTGGTCTGCAGGATTATAAATGTCAAGGTCATCAGGAGCAGTTCCTCCATGCTCCTGCAGGATTTGATGACTGCGTATCCAGTGCCCTGCATTTAAGCCTTTCAAGTTTGAATGTCCTTCATGTGTGCGTGTCACAGTTTCAAAAAAGAAAAGAAAATTCTTCTCTGTGACCTCTATATTTTTGTCATCTTTCTGGCCGGGGTATGAATGCATTCGGAATCACAGTTTCAACTTCTATTTGAGTTATGTGCCGCAGTTCGAGATGATTACAACGCGAAGGTCTAAGCAAAACGTTGACATAACCAGATTCGATCCAAATCGCAAATGATAGTGTTCACATACATTGGATCCCCCATGCATGATGGCACCAATGATACGCCCCTGACCCATCTTGCACTGCAAATGTGCAATGACTACTCCATTCTTCAGCAAGAATCTCAGGCCGTCATTAAAGGGTACGGAACCCATTTCGCCTCATCAAGAAACCGTACCAGGCGAACCTAGACACGGGCCACTGAACCAACCTACCCGCGTGTTGCCCCAGTCCTCTGCGCCCATCTGCCATTGCGTGTGGCCGTTTCGCTGTGCATGCACAGCACGGCAGGACACACAGGTAAAAAGACAATGTGTTGACACTGATGGATGCAGCCCCTCCTGTGTCATTGTCGCATCTTTCAGAGTCAACTGGCCCAAAGGTGAACAGCATCGCAACACGCCTCCCATTCCCCAGGTTCCAAACCCCAAGAAAGCCACCAGCCAAGGCTTTTTTTCTCGGTTTTCACCGCGAAAAAGTGCAACAATGCTGCTGCACTCCGAAACGCTAGCAAAAGGAGGATGCAAATTTGTCCAGATCATGATCATCGGTTACATACATACACGGCCGCGAAGGTTGCAGCTACAAAAAAAACGAGTACCAAACGCACATCAGTGAACGATTCTTGGCTGGTTTCTTCACCGTCTCTAAACCTAATAACGTTGGCAAATGCTAATCTGCGGAGCTAAGGATTTTAGGAACTACTACTGCTGCTGATGGTCGATGAGAATGACGGGTCATGGCTTCTGTTCACCGGAATGATTGATGATGGATCGCCGGATTAGTTCACCCGGTCGAGGCTCTCGGCGACGGCGCGCATGCGGGGGCGCAGCTCGGGGTCGGGCTCGGTGCAGCCGAGCGCCACGTGGAACACGGCGAGGACCTGCTTCTTGGCGTGCACCTCGCCGAGCAGCGACGGGTCCACCACCTCCGACAGCGGCCGCTCCTCCTTGAAGGCTCGCCGCACCCACGCCTCCAGCTCCAGCCCGCCCTCGCCCTCCGTCGGCTGCCGCCCGGTCACCGCCTCCAGCAGCAGCACCCCGAACGCGAACACGTCACCTTTCTGCGTCGCCGCCGCGGCCGTGCCCCCCGGCGCGCGCAGCTCCGGCGCCACGTACGACAGCGCCGACAGGGCGCCGCTGCGGAGCGCGCACGCCGCGCTGCTGAGCTTCCTCGACTGCGCCGTCTTGTGCGCGCCGGCGACGAGCCGGGCGAGGCCGAAGCCGGAGACGTGCGGACGGAGCTCGTCGTCGAGCAGGATCTTGGACGACTTGATGCAGCCGTGCACGTACCGGCGAGGGCTGCACTCGTGCAGGTATGCCAGCCCCCTCGCCGCGCCCTGCACGATGGACAGCCTCACCGACCACGGCAATGGCGTTGGCGAAGCCGTCGGGCCACCTGATTCAGAGATGCTATTCAGTCCTAATATCTCTGGATCAAATGATAGTCTAGGAATTAATAAGACGAGATTCCGGCGGCACATTACCGTGGAGGGCGGAGTGGAGGGAGCCATTGCCGAGGTAGTCGTAGATGAGCAGCTTCTCGTCTGGGGCGTAGTAGTATGCGCGGAGGCGGGCGACGTTGGGATGGCGCGCGCGGCCGATGGCGGCAGCCTCGGCCTCGAAGGCACGGCGCCGGCGCCACCCGGACTCAGTGCCATCGCCGTCGTCGGGCTCGCTGAGACGGCGGACGGCCACGGCGGTGCCGCGGCCGGGGACGACCCTGTAAACGATGCCGCCGCGGCTCTTCCCCACTACGTAGGCGGACGCGCGGAGCAGCTCCTCCAGCTCCATCCCGAAACCGTCGTCCACCGCCACGAACAGCTCTCCCTCCTCCCCGCCGCCGCGCCGCTCTTCAGTGCCGGCGAGCGTCACCGCCGCGCTCTTCTCCTTGGTCGACGACTCCTTCTCCTCGTCCCTGGTCGTTGCAGCGCACCGCCTCCGGCACTGCCACTGCAGCACTAGCCCGGCGACGATGGCCGCCACCACAATGACGGCAAGAATCGGCACCGTGGGCGACGACCGACGCTTCGGCGGCCTCCCAACCTGCGCTGCCGCACCAGGGTTCATGCCAGGGTTCGACTGCGGGATTCTTGGCTCCTCCCTCTCTCCGGCGCACTCGATCTTGAGCGGAAACCCGCAGAGCCTCGGGTTGTCGTCGAAGGCGGTCGGGCCCTGGTTGACGAGCGAGCCCACCTGCGGGATCTCGCCGGCGAGGTCGTTCCCACGGAGGTCAAGGCTGACAGCCACGGGAATGCCGCCGAACTCCGGCGGGATCCCGCCGACGAAATGGTTGTAGCTGAGGTTGAGCACGCCGGAGAGACGCGGAAGCCCCGCGATGGACGGCGGCAGCGTCCCGTTGAGCTGGTTGGAGGACAAATCGAGGCGAGACAAGGACGCGAGCCTCCCAATCCCGGCAGGAATCTGGCCGGACAGGAAGTTGTGCGCCAGGTCGAGGGTGGTGAGCTTCTGCAGCGCGGAGATGGCGACCGGGATCTGGCCGGAGAGGCGGTTGGACGGCAGCGACAGCGTCTCGAGCTCGGAGAGCAGGGAGAGCTCGGAGGGGAGGTAGCCCGCGAGCGAGAGGTTGGCGAGCTCCACGCCGGCGACCCGGCCCCCGCCGCCGTCGACGCAGGTGACGCCGGCCCAGCCGCAGGGGTCGGGGTCGGCATCCCTCCAGGTGTCGAGACCGCTGCCAGGGTCATCGGTCACCGCGAACTTGAGCGCGAGAAGCGCCAGGCCGTCCGTGTTCAGCGCGGCCGCCGCCACGGCCACGGCCGCCAGCAGCACCGCCACCGCCACCGCCCGCACGGCCGCCATTTCGACGGGAGAAAGAACTCGTATCTGCCTCTCGGAATAGCTCGCACTAGACTACAACAACAGCCCTGCCATTTCTTGGGAGTACGTGGGGTTGCAGCACAGAAGACGGAGGAGAAGAGGACAGCCGAGAGATTGGGGAACCGGGGGACTGGGTTTAGGCCTGGCCGGGGAGTGAGATTTTACTTGCGAAATGACGGAAATGGGCACTTGGAGGATACGGTCCGGTCTGGTGTTTCGTGTGAGGTTCTATAGGTTATTCGGGGCCTACATGAGGGGCATTTCGGGATGGAGATTCGAACCGCACACGGGGAGCTGCGCTGGAGGGGGAGGGGTGAGGTGGGCTTGGCTTGGCTGGTGGATTCGATCAACGAAATTTCTGTGCGTACGATGAAAGTGTGTACGATTTTCGTACGACACAATCTCACCCATCCAAGGAATTCATCCAACGGCTGCTGATGACTGTCGTACGAAAATCTCAAAGATTAGTAGTTTAGAATCCCCAGGGTTAACGTTGATATCATACTAGTAGTACTGTATGCTGTTCTGCTGGAGTGCGTGGCTACTGCTGAGGCTGTGCGCTGGGCCCCTGCTGGATTCAAGCCTCTTCGTTTGAATTTATGCAGGCGCCGGCACATGGGACTGGGACTGTGTGGGGTCCTGATTGAATTTGATTACTGGTTGATGGTGTCTGCTTACAGTCCCGTACGGATTAAAAAATCTGGGATGTTTCCGATTTTCAAATCTGTGACCAAGTTGACTTTACAAAGGATATACAACACAAGTGATTTAGGTCAATCAGAAATTACTCCCTCCTTCCATCTATACAGGGCCTAATGCGTTTTTTAAGACCGCCTTTGACTATTGACAAGATTAATAGTACATGACATGCACAATGTGAAAATTATATCATTGAAAGCTCCTTTCACACACGAATTTAACGGTGTGCTTTGTGTAAGTGGCATGTCATATATTATTGCTCTAATATTTGGTCAAAGTTAGCCTCGAAAAACGCATTAGGTCCTATATAGATGGAAGGAGGGAGTCACTTTTATCTTTATATTTGAATTTGGATAATAGTATAACATACCGGTCGGCCCTCAAACGAACACATTTATAATCACAATCCTTACTTTCAAAACATCAAATACATACAAACACATGCACGTCGATCATCAATGTTAGTGCACATAAATACAAATTATTCACACTTAAGAATACATAACAAAACCATAGGCCGAACATAAATATTGTCCATAGTGCATAACTAAAAATTAAAAGCAAAGTTTACTGAATTCCAGTATGCAGGGCCTCTTGTTCCGGGAGGCGGAGCCGAACACCGGGCTTCTCAAAATCATGTGTGCGGGTTGCTCTTTCACCCTCATCCTCGACAATCATGATGTGTAAGATTACGCAGCATATCATGAGCTATCAAAGTGTCTTCGCTTCCCACATCATTGCAACTCCACAAACAATACCCCCAACGAGTTTGGTGCACTCTGAATGCCCTCTCCACATCCTTCCTTGCGAGTGCATGCAATCAACTAAAACCAACATACCTGGGAATCCTCTCGTAGCTTCAATTACCAACACTTTTTCTGTGTCCTCCACAGTTGACTCTCTCAGGTACTCTGGTCCAAACACATTCACCATAGTGCGTGCAAATTGCACTGTGGTGTTCACGGTCTCTCCCATCCGGATTTCAATAATCAGTTGCATCTGCGGCCTTACCGTAAGCAAGCAGCCGTGCATTTCTGCAAAGGAGAGAAAGAAAGTTGTCCACAACAATCCTCCTCGGCTTGAAGTTGTCATCAGCCTTCTCCACGACACTCACGACGCGCAAGAACAAATTCATGTTCATCCAAAAGCAATGTCGAAAGAAACCTTCATGGTATGTTGGGTCCGCAGTGAAATAATCCGTGTACAGAAGTCGTGCACGGGCAATCCTATCCCGGGGAACAACTCTCCGGCCCTTTGTGTGTGGGGTCCTGATTGAATTTGATTACTGGTTGATGGTGTCTGCTTACAGTCCCGCAAGGATTAAAAAATTAGGGATGTTTTTGATTTTCAAATCTGTGACCAAGGCACTCCGTATTGGCTCTCAGAGCAATCCGACCCCTCACGCCCACGGAATACAACAGGCAAATCAAACAACGAAGAACGAAATCAAATAAAGAAAACATGATATTTTAACGTGGAAAGCCCCTTCAATACAAAGGAGGAAAAACCACGAACGCCCGCCAGCAAATTTCACTATATTGGGGAAGGTTACAAACGTCGGAAGCTTATCTCGTGCGACGGTTTACAACGGATATATATCACACATGTGTCCTAGATCAATACTAATTCAGAAGTTAGCTTTTATCTTTATACTTAAATTTGGATCACAACATAACAGACCGGTCGACCCTCAAATGACCACATTTGTAATCACAATCCTTACTTTCAAAACATCAAATACATACAAAAACATGCACGTCGATCATCAATGTTAATGCACACAAATACAAATTATTCATACTTAGGAATACATAACAAAACCATAGGCCGAATATAAATATTGTCCATAGTGCATAACTAAAAAAAATAAAAGCAGAGTTTACTAATTTCTAGCATGGATCCATATATGCTCCACAAGATCATTGAGAAGTTGCATATGCACCCGTTGATCTCATAGTTGTCGATGCATCTCCAGAAAGCTGGTAATATGCTCGGCCTCTTGTTCCGGGAGGCGGACCTGAACACCGGGCGTGAGCAGTAAGTATCCAAGCGTAATTATCTGAACTCTTCGATTGATCATTTATCTTTGCCCGCAATGCTCCAATATAAGCCCGAAAACGTACCAACACTGCGGAACTTCTTTTGCACCAACATAGTGGCATGTGGACGGCTCTCTTCAAGCCGTCCCATAATGAATCCCCGCAGACGGGCCAGACTGTGGCTATGCTACCGCATGCGGACCATCCGAGGTAACTATCATCGTGCACGTTCCTTAATGACTCTACATTTTGTATTTTTCTGAATTGCCTCCGTGCTTCTAGAAATGGGCGTCTAAGGCGGCACTCATCGGGTGCTCGGCGCTGCTGCCTGAGGACAACAGGATCCCCCAGCTCCAGCCCTTTGTTGGAAATATGCCCTAGAGGCAATAATATTTGTATTATTATATTTCCATATTCATAATTATAGAGTTTATATTCTATGCTATAATTGCTATGATCCTGGAATATGCGATTCGTTGGAAAACTCATATGCACATGTGGAATGATTAACGGTAAAATAAAAGGTTCCTAGTCTCGCCTCTAAGACTAGCTCAAGTGTTGCTGGTGATCACGTTTTTCGGATCTTAGAATATTGTTAAGTGTAATGATGATGTTGTAAGAAACGATCATATTGAAACCGACCCAATGTTGTTTGTTATGAATTGAGTTAATATCGTCTGCATTCAATTGTAATAACATGGAGTGTTAACATGTGACATTGCTCCTTATACCATGAGAGTATCATAGTCACTTCCTACAGTACGTTGGGCTTTGGGGTTGCTCAAACGTCACCTGTAACACGGTGATCATAACGATAACTTATAGGTTCATCGGAAAGTTTGACAAGGGACTAGATAGCTCGAGAGTGGGATTTGCTACTCTGACGATGGAGAGATATTCTTAGGGCCCTCTCGGTGTGATGGCATCAATCATCCTCTGGCCAGACACACGTGACTTCGTCACGGGGATGCCGGAAAACAATAATGAGAAAGAAGAACAAAACCAGTAACGAGGATTTCGGTATAATGAGCATGGTGATGACTCAGGAGGATACCGATGCATCTCGGGTTTTGTGAAGTATCGTGAAGCAAAGGGAACATCACATGATAACCAAAGGTTCACTCGAATATCATTCATGTGCTTATAGGGACCGATACGGACGTCCACGATCCCACTGCCGGTCATTGAATGAACGATTTCGTTCATGTCTATGAGTTATAGAACCTACGGGGTCACAAGCTTAAGGCAATCACAATCTGCTGAGTGTAAGTAGGATGGGAGTCATGAGAATATATTTGTGGAATTATTTCATGAATATTCGGAATAGTTTCGAGAGGATCTAGAAGCATTTCGGGGTCACCGGAAGGGTTTCAAAGAGTATCGGGTAATACCGGGCATTACCGATAAATTATATATACGTGGAAAATGTTTCAGGAGATGTTAAAATATATATATATAATGATCTAGAGGTATTTATAATATTTTATATTTAATTTAAATATCAACGGGCCTTAAAAGTTCAAGAGGTGGAAGGAGTTATGGGCCACATAGGCCCATAAGGGAGTGGTGCCCCCCTTGCCTTATGGGGGGCCGAATCCTACTAGGGGAGGGAGTCCAATCCTTCCCTAGGCCGACGCACCAAGGGGGGCTGTTCCCCCTTAGTGGCCGCCCCTCCTCTCCCCTCTAACCTATATATACTAGAGGTTTTTGCTATATTGTTTCATACAAGTTTTGGAGCTTCCTCTAGTTCTTCTAGTTCTAGTTCTAGTTCTAGTTGGTCCTAGTTGACTAATTAGAGCTAGGATAATCCTCTTGTCCTCATAATTAGAAGCCATGTGTGGTTCTAATCTCCTCCCTCTCATTCTTCGGCGACGATTAGCTCTGGACGGGGAAGCGTTGCCGGATCGTGAAGGTTGCACGCTTGCAACCAATTAGAGAGGATGTTCTTTCGGTCTTCGGTTCGAGGACAGTTCATGGGCGGTACGAGGGATTGTTCATCTACGGTTTGAGGGACTCCAAGTACGATCTACACCGACACGTTCTACTGCTGCAACTCGGTGACGGTAACGATCGTGATCTCAACCCGTTATGCATCTTCATATTGATCTTGGGTGATCATAGGCACGATTTTTTTGTTTTCTACTACGTTTCCCAACAGTGGCATCTTGAATAGGCTTATGAGTAGGTGCAGGTTGCGATCTAGATCACATGTGATTGTGAGGGTTGATGTTCTTACTATGCTTCCCTCGAGTGTTGCTTCGGTTCAATTCATCGACGACATGGTGTCGCTTTTCACAAGGTTCTAACAATCAATCGGCTCTGGCTGTCGACGATCTGCTAACAGTTCCTTGAGCTTCACCATAGTTGAGATAGTGAACTGTCGCATACACAAAAGGGTGCCGAAGATGGATGATGTTCTAGGGGGTCACGCGTATTTGACGAAGTTTAGTGTGGGGGACGAGACTTTTAATTAAGTTTCTTCTTTCACACACCCCAAAACTTAATATAGCATCAAGAATCATTGCCTAAATTGTGGACGTAGGTAGCTAGTATTACTTGTTAAAACTGGTTAACCGCATAACTAAAATTTTGCTAAAACCGATTAGAGGACGTCTAACTTGGTTTTGCAAGGTATGCATATGATGTGGTTTAGCCTTCGTCATGATAATGAGTTTATGTATGAGATGGTTATATGTTGTAATGTTAAGTGGCCTGTGCGTCACGGCATGATGGCTGGAGCCACGAGATTGCCATGTTAATGTAAAATTCATAGAGATAGCCTACAGGTTACAGGTGACGGTGGCAACCGTACACAAAGGACCCCGACGAGGAGAAGGTATACTTGGCGCGGGACGAGGAGCTATAATTTCGTGCCACGGCGGAACTTCTGAATTTGGTGCCACGACAACATTTTTGAAATGGTCACCACGGCAACATTTTCTGAAATTGCCGCCACGACAACGGTTTTGAAACGGTTGCCACGACAACGGAATATTGGCCATCACGATGCTTCAAATATTGGCCGAAATTTAGGGGGCGCTCTTGCTTATCACATACTTCTCAAAGCGATGATGTATTTCATTCATTTTATTATTTGTCGAAGCTTTGATCTATATGTTGTCATCAATTACCAAAAAGGGGGAGATTGAAAGTGCAACTAATCCCCGGGTGGTTTTGGTAATTCATCACAACATATAGCTCATTGAACTAATATCCTCTCAAGATGAATATTTCAGGAAGTTCAATGAATGGCATGGCATGGCATGGACTAGAAATGTGGACCCCTCAAAATGCTAAGGACACATATTGGCAAAAGCTCAAGACTCTTCATTTCTATTTTAGTGATCTAAGATCACATTGAGTCCATAGGAAAGCCAATACTATTAAAAGGGGATGAGGTGTTGCTTAATGGCTTGCTTGCTCAAAATGATTAGTGATATTGCTCGAAAGCCCTCAACCACTTTGTCCATCCAAATATGTCAAAACCCTAAACTCCAACTCGGCCCACCGATTCATTCTATCCGGTGCCACCGAGTTCATATGACATAGCCACAGCCAGAAACCCTAACAGTTCGGTCACATCGATACGGATCTCAGTCTCACCGAGATGGCCTTGCCAACTCACTGTTATCAGTTGCAATTATTTCGGTCTCACCAAAATTGCAATCGGTCTCACCGAGATGGCTTGACCAATTCTCTGTTGCCCACACTGCTTCACTTCGGTCTCACCGAGTTGATGCAATCGGCGCCACCAAGATGAGGTTTGCCCTAAGTCCTAGCACATCGTTCCCACCGAGTTGTTGCAGTCGATCCCACCGAGATTCCCAACATTCACATTTTGAACTAAATCAGTCTCACCGAGTTCATCTATTCGGTCTGACCGAGTTGGGTCAAATGTGTGTAACGGTTGGATTTTGTGTGAAGGCTATATATACCCCTCCACCCCCTTCTCCATATGTGAGAGAGCCATCAGAACGTGCCTACACTTCCAACATACATTTTCTGAGAGAGAACCACCTACTCATGTGTTGAGATCAAGATATACCAATCCTACCACAAGAATCTTGATTTCTAGCCTTCCCCAAGTTGCTTTCCACTCAAATCATATTTCCACCATATCCAAATCTGTGAGAGAGAGTTGAGTGTTGGGGAGACTATCATTTGAAGCACAAGAGCAAGGAGTTGATCATTAACACACCATCTATTACCTTTTGGAGAGTGGTGTCTCCTCGATTGGTTAGGTGTCGCTTGGGAGCCTCCGTCAAGTTGTGGAGTTGAACCAAGAAGTTTGTAAGGGCAAGGAGATCGCCTACTTCGTGAAGATCTACCCGAGTGAGGCAAGTCCTTCATGGGCGATGGCCATGGTGGGATAGACAAGGTTGCTTCTTCGTAGACCCTTTGTGGGTGGAGCCCTCCGTGGACTCGCGCAACCGTTACCCTTCGTGGGTTGAAGTCTCCATCAACGTGGACGTACGATAGCACCACCTATCGGAACCACGCCAAAAATCTCCGTGTCTTCATTGCGTTTGCACTCTCCAAACCCTACCCTTTACCTTCATATGCAATGTTCTACTTTCCGCTGCTACACTCTTAGAATTGCATGTGTAGGTTAATTGCTTGACTTGTGCTATTTGCTAAAATCTGCCCACAACTAAAATTGGGAAAATGTTAGATTTTTATTTGGTCAAGTAGTCTAATCACCCCCTCTAGATATACTTTCGATCCTACAAGTGGTATCAGAGCTTTGGTGTGGCGCCCCCGACTCAATCGTACACTAATCATACACGCAAACATGTACGATCAAGCACAGGGACTCACGGGAAGATATTGTTGGAAATATGCCCTAGAGGCAATAATAAAATGGTTATTATTATATTTCCTTGTTCATGATAATTGTCTGTTATTCATGCTATAATTGTGTTATCCGGAAATCGTAATACATGTGTGAATACATAGACCACAACATGTCCCTAGTAAGCCTCTAGTTGACTAGCTCGTTGATCAATAGATGGTTACGGTTTCCTGACCATGGACATTGGATGTCATTGATAATGGGATCACATCATTAGGAGAATGATGTGATGGACAAGACCCAATCCTAAGCCTAGCACTAGATCATGTAGTTCGTTTGCTAAAGCTTTTCCAATGTCAAGTAACTTTTCCTTAGACCATGAGATTGTGCAACTCCCGGATACCGTAGGAGTGCTTTGGGTGTACCAAACGTCACAACGTAACTGGGTGGCTATAAAGGTGCACTACGGGTATCTCCGAAAGTGTCTGTTGGGTTGGCACGAATCGAGACTGGGATTTGTCACTCCGTGTGACGGGGAGGTACCTCTGGGCCCACTCGGTAGGACATCATCATAATGAGCTCAATGTGATCAAGGAGTTGTTCACAGGATGATGTGTTACGGAAACGAGTAAAGAGACTTGCCGGTAACGAGATTGAACAAGGTATCGGTATACCGACGATCGAATCTCGGGCAAGTATCGTACCGATAGACAAAGGGAATTGCGTACGGGATTGATTGAATCCTCGACATCGTGGTTCATCCGATGAGATCATCAAGGAGCATGTGGGAGCCAACATGGGTATCCAGATCCCGCTGTTGGTTATTGACCGGAGAGTCGTCTCGGTCATGTCTGCGTGTCTCCCGAACCCGTAGGGTCTACACACTTAAGGTTCGGTGACGCTAGGGTTGTAGAGATATTAGTATGCGGTAACCCGAAAGTTGTTCGGAGTCCCGGATGAGATCCCGGACGTCACGAGGAGTTCCGGAATGGTCCGGAGGTAAAGAATTGTATATAGGAAGTCCAGTTTCGGCCACCGGGAAGGTTTCGGGGGTAATCGGTATTGTACCGGGACCACCGGAAGGGTCCCGGGGGTCCACCGGGTGGGGCCACCTATCCCGGAGGGCCCCATGGGCTGAAGTGGGAAGGGAACCAGCCCCTGGTGGGCTGGTGCGCCCCCTATGGGCCTCCCCTGCGCCTAGGGTTGGGAACCCTAGGGGTGGGGGGTGTTGGAAATATGCCCTAGAGGCAATAATAAAATGGTTATTATTATATTTCCTTGTTCATGATAATTGTCTGTTATTCATGCTATAATTGTGTTATCCGGAAATCGTAATACATGTGTGAATACATAGACCACAACATGTCCCTAGTAAGCCTCTAGTTGACTAGCTCGTTGATCAATAGATGGTTACGGTTTCCTGACCATGGACATTGGATGTCATTGATAACGGGATCACATCATTAGGAGAATGATGTGATGGACAAGACCCAATCCTAAGCCTAGCACTAGATCGTGTAGTTCGTTTGCTAAAGCTTTTCCAATGTCAAGTAACTTTTCCTTAGACCATGAGATTGTGCAACTCCCGGATACCGTAGGAGTGCTTTGGGTGTACCAAACGTCACAACGTAACTGGGTGGCTATAAAGGTGCACTATGGGTATCTCCGAAAGTGTCTGTTGGGTTGGCACGAATCGAGACTGGGATTTGTCACTCCGTGTGACGGAGAGGTACCTCTGGGCCCACTCGGTAGGACATCATCATAATGAGCTCAATGTGATCAAGGAGTTGTTCACGGGATGATGTGTTACGGAAACGAGTAAAGAGACTTGCCGGTAACGAGATTGAACAAGGTATCGAGATACCGACGATCGAATCTCGGGCAAGTATCGTACCGATAGACAAAGGGAATTGCGTACGGGATTGATTGAATCCTCGACATCGTGGTTCATCCGATGAGATCATCGAGGAACATGTGGGAGCCAACATGGGTATCCAGATCCCGCTGTTGGTTATTGACCGGAGAGTCGTCTCGGTCATGTCTACGTGTCTCCCGAACCCGTAGGGTCTACACACTTAAGGTTCGGTGACGCTAGGGTTGTAGAGATATTAGTATGCGGTAACCCGAAAGTTGTTCGGAGTCCCGGATGAGATCCCGGACGTCACGAGGAGTTCCAGAATGGTCCGGAGGTAAAGAATTGTATATAGGAAGTCCAGTTTCGGCCACCGGGAAGGTTTCGGGGGTAATCGGTATTGTACCGGGACCACCGGAAGGGTCCCGGGGGTCCACCGGGTGGGGCCACCTATCCCGGAGGGCCCCATGGGCTGAAGTGGGAAGGGAACCAGCCCTTGGTGGGCTGGTGCGCCCCCCTATGGGCCTCCCCTGCGCCTAGGGTTGGGAAACCCTGGGGGTGGGGGCGCCTCCACTAGGCTTGGGGGCCAAGCCACCCCTTGGCCGCCGCCCCCCCCATCTAGATGGGATCTAGAGGGGCCGGCGCCCCCCCCCAGCCCCTATATATAGTGGGCGGGAGAGAGGGCAGCGACAACCCAGCCCCTGGCGCCTTCCTCTCCCCCCGTGATACTTCTCCCTCTCGTTGGTGCTTGGCGAAGCCCTGCCGAGATCCCCGCTGCTTCCACCACCACGCCGTCGTGCTGCTGGATCTTCATCAACCTCTCCTCCCCCCTTGCTGGATCAAGAAGGAGGAGACGTCTCTCCCAACCGTACGTGTGTTGAACGCGGAGGTGCCGTCCGTTCGGCGCTCGGTCATCGGTGATTTGGATCACGACGAGTACGACTCCATCAACCCCGTTCTCTTGAACGCTTCCGCTCGTGATCTACAAGGGTATGTAGATGCACTCCCCTCTCACTCGTTGCTAGATGACTCCATAGATTGATCTTGGTGATGCGTAGAAAATTTTAAAATTCTGCTACGTTCCCTAACAGTGGCATCATGAGCTAGGTCTATGCGTAGTATCTTGCACGAGTAGAACACAAAGTAGTTGTGGGTGTCGATTTGTCAATCTTCTTGCCGTTACTAGTCTTATCTTGATTCGGCGGCATCGTGGGATGAAGCGGCCCGGACCGACCTTACACGTACGCTTACGTGAGACTGGTTCCACCGACTGACATGCACTAGTTGCATAAGGTGGCTAGCGGGTGTCTGTCTCTCCCACTTTAGTCAGATCGGATTCGATGAAAAGGGTCCTTATGAAGGGTAAATAGAAATTGGCATATCACGTTGTGGTTTTGGCGTAGGTAAGAAACGTTCTTGCTAGAAACCTATAGAAGCCACGTAAAAAAAAATTGCAACAACAATTAGAGGACGTCTAACTTGTTTTTGCAGCAAGTGCTTTGTGATGTGATATGGCTGAAGGATGTGATGAATGATATATGTGATGTATGATATGATCATGTTCTTGTAATAGGAATCACGACTTGCATGTCGATGAGTATGACAACCGGCAGGAGCCATAGGAGTTGTCTTAATTTATTATATGACCTGCGTGTCATTGAAATTCGCCATGTAATTACTTTACTTTATTGCTAACCGTTAGCCGTAGTAGTAGAAGTAATAGTTGGCGAGACAACTTCATGAAGACACGATGATGGAGATCATGGTGTCATGCCGGTGACGATGATGATCATGGAGCCCCGAAGATGGAGATCAAAAGGAGCGAAGTGATAATGGCCATATCATGTCACTATTTTGATTGCATGTGATGTTTATCATGTTTTTGCATCTTATTTGCTTAGAACAACGGTAGCATATATAAGATGATCCCTTACTAAAATTTCAAGAAAGTGTTCCCCCTAACTGTGCACCGTTGCGAAGGTTCGTTGTTTCGAAGCACTACGTGTTGATCGGGTGTGATAGATTCTAACGTTCGAATACAACGGGTGTAAGCCAGATTTACACAGCAATACACTTAGGTTGACTTGACGAGCCTAGCATGTACAGACATGGCCTCAGAACACAAGAGACCGAAAGGTCGAGCATGAGTCGTATAGAAGATACGATCAACATGGAGATGTTCACCGTTGATGACTAGTCCGTCTCACGTGATGATCGGACACGGCCTAGTCGATTCGGATCATGTATCACTTAGATGACGAGAGGGATGTCTATCTGAGTGGGAGTTCATTATATATAATTTGATTAGATGAACTTAATTGTCATGAACTTAGTCTAAAATCTTTACAATATGTCTTGTAGATCAAATGGCCCACGCTAATGTTGCCCTCAACTTCAACGCGTTCCTAGAGAAAACCAAGCTGAAAGACGATGGTAGCAACTATACAGACTGGGTCCGTAACCTGAGGATTATCCTCATAGCTGCCAAGAAAGCATATGTCCTTGAAGCACCGCTAGGTGACGCACCTGTTTTCCCAGCAACTCAAGATGTTATGAACGTCTGGCAGTCGCATAGTGATGATTACTCCCTGGTTCAGTGCGGCATGCTTTACAGCTTAGAATCGGGGCTCCAAAAGCGTTTTGAGCAACACGGAGCATATGAGATGTTCCAAGAGCTGAAAATGGTTTTCCAAGCTCATGCCCGAGTCGAGAGATATGAAGTCTCCGACAAGTTCTACAGTTGTAAGATGGAGGAGAATAGTTCAGTCAGCGAGCACATACTCAAGATGTCTGGGTTGCACAACCGCTTGTCTCAGCTGGGAGTTAATCTCCCGGATGACGCGGTCGTTGATAGAATCCTTCAGTCGCTTCCACCTAGCTACAAGAGCTTCGTGATGAACTTCAATATGCAGGGGATGGAGAAAACCATTCCTGAGGTATATTCAATGCTAAAATCAGCGGAGGTGGAGATCAAAAAGGAACATCAAGTGTTGATCGTGAATAAAACCACTAAGTTCAAGAAAGGCAAGGGTAAAAAGAACTTCAAGAAGGACGGCAAGGGAGTTGCCGCGCCCGGTAAGCAAGCTGCCGGGAAGAAGTCAAAGAATGGACCCAAGCCTGAGACTGAGTGCTTTTATTGCAAGGGAAACGGTCACTGGAAGCGGAACTGCCCCAAGTACTTAGCGGATAAGAAGGCCGGCAATACCAAAGGTATATGTGATATACATGTTATTGATGTGTACCTTACCAGCGCTCGTAGTAGCTCCTGGGTATTTGATACCGATGCGGTTGCTCATATTTGTAACTCAAAACAGGAGCTGCGGAATAAGCGGAGACTGGCGAAGGACGAGGTGACGATGCGCGTCGGGAATGGTTCCAAGGTCGATGTGATCGCCGTCGGCACGCTACCTCTACATCTGCCTACGGGATTAGTTTTAAACCTCAATAATTGTTATTTAGTGCCAGTTTTGAGCATGAACATTGTATCTGGATCTCGCTTAATGCGAGATGGCTACTCATTTAAATCTGAGAATAATGGTTGTTCTATTTATATGAGAGATATGTTTTATGGTCATGCCCCGCTGGTCAATGGTTTATTTTTATTGAATCTCGAATGTGATGTTACACATGTTTATAATGTGAATGCCAAGAAATGCAAGGTTGATAACGATAGTCCCACATACTTGTGGCACTGCCGCCTTGGTCATATCGGTGTTAAACGCATGAAGAAACTCCATGCAGATGGACTTTTGGAGTCTCTTGATTATGAATCATTTGACAGATGCGAACCATGCCTCTTGGGCAAGATGACCAAGACTCCGTTCTCCGAAACAATGGAGCGAGCAACCAACGTATTGGAAATCATACATACTGATGTGTGTGGTCCAATGAGTGTTGAGGCTCGCGGTGGTTATCGTTATGTTCTCACCCTCACCGATGATTTGAGTAGATATGGGTATGTCTACTTGATGAAGCACAAGTCTAAGACCTTTGAAAAGTTCAAGGAATTTCAGAATGAGGTTGAAAATCAACGTGACAAGAAAATAAAGTTCCTACGATCAGATCATGGAGGAGAATATTTGAGTCATGAATTTGGCACGCACTTAAGGAAATGTGGAATTGTTTCACAACTCACGCCGCCTGGAACACCTCAGCGTAACGGTGTGTCCGAACATCGTAATCGCACTCTATTGGATATGGTGCGATCTATGATGTCTCTTACCGATTTACCGCTATCTTTTTGGGGTTATGCTTTAGAGACTGCCGCATTCACTTTAAATAGGGCACCGTCAAAATCCGTTGAGACGACACCGTATGAATTATGGTTTGGGAAGAAACCTAAGCTGTCGTTTCTGAAAGTTTGGGGATGCGATGCTTATGTGAAGAAACTTCAACCAGAGAAGCTCGAACCCAAGTCGGAAAAATGCGTATTCATAGGATACCCTAAGGAAACTATTGGGTATACCTTCTACCTAAGATCCGAGGGCAAGATCTTTGTTGCCAGGAATGGATCCTTTCTAGAGAAAGAGTTTCTCTCAAAAGAAGTAAGTGGGAGGAAAGTGGAGCTTGATGAGATGACCCTCGAACCGGAGAGTAGCGCAGCACAGGAAAATGTTTCTGTGGAGCCTGCACCGGCTAGAGAGGAAGTTAATGATAATGATCATGATCAAGCTACCACTGAACTTCGAAGGTCCACAAGGACACGTTCCGCACCAGAGTGGTACGGCAATCCTGTCCTGGAAATCATGTTGTTAGACAACAGTGAACCTTCGAACTATGAAGAAGCGATGGCGGGCCCGGATTCTGACAAATGGCTTGAAGCCATGAAATCCGAGATAGGATCCATGTATGAAAACGAAGTATGGACTTTGACTGACTTGCCCGATGATCGGCAAGCCATAGAAAATAAATGGATCTTTAAGAAGAAGACTGACGCGGATGGTAATGTGACCATCTATAAGGCTCGGCTTGTCGCTAAGGGTTATCGACAAGTTCAAGGGGTTGACTACGATGAGACTTTCTCACCCGTAGCGAAGCTGAAATCCGTCAGAATCATGTTAGCAATTGCCGCATACTATGATTATGAGATATGGCAAATGGACGTCAAAACGGCATTCCTTAATGGTTTTCTTAAGGAAGAGTTGTATATGATGCAATCGGAAGGTTTTGTCGACCCTGATAATGCTGACAAGGTATGCAAGCTCCAGCGCTCAATCTATGGGCTGGTGCAAGCATCTCGAAGTTGGAACATTCGCTTTGATGAGATGATCAAAGCGTTTGGGTTCACATAGACTTATGGAGAAGCCTGTGTTTACAAGAAAGTGAGTGGGAGCTCTGTAGCATTTCTCATATTATATGTGGATGACATACTACTAATGGGAAATGATATAGAATTCTTGGAAAGTATAAAGGCCTACTTGAATAAGTGTTTTTCAATGAAGGACCTTGGAGAAGCTGCTTATATATTAGGCATCAAGATCTATAGGGATAGATCGAGACGCCTCATAGGTCTTTCGCAAAGCACATACCTTGATAAGATATTGAAGAAGTTCAATATGGATCAGTCCAAGAAGGGGTTCTTGCCTGTATTGCAAGGTGTGAGATTGAGCTCGGCTCAATGCCCGACCACGGCAGAAGATATAGAAGAGATGAGTGTCATCCCCTATGCCTCAGCCATAGGGTCTATTATGTATGCCATGCTGTGTACCAGACCTGATGTAAACCTTGCAGTAAGTTTGGTAGGTAGGTACCAAAGTAATCCTGGCAAGGAACACTGGACAGCGATCAAGAACATCCTGAAGTACCTGAAAAGGACTAAGGATATGTTTCTCGTATATGGAGGTGACGAAGAGCTCGTCGTAAAGGGTTACGTCGACGCTAGCTTCGACACAGATCCGGATGACTCCAAGTCACAAACCGGATACGTGTATATTTTGAATGGTGGAGCGGTAAGCTGGTGCAGTTGCAAGCAAAGCGTCGTGGCGGGTTCTACATGCGAAGCGGAGTACATAGCAGCCTTGGAGGCAGCACATGAAGCAGTATGGATGAAGGAGTTCATCACCGACCTAGGAGTCATTCCAAATGCGTCGGGTCCAATGGCTCTCTTCTGTGACAACACTGGAGCTATTGCCCTTGCCAAGGAGCCCAGGTTTCACAAGAAGACCAGGCATATCAAGCGTCGCTTCAACTCCATACGTGAACATGTTCAAGATGGAGACATAGATATTTGTAAAGTGCACACGGATTTGAATGTAGCAGATCCGTTGACTAAACCTCTTTCACGGGCAAAACATGATCAACACCAGAACTCTATGGGTGTTCGATTCATCACAATGTAACTAGATTATTGACTCTAGTGCAAGTGGGAGATTGTTGGAAATATGCCCTAGAGGCAATAATAAAATGGTTATTATTATATTTCCTTGTTCATGATAATTGTCTGTTATTCATGCTATAATTGTGTTATCCGGAAATCGTAATACATGTGTGAATACATAGACCACAACATGTCCCTAGTAAGCCTCTAGTTGACTAGCTCGTTGATCAATAGATGGTTACGGTTTCCTGACCATGGACATTGGATGTCATTGATAATGGGATCACATCATTAGGAGAATGATGTGATGGACAAGACCCAATCCTAAGCCTAGCACTAGATCGTGTAGTTCGTTTGCTAAAGCTTTTCCAATGTCAAGTAACTTTTCCTTAGACCATGAGATTGTGCAACTCCCGGATAACGTAGGAGTGCTTTGGGTGTACCAAACGTCACAACGTAACTGGGTGGCTATAAAGGTGCACTACGGGTATCTCCGAAAGTGTCTGTTGGGTTGGCACGAATCGAGACTGGGATTTGTCACTCCGTGTGACGGAGAGGTACCTCTGGGCCCACTCGGTAGGACATCATCATAATGAGCTCAATGTGATCAAGGAGTTGTTCACGGGATGATGTGTTACGGAAACGAGTAAAGAGACTTGCCGGTAACGAGATTGAACAAGGTATCGAGATACCGACGATCGAATCTCGGGCAAGTATCGTACCAATAGACAAAGGGAATTGCGTACGGGATTGATTGAATCCTCGACATCGTGGTTCATCCGATGAGATCATCAAGGAACATGTGGGAGCCAACATGGGTATCCAGATCCCGCTGTTGGTTATTGACCGGAGAGTCGTCTCGGTCATGTCTACGTGTCTCCCGAACCCGTAGGGTCTACACACTTAAGGTTCGGTGACGCTAGGGTTGTAGAGATATTAGTATGCGGTAACCCAAAAGTTGTTCGGAGTCCCGGATGAGATCCTGGACGTCACGAGGAGTTCCGGAATGGTCCGGAGGTAAAGAATTGTATATAGGAAGAACAGTTTCGGCCACCGGGAAGGTTTCGGGGGTAATCGGTATTGTACCGGGACCACCGGAAGGGTCCCGGGGGTCCACCGGGTGGGGCCACCTATCCCGGAGGGCCCCATGGGCTGAAGTGGGAAGGGAACCAGCCCTTGGTGGGCTGGTGCGCCCCCCTATGGGCCTCCCCTGCGCCTAGGGTTGGGAAACCCTGGGGGTGGGGGCGCCTCCACTAGGCTTGGGGGCCAAGCCACCCCTTGGCCGCCGTCCCCCCATCTAGATGGGATCTAGAGGGGCCGGCGCCCCCCCTAGCCCCTATATATAGTGGGCAGGAGAGAGGGCAGCGACAACCCAGCCCCTGGCGCCTTCCTCTCCCCCCTGTGATACTTCTCCCTCTCGTTGGTGCTTGGCGAAGCCCTGCCGAGATCCCCGCTGCTTCCACCACCACGCCGTCGTGCTGCTGGATCTTCATCAACCTCTCCTCCCCCCCTTGCTGGATCAAGAAGGAGGAGACGTCTCTCCCAACCGTACGTGTGTTGAACGCGGAGGTGCCGTCCGTTCGGCGCTCGGTCATCGGTGATTTGGATCACGACGAGTACGACTCCATCAACCCCGTTCTCTTGAACGCTTCCGCTCGCGATCTACAAGGGTATGTAGATGCACTCCCCTCTCACTCGTTGCTAGATGACTCCATAGATTGATCTTGGTGATGCGTAGAAAATTTTAAAATTCTGCTACGTTCCCCAATAGATATCACAACACAACTCTAACACAATTTAAACGGAGATCCACAATATTACAGACCAGGGATCCGAAGATCTGAATACATAAGTCAGTCATACAAATATTATCTGAGTACAGACATAGTTAGACAAGTTTTGCCTTAAGAAGGCTAGCACAAACAGCGACACTAGATCGAAAGGCATTGGCCTCCTGCCTTGGAGCCTCCGATCCTACTCCTGGTCGGCTGGCTCGATCCAGTAGTAAGTGCCCTCTGGACCCTCCTGGTAGTAAGCTCCGGTGGTGGCATCTGGCTCCTGGACTCCATCGTCTGATGTATCACCAAGGTGGGGTATGGGGAAAAGAGAAAGTAAAGCAACCGTGAGTACTCATCCGAAGTACTCAGCAAGCAAGGATCTATACTACATATGCAACATTATCAATGGAGAAAGGCTGTATAAGTGGACTGGGCTGCAGAAATGCCAGAATAGAGAGAAGGCCTAGTCCTACCGAAGACTAGCATCTTCAAACATCTTCTCGAGGCCATCATCTTGCAGCAGTAGAAGAGAGTAGAATAGCATTTTATTTAGCAAACATGTTGAAGTACAGCTTAAAGATCCTTCCTCGACTCCCAAGCGAGAAAGCGATCCCGAAGCTTCAATTAAGTAACAAGTATCCAGTTCAAGTAGTAGATCGGAATACACAAACTGAGCGTCCTTTACCGTAGGACTGGCTATCGATAGATGATTCATCCCTGCAGGGGTGCACTACTGTTACCCAACACGCTCGATCAACTCTGGCCGGACACACTTTCTGGGTAATGCCCGTCCTCGGAAGATCAACATGAAGCAACGCCCTACCTAGGCTCGGCAGAGAGGTCAGCACACCGGACTAACCTATGCACCCAGAGGTCTCGGGCCATCGCCCTGGGCACCCTGCGCGTTGCGAGACTGGCCGGGGTGCAGGCGCGACACTGAGCTCGTCAGTGAAGTATCCAGCCCAATCCCGACAATCAGCCCGCACGGTGAATCGTGACGTCAGACGAGCTTTCGGGAGAAACGTACATCGCAGAGGGTCCCATAACCATTATCCCGCGTGGTGGTAGTGCGTATAGGGCACGTCGACCCACTCAGATCACACACCCAAATCCAATAGGCTCAATTAGTATCACGCGGAGACAATCAGAGTCTCTGATGCTCCGCCACAATATCACACTCGAGTGCCCTTCCGGCACACCCGACATCATAGATCCCCAGTGGGTACCCACCAGGGTGGACCCGCCTGTAACAAAGGTTAAGTAATCGTGTGGTCATAACATCAAGGGGGAAACCCGAGGAATCACCCTCGGCGGATTCCATTCGACGAAATCATCAGGGTGAACGTATGAGGCATCACACTCGAGGTTCACACTGAGGGTTGCACGACAGAGTCGTATCGGAAGTGGAGAAGGAGGAACCACCCTCGATGACCACGACCGAATAGCTACACTGCAGAGTATTCATCGGGAGTGCGTTACGAGGCATCACCCTCGGCACTCGATAGTTACTACGCAGAGTCGTACAACTAAGGGGGTGTGAAGTGAGGTGTCGGTCTCTGGTCGACGATCACGTTGATCGAGTCATCGATGATCAAGCAGGGGCAACAAGGATAAGGTGGTGGGGTCATGGATGGTTCACTACCAACCTATACTAAACAATTTATCATAGGCAGGTAAGGTAGCAATGAACAGGTTACAACAGCAGGCTATGCATCAGAATAGGAGCATACATTAACAGTAGCAAAATCTAATGCAAGCAGGAGAATAGAATGGGTGATATCTGGATGCTCAAGGTGGGGGGGGCTTGCCTGGTTGCTCTGGCAAGAGAGAGAGGTCGTCAACGGGCTGCTCGTCGGTAGTGTAGTCGTACCCAGGTGCAGCATCGTCGGTCTCGGCGTCTATCGAGAGAGAAGGAGGGGGAGAGAAACAATAAATTCACGGCAATAATGCAAACAATATGTATGGCATGCCTAAATGATATGCCGGGGTGTTCTACTGCCTAACTAAATGATTTAGTTAATTTATGAATTTATTCGGATTTATTTAATTAAAGTTGGGCACTATTCATTTATCGAATTCGGTCTAAAAGTTCAATGTTCTTATAGTTAGAGGCATCTGATGGGAATACGGAGGGCGTATTCGGGTTCGTATTGAAATTCTGAGCAAGTTTCATATATAAATTATTTTCATCGGAGTTACGGTTTATTTAATATGATTTTCTAAAGTTTAAAACATTTTCTGAATTTTCTGAAATTATTTAAATTCGAAATAAAACAGAATATACTTTGTCACCTAGTGCTATTCTAGCCACTGTGCATGACAGATGGGGCCAGGGGGCTGGGTTGACCCAGTTAACAACTGACTAGTCAACAGGTGAATAGTAAAAATGGGGCCTACTTGTCATTGGCACAAATTTTTAATTAGTCTTTTAAATAACATGGACCACATGTCATAGGACCACTGGACTAAATGGGCCCTAATTAATCTAACTAACCTAACCTAATACTAACAGGGCCGGCCTAACACACACGCACGCACGCACACACACTCACGCACACACACTGAACACACACTCACGCACACACACCCGGCCATGGTGGCCATGGCCAGCAGCACCCGGCCAGGAGCAGCAGCTAAGCGGGGCAGCAGCTAAGCCGAGCAACAGCGGCCAGGAGCTTGAGCAGCAGTGCAACAGGGAGCAGCGACAGTGGCGCTAGGAGGCTGCAGCGGCGACGCAACGGCCAGCAACCAGAGTAGCAATGAAGCAGCAGCCCAAAGTAGCAGCAGTGCAAGGCATAGCAGCAGCGCAGAGCACACACGCACATACGTATGCATACACGCGAGATCGGGCACGATGGTGAAGGCGGCCTACGGCATCCAAATCAAACGGGAAAAAGGGGGGTCCGAGGGAGGAGCTCACCCCGGTTCTTGTGGACGAGGTTAGGAGGTCGGGGGAGGCCCGGAGCAGTGGCAACGACGACGAGGTGGTGGCGGCCGTGCGGAGAAGATGAAGATGGCGACGGCTACGCAGCGCCTCGGCTCGAATCGATGCCCGGAACGGTCGAAGGCGACCTTGGGGGACCTCTTGGACGTGCTCCCGAGGGACGGCGATGACGGTGGCCGTGGCCACAAGGGCGAGACAGTGGTGACCGCAGAGACTTCCTGCTCGAAAACGAGCAGATGAGGAGGCGGATGAAGGGGAATCGAGGGGGGGGAGGGGCTGGACAAGGTGTGGGCTAGGGTTTTGGTCGATGTAGTTATAAGCCCACGGGGGCGACGTGGAGAGCATCCACGGCCATGGCTGTCGTGGATGTGCGCCACACACACCCACTATGACCTATAGCGGGAGGGGGTGGAAGAAGGCCCATTGAGTGGGCTGGGCCGGCACTGTAGCGATAGGCTCAAGTGCACAGTAGCTTCTTTAGGCCTTTTTCTTTTTCTCTTTTTCTGTTTTCTTTTCTTTACTGCTTTGCTAATTGTTTGGGCACCAAATGAATTTTGTAAAAAGTGTGACCTAGTCCATACATACCAGTGCATTATACCCTAACACCAAAAACTAGTTTAGGCAAAACATCATTTCATATTTAATTTAGATTAATTAAAAGGTTATTAGATATTATTGTCAGCCACTATTTGAGGTTGTTTAGGTCACTTATCCAATTTCAATAATGTTGTTTACAATTTTGTCATGGCCTCTGATTTATCTACTATTGATTGAACATTTTAGTTTCTATGTTTGAACAACTTTTATCTTCCACTTTAATTTAAATTTGAATTTTGACTTAGGAGTTGAAATGCAATATGATGCTAATGATGATCATGCACTGTTAAACTTGCTGACTTATCATTATCAAAAGTGATTACTGTGGCTAACGACAAGGGGTGTTACATTTGGTCTCCATTTGCCTTGATTTCCATAGCTTTGGTGATCATAGCCTTGGTTTCACAACCTAGGAGAGTATGGCGTCTAGCGAGGGAAATTACCATTGTAGAGGTCCTTACTTTGATGGTACTAATTTTGCTAGTTGGAAGCATAAGATGAAAATGCATATTCTTGGTCATAACCCCGCCATTTGGGCTATTGTGCGTATTGGCTTGCAAGGTGATTTCTTCGAGGATGGAAAAGAACTGGATCGTGAAGCGTCGGTGAAAGAAATGAAGATGTTGCAATACAATGCTCAAGCTTGCGATATTCTCTTCAATGGATTGTGCCCCGAAGAATTCAACAAAATCAGCCGCCTTGAGAATGCAAAGGAAATTTGGGATACTTTGGTTGTATGCACGAAGGTACCGACTCCGTCAAGGAATCCAAGTTGGATGTGCTTCAGAGCCAACTTGACAAGTTCAAGATGAAGGATGGTGAAGGAGTTGCCGAGATGTACTCTAGGCTTGCTCTCATCACAAATGAGATTGCCGGCTTAGGAAGCAAAGAGATGACCGACAAATTCATCATCAAGAAGATCCTAAGAGCCTTGGATGGAAAATATGATACCATGTGCACTTTGATCCAAATGATGCCCAACTACAAAGATCTCAAGCCCACGGAAGTCATTGGTAGAATTGTTGCTCATGAGATGTCACTCTAGGATAAAGAAGAGTTCCGTAACAAGTCAAGTGGTGCTTACAAAGCTTCAAGTGACGCTCCCACAACATCAAGTGGGAAGCAAGTCTCCAATGAAGAATTGAGCTTAATGGTGAAGAACTTCAACAAGTTCTACAAGAATAGAAGCAAAGAGAGAAGCTCCAAGTCAAGATCCTACAATGACAAAAGATCTTCTAGTCGTGATCGTAATTGTTACAATTGTGGAAGACCCGGACACTACTCCAATGAGTGTATGACTCCCTACAAGAAAAGAGAAGATTCACCAAAAAGGAGGAATAGAAGAGATGAATCACCTCAAAGAGAGAGAAGGAGTAGAGATGATCATTATGAACGAAGACCCTCTCGTAGAAGCAAGGATTCAGAAAGGAAGGACAAGTCATCAAAGAGCTACACAAGATGAACACATCAATCTCGCATTGGTGAATGGGTATCCGGTTCCGACTCCGAAAACTACTCCGAGAGAAGCTATCACTCCGACTCCGACTATACTCAAGATGAAGGTGTTGCCGGTCTTGCACTTGTGTCATCCAACTCCTACGACATATTTGACTCACCAAATGAAGGAATTGGAAGATGCTTCATGGCTAAAGGCCCTAAGGTATCACACCCCGAGTATGTTGATTTCAATAGTGATGATGATGATTTGCTAGGTGATGATGATTTACTTGTTGACAACACTAGTGATGAAAACTATGATGAATTTGCTAGTAATCATGCTAATCAAGATGAAACGAATGACAATGATAAGAAGGAGATTGAGCGTCTAACTAAAGAACTAAACACTCTTAAGTTAGCTCATGAAACAACTCTAGAGGATCATAGAGAGCTCCTAAAGACTCATGAGAAGCTATGCTTCGAGAAGCTAAATTTAATGCAAGAGCATGAGTTTCTAAAAGCTATCAATGATGATCTTCGAAAGAAGAGTTATTCTTATCTTACCAAACATCTCCTCTTGTCCACTTATATGCCACAAGTAAAATCTAGCAATAAGAACAAGAAAGATTCTTCCTCTAGTAGTAACAATAAGCATGTTAAATCCAATATTGTTGCTTCTAGTAGTTCTCTTGATTCCACTAATGATCCTCTTAGCCAAGTTACACTTGAGCAAGAAAATAGCCTATTGAAGGGAATTATAGAGAAAGGTGTTTACAAGAGCCTTGCCGGAAGTAAGCAATTTGAGGAAATTGTTCACAAGCAAGCAAGGAAGGCACCGGAAGAATGAAGGTGTTGGTTTTGAATGAAAGTTCAATGCCAATGGATTTGAGTGGGAAGAAGATCAATACCCCAAGACGAAGTTTGTTCCTCAACAAGAGAAGTATGACCCCACTTTCTTCGAGGGAACACAAGCTCAAGATGATCTTCCACCACAAGACCACAAGCTAAAAGGCAAGGACAAGCTTCAAGAAGAGATTGATTCATTTGAAGAAGCTCCTAAGGCCATGGTCAAGTGGGTTCCCAAAACCACGTCAAGTTCTACTTCATCAAGTACGACTACAACTCCAAGGATTCCCATCAAGTTGATGTGGATCCCAAAGAAACTAGAGTGTTCTTGAGGGTGACTCCGCCAACATACTTCACTCATATTCATTTTGGCAAGGACATGTGCAATCAACTTTCATATCTTTCACTTGTTCATGGAGTCACAAACCCTCTTGTTGGTAAGACAATGGACAAAGTAACCTAATGCTTTCATGGACATCATCATATGTGTGTTTCACTCTATGTATATGGATATCCTTGTATGTTCCTTGTGGGACTAACCCATGTAGGTATTGAAAGTGCAACACTCGAATGGATTGCTCCAAAAGATCTACATCAACACTGAGCATCCACATCTTCACTATCTACATGAAGTCATCATCGACAAAACCCAAGGTTAGTTCATCCCTCTTAGGGGGGATATCACATCTAGGGGGAGCTTTGCTCTAAGAATTGAGCTAAAGCAACTCTAATGGTGTGAACACATTAATGCTTTATGTAAAAGTGGTAACCCCACTTGTGCTTAAACGATGAGTATGACCTATGATCAAATGTTCTCATTTGACTCCTAAGTCAATATACTCATATATAGATGACCTAGTCATCGCCAATTGCTTGATAGATGCTAGAATTGTTTGTGCATGCTTTGACACATGTTTCATTTGCTATCTTATTGTGTGAGCATGTTGGTTGCATGATTTCTCCATTCGAGGACATCAATTTGTGGTTTTGATTGTTTGTTTTTTATTTGCCAAATGGATGGACAAGAATGCCTAAGAACCTCCCTCTAGCTATCTATGCTTTTTCTCTTCCCAAATTCTATTCATGCTACGTCACAAAAGTTGAACAAGTCTTTTTCGGACCCTCTGGGCGAGGAGAACTCGGAGCCACCGATCCGTCAAGGGCTGACTTCCAAAACCCTCTGGTGAATTTCGGTCAGACCAACAAATTCATATTCGGTCCCACCAAAACCACTAGATTGATCTAGGTTTTCACCTCGGTGCCACCGATTAGAACGATTCGGTCTCACCGAGCTGCAGCAACTGCAAGCAGTTTTGCATCTCGGTGCCACCGAGACGTTCCACTCGGCGCCACCGACAGCATATGGGTATATATACCGCGGCCCGTCGTTTGGAAATTCCTTCAAACACTCGAGCCCGCGCCCCCCCATTGTTGCGTCCCTTAGTCTTCGGATCGTCACCGTCTCCACCTGTGCGCCATCGCCGCTGGTCTCTGCCGCCGTCAACGTGAATCCTCTCCGCCGTTGCCGCCGTAGCGAGCCATCACCAAGTTAGGGCACGCCCTGGTGGGTAGTGGAGCCCATGGGAAGCTTCCTGACCTACCTCCACCTCTATAAATACTCTAAAATCCAAAAAACCCTAGAGGAGTTGACGAAACACTTTTCCAGCCACCACAAGTTCCAGAACCACGAGATCCAATCTAGAGGCCTTTTCCGGCACTCTGTCGGAGGGGGCAACGATCACGGAGGGGTTCTTCATCATCCTTGCTGCCCCTCCCATGATGCATGAGTAGTTTACCACAGACCTACGGGTCCGTATCTAGTAGCTAGATGGCTTCTTCTCTCTTTTTGATCTTCAATACAATGTTCTCCTCGATGTTCTTGAAGATCTATTTGATGTAACTCCTTTTTGTGGTGTGTTTGTTGGGATCCGATGAATTGTGGGTTTATGATCAGTTCTATCCATGAATATTTTTTGAGTCCTTGCTGAACTCTTATATGCATGATTGTTATAGCCTTGTATTTCTTCTCCGAAATTTTGGTTTGGTTTGGCCAACTAGATTGATTTTTCTTGCCATGTGAAGAGGTGCTTTGTGATGGGTTCGATCTTGCGGTGCTCAACCTCAGTGACAGAAAGATACATGACACGCACGTATCGTTGCTATTAAGGATAACAAGATGGGGTTTGCTCACACGTGTGTTTATCTTGTCTACATTATGTCATCGTGCTTATTGCATTACTCCGTTTTCACATGAACTTAATACACTAGAAGCATGCTGGATAGCGGTTGATTTGTGGAGTAATAGTAGTAGATGCAGGCAGGAGTCGGTCTACTAATCTTGGACGTGATGCCTATATACATGATCATTGCCTTGGATATCATCATGATTATTCACTTTTCTATCAATTGCCCAACAGCAATTTGTTTACCCACCGTATGCTATTTTCTTGAGAGAAGCCTCTAGTGAAAACTACGTCCCGGGGGTCTATTTCGTATCATATTAAATCTAAAAATACCTTTCTGCACTTTTTCTTTATTTATTTTATTTTGTGTTTTAGTAGATCTATTTATCAAATCTCATACAATTTAATCTATCTCAATACCGTTGAGGGATTGACAACCCCTCTTACGCGTTGGGTTGCAAGTATTTGTTGTTTGTGTGCAGGTGTTGTTTACATAGTGTTACTTGGTTCTCCTACTAGATTGATAACCTTGGTTTCATAACTGAGGGAAATACTTACCTTTAATGTGCTGCATCATCCTCTCCTCTTTGGGGAATTACCAACGCAGATACAAGGAATCAGAAAGAATTTCTAGCGCCGTTGCCGGGGAGACATCATCAACATCTATCAAGTACCTACGCATAAATTTTCATCTCCTTGCAATTTACTTTATTTTCCATTTGCCTCTCGTTTTCATCTCCCCCACTTCTAATTTTTTTTACAAAAATACAAAAATATTTTCTGTTTGCCTTTTTCTTGTTTTGCCTATTTGCTTGCTTTGAACTTGTCATCATGAGTGATTTTGGTATGGAAGAAATAGGTGATGGTAGAACTCCTAAAATTGGACATTCTACTAATTTGGATGCTAAAACTTTTGTTTTGGGACAAGGGAATGTTATAGGAAAAGGTGCCATCCAAGAATTCTTTAATTGCGTTGGAACTTTGACTTGTGAGGATGCTCCTATACTTAAAAGAAGTAAAACTTATGCGGAAGCTATTTCGGCACTTGTTCTTAAACTTGAGAAAAGATTTATTTGTACTCATCCTACCTTGCAAAGATTGTTTTATGAGCTACCTGTTATAAAAGATCCTAGAGCTAAGAAGATAGCTATCCTTGTCCTTATGAATGAATTTGATTACATAGTGCGGGAAGCTAGGGAGATCTTTGAATTTTATGGTATGAACCATGAAAAACCGGTAATAGATGAGATCCTTTACAATAGTGATCATTTATTAAGACATTTGCTTGGTCATGCTCACATCTTTGATGATAACCTTAAAAAGGAAGTTCCTATTTTGGATATGATCCAACAAGTTTTCAATGATGTTAATCAACAATATTCTTGGATCATAGCCGGTAATCAAAGGGGATATGCGGATGGATAACTTGATAAGGCTAAAATTTCTATGGATGATGTGTTTTATGTTATGTTTGGAAAACCACCCGACAAGAAGACATTTATGGAGAATAAGAAGAAAGATGACAATACTTGAATCTATGCATTATGCCTAGCTAGGGGCGTAAAACGATAGCGCTTGTTGGGAGGTAACCCAATAGTTATCTTTGAGATTTTTGATTTTCTTTCTGTTCTTCAATAAATACACAATTATACTTCTGTAATGATTGTGTTTTCATGTTTTAATTAGTGTTTGTGCCAAGTAAAGCCTTTAGGACGGTTTGGGTGATAGTTGATTTGATCTTATTGGAAAACAGAAATTTTTGCGTCCAGTAGCAGAATTGTTAAAAATCATTTAAGCGACGAAAACTTCTGAATTTTTTACACAAGATTGATATATGAATTTCCTACGTTTTCATAAATTTTCATATTTTTTGGAGTTACAGAAGTATGGTTAAAGTACAGATTACTACAACCTGTTCTGTTTTTGACTGATTCTGTTTTCGTTGCATTGTGTGCTTGTTTTGATTAATCTATGGATTGTATCAGGGGGTATAAGCCATGGTAAAGTTATAATATAGTAGGTATAATTCAATAATAAAATATGAATGGGGAGCCCATGCGTGCCCTGGTGGGTAGTGGAGCCCACGAGAAGCTTCCTGACCTACCTCCACCTCTATAAATACTCTAAAATCCCAAAACCCTAGGGGAGTCGACAAAACACTTTTCCAGCCACCACAAGTTCCAGAACCACGAGATCCAATCTAGAGGCCTTTTTCGGCACTCTGTCGGAGGGGGCAACAATCACGGAGGGGTTCTTCGTCATCTTTACTGCCCCTTTGATGATGCGTGAGTAGTTTACCACAGACCTACGGGTCCGTAGCTAGTAGCTAGATGGCTTCTTCTCTCTTTTTGATCTTCAATACAATGTTCTCCTCGATGTTCTTGGAGATCTATTTGATGTAATGACCTTTTGCGGTGTGTTTGTTGGGATCCAAGAACATCAAGGAGAACATTGTATTAAGAATCAAAAAGAGAGAAGAAGCCATCTAGCTACTACCTATGGACCTATAGGTCTGTGGTAAACTACTCACGCATCATCGGAGGAGCACCAATGAGGATGATGAACCCCTCCGTGATCGTGTTCCCCTCCGGCAAGGTGCCAGAAAATGGCTCTAGATTGGATCTCATGGTTCTAGAACTTGCGGTGGCTGGAATTGTGTTTCCTCGACTCCCCTAGGGTTTCTGGAATATTTGGGTATTTATAGAGCTGAGAGGCGGTGGAGATGACACCCATGGGACCCACTACCCACCAGGCCATGCCAGGGGCCTCTAACGCGCCCTGGTGCCTTGTGGGCCCCATAGGCCTCCCCTCTTGCACTTCCTTGGCTCCCAAGTTGTCTTCTGGGCAGAAAAAAATCTCCAAAAAGTTTCGTTGCGTTTGGACTCCGTTTGATATGGATATTCTGTGAAGTAAAAAACAAGCAAAAAACAGCAACTAGCACTGGGCACTATGTCAATGGGTTAGTCCCAAAAAATGATATAAAGTTGCTATAAAATGAATATAAAACATCCAAGAATGATAATATAACAGCAAGGAACAATAAAAAATTATAGATACATTGGAGGCATATCAGCGTTTCTTTTCGATATGACCAAGACGACATTGCCACATGTATGTGGTATTATCAGTCTTCTTAAGACGTTTAGCATTAATGTTATAAATAACCTTTTCACATTCAAGATCTAATATGAATAATCCACCAATAATGGGTGCAAATCCATAAAAAACATATCCTTATAATATATTGAAAAACCATAGTTCTGTGACTTATAAGAATAACCATCATTTATCAAACATGATCCAGAGATAATGTTCTTACATAACTTTGGAACAAAATAATAGTTACTTAGTTCTAAAACCAATCCTGAAGGTAATTTCAAATTCATGACACCGACGGCTTGAGTAGCGATCCCATCACTATTTCTGACACACATCACTACTTCATTTCTTTTTAGCTTGCGAATATTCCTCAGTCCCTGCATCGTGTTGCAAATGTTAGCAACATATCCGGTATCAAATACCCATGACTTGGAATTTTCAGTGAGTAGAATGTCAATAACATTAACTTGTATAATTTTTATATCTTTACCAGAACATGTGTTCTTCTTATCCGCCGGATACTTCAAGCAATTTCTTCTCCAGTGTCATCTCTCTTTGCGTAGAAACATACAGTCTTGCAAGATGCTCCTCCCTTGTTTCTCTTAGTGTTGCGTTTCTTTTTGAAACTTTCTGTTTTGTTCACCATCAACTTTTGTTGGTTCTGCATCCCAATTTCTTTGGTTTTGAGCATCGCTTCATAAAGCGAGGTAATGATCAAATCATTCTCTGGTGTTTTCGGGAAATCTATTTCCATTGCATTAAGACTATCATAATAGTCTGAAAGCCTGACACCTTGCTTACTAACCTTAGCTATCTTGCATTCTTCCAATGCTTCAGTCATGTCATGAACTTTAGTTGGCTCTTTGTGATACGGAACTTCAAGTGCCTCGACAATTTCAACGGTACTGAGTTGTTGGTAACATTTCTGTAACACTTGATCCATGCATGATAGCATAATACTTTTGACAACACTGAAATCATTTTTGCGAGACATAAACACATTGATGACATCCTGAGACACTCTAGGCGTTGGGTATTCACCAAGTGCTTGTTCCAGCAAATATTCCTTTTTAACACTCCTGAGAACATATCTCAGAGTGTGGATCCAATCCTCATAGTTTCTACCATTTGCAGTCAACTTTTCTTTCTCAAACAGAGATGCTAAATTTAAACTATTGCAAGCCATTGATCTACAACAACAAACATGTAGGATCGAAAGTATGTCTAGAGGGGGGGGGGGTGATTAGACTACTTGACCAAATAAAAATCTAACCTTTTCCCAATTTTAGTTGTGCGCAGATTTTAGCAAATAGAACAAGTCAAGCAATCAACCTACACATGCAATTCTAAGAGTGTAGCAGCGGAAAGTAGAACATTGCATATGAAGGTAAAGGGAAGGGTTTGGAGAGTGCAAATGCAATGAAGGCACAGAGATTTTTGGCGTGGTCTGATAGGTGGTGCTATCGTACGTCCACGTTGATGGAGACTTCAACCCACGAAGGGTAACAGTTGCACGAGTCCACGGAGGGCTCCACCCACGAAGGGTCCACGAAGAAGCAACCTTGTCTATCCCACCATGGCCATCGCCCACGAAGGACTTGCCTCACTCGAGTAGATCTTCACGAAGTAGGCAATCTTCGTGCCCTTACAAACTTCTTGGTTCAACTCCACAACTTGATGGAGGCTCCCAAGCGACACCTAACCAATCTAGGAGACACCACTCTCCAAAAGGTAATAGATGGTGTGTTGATAATGAACTCCTTGCTCTTGTGCTTCAAATGATAGTCTCCCCAACACTCAACTCCCTCTCACGGATTTGGATATGGTGCAAAGATGATTTGAGTGGAAAGCAACTTGGGGAAGGCTAGAAATCAAGATTCTTGTGGTGGGATTGGTATATCATGATCTCAACACATGAATAGGTGGTTCTCTCTCAGAAAATGTATGCTGGAAGTGTAGGCACGTTCTGATGGCTCTCTCACATATGGAGAAGGGGGTGGAGGGGCATATACATCCTCCACACAAAATCTAACCGTTACACACATTTGACCCAACTCGGTCAGACCAAATAGATGAACTCGATGAGGCCGATTTAGTTCAAAATGTGAACATTAGGAATCTCGGTGGGACTGACTGTAACAACTCAGTGGGACCGATGTGCTAGGGCTTAGGGCAAACCTCATCTCGGTGGCGCCAATTGCATCAACTCAGTGAGACCAAAGTGAAGCAATAGGGCAACAGAGAATTGGTCAAGCCATCTCGGTGAGACCGATTGCAGTTTCGGTGAGACCGAAATAATTGCAACTGATAACAGTGAGTTGGCAATGCCATCTCGGTGAGACCAAGATCTGTATCGGTGTGACTGAACTGTTAGGGTTTCTGGCTGTGGCTATGTCATATGAACTCGGTGGCACCAGATAGAATGAATCGGTGGGGCCGAGTTAGAGTTTAGGGTTTTGACATATTTGGATGGAGAAAGTGGTTGAGGGCTTTGGAGCAATATCACTAAGCATTTTGAGCAAGCAAGCCATTAAGCAACACCTCATCCCCTTTTAATAGTATTGGCTTTCCTGTGGACTCAATGTGGTCTTGGATCACTAAAATAGAAATGAAGAGTCTTGAGCTTTTGCCAATATGTGTCCTTAGCATTTTGAGGGGTCCACATTTCTAGTCCATGCCATGCCATTCATTGAACTTCTTGAAATATTCATCTTGAGAGGATATTAGTTCAATGAGCTATATGTTGTTATGAATTACCAAAACCACTCGGGGATTAGTTGCACTTTCAATCTCCCCCTTTTTGGTAATTGATGACAACATATAGATCAAAGCTTCGACAAATGATAAAATGAATGAAATACATCATCGCTTTGTGAAGTATGTGATAAGCAAGAGCTCCCCCTAAATTTGTGCATTATTTAAAATTTGCGTTTGAATGCAAATGCACAATTGATTAGGATCATGGGTCACTCTTCTATGTCACATACATCTTGGTGGAGCGCACAAAATGATAGGAGGAAAATAACATGCACTCATCACCAAAGATACAAGTGATTGATCATACACAAGCAATCATAGAGATAGACATGCAAGCACACATTAAGCATAGTATGATCAAACACATGATCATACAAGGTATCTCACGAGCATAAAACAAATGTAGCATCAAGTAGCAACAACCAACCAAAGTAGCAAGGCAAATGAAAAACCAATAACAGCAAAAGACACTCTCTCTCGAAGCCTATGATCTATACACTTTCTCCCCCTTTGGCAACAAGTTACCAAAAAGTTTGAAAATGTATAGTACTATACGGCACTCTAGGCACGATCTCCGAGAGCTCCTGAAGGGATCTTCTGGCTTGTAGCTCTGGTGTGCATAGACGGCATTGAGAGGAGTCCATCTGGAAATGCTTCAGCTGATGCCTGAGGTGCTGGTGGAGTAGATACTGGAGGAGCAATTGTGTCTGTGGTGGCAGGAGCAGAATGAGCAGGCCTCAAGTTTGCAACTGGCTCAACAAAAGACCTCTGTGCCCTTGGCACTGACTGGAATCTATCTATAGTAGGTCTGTCATCTCTGTCCTCAGCATCATCTCTCAGCTTCTCAACAATAGTCTGAATCTCAGTGACCTTCACATCAAGGTTGTACATATTATCCTCAACAATCCTCTCTAAGCTCTCTTGATTCTTAGTCAAGTTGGCCAAACTCTTCTCTATACTCAGGGTTGCTTCTAGCAGATATGTGAGTTGATCTTGTTTAGTCTTGAGATTCACAATAGATGCATCTGGAGCACTTGCTGCCTTTGCTGATTTAGCAGCCTTTGCCTTCTCAATATTCTCCTGGGCCTCAACAGATGTAAGATGCATAGCATCCATGACAACTTCATTATCCTCAAACTCTGGCCTAAGAGGTAGATGCTCTTTGTCAAGTAGATATGTTCCAGTTCCAACCTTGGAATTGATCAACATCTGAATATGTGGAGCATATCCACATGACCTCTTTTGGTCAGCAGCTGTCCTCTTGACTGTCTCAACTATCAAACTCATGACCTTGAACTTTTGGGGAACATCAAACAGGTGCAGCAAGTTGATGGAGTGACCACGTATCATCTTGTGATCTCCAGACTTAGGCAATAGGGTATGCCTTAGTATGGTGTTTGTGGTGGTCAATCCAGCAAGCAAGTAGTAGATGGAACCAAACTTGTGAGTATCCAATGTAGCATCAGGAATGGTCTTGTACATGTTTGCCATTGTGTTGTGATCCTTCTTGGGTTTGGCATATACATCAACATCATCTTCTTCTTCTGGGGCATTGATAAGAGCAGCCCATTCAGAGATTGATGACTGGTATCTAGTGCCCTCAGTCATCCAGACAATCTTCCCATCGGGATAAAAGTGTGCAGTGGAGTAAAATTGCATTATCATCTCATCATTCCACTTGGTTAGCTTCTGTCCAACAAAATCATCTGTGCCTGTCAGCCTGAAGCACTCATGAACATGGGGGAAGTAGTCTTCATTGTCATTAATGTACTTCCAGTCAACCCATTTCATGTCACACACAATTGGCTTCTTGTCAAGCAATACTGTCTCATAGAAGTCCTGCTGTTCTCTAGTGTGGAAACAGTAATCAACAGCTGTCCTCCTCCTTGTGGTATATGGATCTGTTTTCCTCCACTGTCTCAGACCTGCATCCTTTCTCAGTTTCATGTTCTCAGCAATTGGATGATCATCATTGTGGTCTGGAATCTTTGGCTTTATTTTTCTGAGCACTTGGGGCTCATCATCCTCTTGAACTTCTGGCACTGGGGCCTTGTTCTTCTCAGCAGCTAATATGTTTCTGGTGGATCTCTTTGGAGCTGAAGTCTTGGGTGCTGCAGGTGGAGGTTTTGACTTGGGCTTGGAGGGAGCAGCACATGTCTTAATGGCACTTGCCATCAATTTCTGAGACTTGGCAGGTGGTGCTTCTGCTTCCTCCTCCTCATCATCCCTCATCATGGATGGTCTGCCAATGACTCTGGCAATGGTCTTCTTGACTCTCTCTTTCCTCTTTTTCTTTCCATCAATAGCTTCATCTTCCTCTCTGGACTCAAGTGTGAACTCCATGGTCTCATGTGCAGTAGTAGACTTTCTGACTTTGGACATGGGAGCTCTCTTGGCAGGAGCTTTCTTCTGAAGGCCAGCTTGGTGGTGGCAGCTGCAGAATATTCCTTCCTATGGACTTTCTTTCTTGAGGTTACTTCTTCCTCAACTACAAAGTCTTCATCCTCACTGTCAGAATTCCTCTTCTTCCTCTGTCTGGTAGCAGCTTTAGGCAAGTTGCTAGGAGTGCTCCTACTGCCATCATCATAGCTGCTGCTGGGACTAGTGCCTTGACTGAGGTTGACCTGTTCCTCTAATCTGTTCTGACTGTCACTAGCTTCAGACATCACTCAAACTGACCCTGTGAATAGATGGATATGGGTAGAGTGGATGAGCATCACAAAAGACATCTGGTTTTTGCAAAAATTGAGACAAAATCTTAATTTTAGTTTTCTGCAGAATGCATTTCGGAGCTACCGATATGATAATCTCGGCGACACCGAAGGACTTAACAGAGTCTAAACATGCAGTATCGGTTAGACCGAGTTGTAGTTCGGTGACTCCGAGATGCTAGGGTTTCACTGAGAAATTGCTTTCGGTCTCACCGATCAGTACGCTTCGGTCAGACCGAGTTGTACTTAGTGCAATGGCCAGGGCCAATCGATGGGACCGAAAACTTCATTTCGGTCAGTCCGAGATGAGCTCGGCGGAAACCTAACCCTAAGATTTTGCATCAAATCTAGTCTAAAGGAACTTTTGTGTGGATAGGAAGTTTTCAATCGTGGCAAGAATACAGGCAATAACTTTGTGCATTGAATCGGATAAAGGAATTTGCACAAAGGGTTCGAACCATACCCTGGGCTCCCTGGTGCCTAGTGGGCCCCACGGGCCTCCTCCCGTGTGCTCCTTTGGCTCCCTGGGTGTCTTCTATCCAGAAAAAAAATCTCCAAAAACTTTCGTGGCATTTGGACTTCTTTTGGTATTGATATTCTGCAAAGTAAAAAACAAGCAGAAAACAACAACTAGCGCTGGGCACCATGTCAATAGGTTAGTCCCAAAAAATGATATAAAGGACCTAGTAAATGAATATAAAACATCGAAGATTGATAATATAACAACATGAAACAATAAAAAATTATAGATATGTTGGAGATGTATCATATGGTTCTAATCTCTTCCCTCTAATTCTCCGGCGACGATTAGCTCTAGACGGTGAAGCACTGCCGGATCGTGAAGGCTGCACGCTTGCAACCAAGTAGAGAGGTTGTGCTTTCGGTCTGCGTGTTGGAAATATGCCCTAGAGGCAATAATAAATTGGTCATTATCATATTTCCCTGTTCATGATAAATGTTTATTATCCATGCTAGAATTGTATTGACCAGAAACTTAGGTATAAACAACACCATGTCCCTAGTGAGCCTCTACTATAGTAGTTCATTGCTCAAAGATGGTTAAGGGTTCCTAACCATAGACATGATTTGTCGTTTGATAATGGGATCACATCATTAGGAGAATGATGTGATGGACGAGACCCAACCATAAGCTTAGCATATGATCGTTTCACCTAGTTTTTGTTATAGCTTTCATCATGTCAAGTATTTGTTCCTTAGACCATGAGATCATGCAACTCCCTGACACCGGAGGAATACTTAGTGTGTATCCAAACGTCACTTCGTAACTGGGTGATCATAAAGGTGCTCTACAGGTATCTCCTAAGGTGTTTGTTGGGTTGGCACGGATCGAGACTGGGATTTGTCACTCCGTATGACAGAGAGATATCTCTGGGCCCTCTCGGTAATACAACATCACAAGAATCTTGCAAGCATGTGACTAATGAGTTTAGTCATGGGATCTTGTATTACGGAACGAGTAAAGAGACTTGCCGGTAACGAGATTGAACTAGGTATGGAGATACCGACGATCGAATCTCGGGCAAGTAACATATGGCTGGACAAAGGGAATTGCATATAGGATTAACTGAATCCTTGACATCATGGTTCAACCGATGAAGATCTTTGTGGAATATGTGGGAACCAATATGGGCATCCAGGTCCCGCTATTGGTTATTGACCGGAGAGGTGTCTCGGTCATGTCCACATGATTCTCGAACCTGCAGGGTCTCATGCTTAACGTTCGATGACACTAGATTAGAATTGGGATATTTGTATTGGTGACCAAAAGTTGTTCGGAGTCCTGGATGAGATCCTGGACATCACGAGGAGCTCTGGAATAGTCCGGAGGTAAAGATTTATATATGGAAAGTCATTTTTGGGATTCCGGAAAAAGCTATTTTTTTGGGTATTGTTGTTGGGAAACTTTGCATGGAAAACAAAAAAAAATCTACGCACACGCAAGATCTATCAAGGAGATGCATAGCAACGAGAGGATAGAGTAGAGTGTGTCTACGTACCCTCATAGACCATAAGCGGAAGCGTTTCACAACACGGTTGATGTAGTCGAACTTTCTTCGCGATCTAACCGATCTAGTACCGAACGTACGGCACCTCCGCGTTCAGCACACGTTCAACTCGGTGACATCCTCCACCTTCTTGATCCAGCAAGACGGCGAGGTAGTAGATGAGTTCCGTCAGCACGACGGCGTGGTGACGGTGATGGTGAAGTGATCTCCGCAGGGCTTCGCCTAAGCACTACGAAAATATGACCGGGGGTGTAAACGGTGGAGGGGGCGCCGCACAGGGCTAACAATTGATCTGAGGTGAGCTAGGCGCCCCCTCCCACATATATATAGGTGGGAGGGGAAGGGGAGGCAGCCTGGCACACCACATAGGTGGCCGGCCGGCACTAGGGCTCCTGCCCTGGCCGCGCCCCTTTCCTTGTATAAACAAGGGGGAGGAAAGAGGGGGGGGGGGGAGAGGGAAGGAAGCGGGAGTCCTACTCACTTTCCATTCCCTCCCCTCTTTCCTTTCCACCCAGGCTGGCCTGCTATGGGGGTGCACCAGCCCCTTGTGGCTGGTGTGTTTCCTCTCTTGGCCCATAAGGCCCATAACTTTTGCCGAGGGGTGCCCGGAACCCCTTCCGGTGACCCGATAAGTACCTGGTACCCCCCAAAACACTTCCGGTGTTCGAATACTATCATCCTATATATCAATCTTTACCTCTCGACCATTTCGAGACTCCTCATCATGTCCGTGATCTCATCCGGGACCCCGAACAATATTCGGTCACCAAATCACATAACTCATACAATACTATATCCTCATCGAACGTTAAGTGTGCGGACCCTACGGGTTCGAGAACTATGTAGACATGACCAAGACACCTCTCCAGTTAATAAACAATAGCGGAACCTGGATGCCCATATTGGCTCCTACATATTCTATGAAGATCTTTATCGGTCGAATCGTTATGACAACATATGTAATTCCCTTTGTCCATTGGTATGTTACTTGCCCGAGATTCGATCGTCGGTATCTCTATACCTAGTTCAATCTCGTTACCGGCAAGTCTCTTTACTCATTCCGTAATACATCACCTCGTGACTAACTCCTTAGTCGTTTGCTTGCAAGCTTATGATGTGTATTACCGAGAGGGCCCAGAGATACCTCTCCGATACTCGGAGTGACAAATCCTAATCTCGATCTATGCCAACTCAACAAACACCTTTGGAGATACCTGTAGAGCATCTTTATGATCACCCAGTTATGTTGTGATGTTTGAGAGCACACAAGGTATTCCTCCGGTATTCGGGAGTTGCATAATCTCATAGTCGAAGGAATATGTATTTGACATGAAGAAAGCGATAGCAATAAACTGAACAATCATTATGCTAAGCTAACGGATGGGTCTTGTCCATCACATCATTCTCCTAATGATGTGATCCCGTTATCAAATGACAACACATGTCTATAGTTAGGAAACCTTAACCATCTTTGATCAACGAGCTAGTCTAGTAGAGGCTTACCAGGGACACGGTATTTGTTTATGTATTCACACATGTATTTAAGTTTCTGATCAATACAATTCTAGCATGAATAATAAACCTTTATCATGAATAAGGAAATATAAAATAACAACTTTATTATTGCCTCGAGGGCATATTTCCTTCAGTCTCCCACTTGCACTAGAGTCAATATTCTAGATTACATTGTAATGAATCTAACACCCACGGAGTCTTGGTGCTGATCATGTTTTGCTCGCGGAAGAGGCTTAGTCAACGGGTCTGCCACATTCAGATCCGTATGTACTTTGCAAATTTCTATGTCTCCATCCTTGACCTTTTCACGAATGGAGTTGAAGCATCTCTTGATGTGTTTGGTTCTCTTGTGAAACCTGGATTCCTTCACCAAGGCTATTGCTCCAGTGTTGTCACAAAAGATTTTCATTGGACCCGATGCACTGGGTATTACACCCAGATCGGATATGAACTCTTTCATCCAGACTCCTTCATGTGCTGCTTCCGAAGTAGCTATGTACTCCGCTTCACACGTAGATCCCGCCACGACGCTCTGCTTGGAACTGCACCAACTGACAGCTCCACCATTCAATATAAATATGTATCCAGTTTGTGATTTAGAGTAATCCGGATCAGTGTCAAAGCTTGCATCGACGTAACCATTTACGACGAGCTCTTTGTCACCTCCATAAACGAGAAACATATCCTTAGTCCTTTTCAGGTATTTCAGGATGTTCTTGACCATTGTCCAGTGATCCACTCTTGGATTACTTTGGTACCTCCCTGCCAAACTTATGGCCAGGCACACATCAGGTCTGGTACACAGCATAGCATACATGATAGAACCTATGGCTGAGGCATAGGGAATGACTTTCATTTTCTCTCTATCTTCTGTAGTGGTCGGGCTTTGAGTCTGACTCAACTTCACACCTTGTAATACAGGCAAGAACCCTTTCTTTGACTGATCCATTTTGAACTTCTTCAAAACTTTATCAAGGTATATGCTTTGTGAAAGTCCTATTAAGCGTCTTGATCTATCTCTATAGATCTTGATGCCCAATATATAAGCAGCTTCACCGAGGTCTTTCATTGAAAAATTCTTATTTGAGTATCCTTTTATGCTATCCAGAAATTCTATATCATTTCCAATCAACAATATGTCATCCACATACAATATCAGAAATGCTACAGAGCTCCCACTCACTTTCTTGTAAATATAGGCTTCACCGTAAGTCTGTATAAAACCATATTCTTTGATCACCTCATCAAAGCATATATTCCAACTCCGAGATGCTTCACCAGTCCATAGATGGATCGCTGGAGCTTGCATACTTTGTTAGCACATTTAGGATCGACAAAACCTTCTGGTTGCATCATATACAACTCTTCTTTAAGATATCCATTAAGGAATGCAGTTTTGACATCCATTTGCCAGATTTCATAATTGTAAAATGCGGCAATTGCTAACATGATTCGGACGGGCTTAAGCATCGCTATGGGTGAGAAAGTCTCATCGTAGTCAACTCCTTGAACTTGTCGAAAACCTTTCGCGACAAGTCGAGCTTTATAGACAGTAACATTACCATCAGCGTCAGTCTTCTTCTTGAAGATCCATTTATTCTCTATGGCTTGCCGATCATCGGGCAAGTCCACCAAAGTCCACACTTTGTTCTCATACATGGATCCTATCTCAGATTTCTTGGCCTCAAGCCATTTATCGGAATCTGTGCTCATCATAGCTTCTTCGTAATTCGTAGTTTCACCTTGGTCTAGTAACATGACTTCCAGAACAGGATTACCGTACCACTCTGGTGCGGATCGTGCTCTGGTTGACCTATGAGGTTCAGTAGTAACTTGATCTGAAGTTTCATGATCAACATCATTTGCTTCCTCTCTAGTTGGTGTAGGCATCACTGGAACAATTTTCTGTGATGTGCTACTCTCCAATTCGAGAGAAGGTACAATTACCTCATCAAGTTCTACTTTCCTCCCACTCACTTCTTTCGAGAGAAACTCCTTCTCTAGAAAGGATCCATTCTTAGCAACAAAGATTTTGCCTTCGGATCTGTGGTAGAAGGTGTACCCAATTGTTTCCTTAGGGTATCCTATGAAGACGCACTTCTCCGATTTGGGTTCGAGCTTATCAGGCTGAAGCCTTTTGACATAAGTGTCGCAACCCCAAACTTTAAGAAATGACAACTTAGGTTTCTTACCAAACCACAGTTCATACGGTGTCGTCTCAACGGATTTATACGGTGCCCTATTTAACGTGAATGCGGCTGTCTCTAATGCATAACCCCAAAACGATAGTGGTAAATCGGTAAGAGACATCATAGATCGCACCATATCTAATAAAGTACGGTTACGATGTTCGGACACACCATTACGTTGTGGTGTTCCAGGTGGCGTGAGTTGTGAAACAATTCCACATTGTTTTAAATGAAGGCCAAACTCGTAACTCAAATATTCGCCTCCGTGATCAGATCGTAGAAACTTTATTTTCTTGTTACGATGATTCGCCACTTCACTCTGAAATTCTTCAAACTTTTCAAATGTTTCAGATTTGTGTTTCATTAAGTAGATATACCCATATCTACTCAAATCATCTGTGCAGGTCAGAAAATAATGATACCCGTCGCATGCTTCAACACTCATTGGACCGCATACATCGGTATGTATTATTTCCAATAAGTCGTTAGCTCGCTCCATAGTTCCGGAGAACGGAGTTTTAGTCATCTTGCCCATGAGGCATGGTTCGCAAGTATCAAATGATTCATAATCAAGTGATTCCAAAAGCCCATCTGCATGGAGTTTCTTCATGCGCTTTACACCAATATGACCTAAACGGCAGTGCCACAAATATGTTGCACTATCATTATCAACTTTGCATCTTTTGGCATCAATATTATGAATATGTGTACTACAATCGAGATTCAACAAGAATAGACCACTCTTCAAGGGTGCATGACCATAAAAAATATTATTCATATAAATAGAACAACCATTATTCTCCAACTTAAATGAATAACCATCTCGCAATAAACAAGATCTAGATATAATGTTCATGCTCAACGCGGGCACCAAATAACAATTATTGAGGTCTAAAACTAATCCCGAAGGTAGATGTAGAGGTAGCGTGCCGACGACGATCACATCAACCTTGGAACCATTTCCGACGCGCATCGTCACCTCGTCCTTAGCCAATCTTCATTTATTCCGCAGCCCCTATTTCGGGTTACAAATATGAGCAACCGAACCAGTATCAAATACCCAGGCGCTACTACGAGCATTAGTAAGGAACACATCAATTACATGTATATCAAATATACCTTTGTTCACTTTGCCATCCTTCTTATCCGCCAAATACTTGGGGCAGTTCCGCTTCCAGTGACCACTCCCTTTGCAGTAGAAGCACTCAGTTTCAGGCTTGGGTCCAGCTTTGGGTTTCTTCACGGGAGTGGCAACTTGCTTGCCATTCTTCTTGAAGTTCCCTTTCTTTCCCTTGCCCTTTTTCTTGAAACTAGTGGTCTTGTTAACCATCAACACTTGATGCTCCTTCTTGATTTCTACCTCTGCGGCCTTAAGCATTGCGAAGAGCTCAGGAATTCTTTTGTTCATCCCTTGCATATTATAGGTCATCATGAAGCCTTTGTAGCTTGGTGGCAGTGATTGAAGAACTCTGTCAATAACACAATCAACTGGAAGATCAACTCCCAGCTGAGTCAAGTGATTATAATACCCAGACATTCTGAGTATGTGTTCACTGACAGAACTGTTCTCCTCCATCTTGCAGCTATAGAACTTGTTGGAGACTTCATATCTCTCAACCTGGGCATTTGCTTGAAATATTAACTTCAACTCCTGGAAAATCTCATATGATCCATGATGTTCAAAATGTCTTTGAAGTTCCGGTTCTAAGCCGTAAAGCGTGGCACACTGAACTATTTAGTAGTCATCAGATCGAGCTTGCCAGATGTTCATAACATCATCTTCAGCTCCTGTAGCAGGCCTTTCACCTAGCGGTGCATCAAGGACATAATTCTTCTGTGCAACAATGAGGATAATCCTCAAGTTACGGACCTAGTCCGTGTAGTTGCTACCATCATCTTCCAACTTAGCTTTCTCTAGGAACGCATTAAAATTCAGGGAAACAGTAGCTCGGGCCATTGATCTACAACATAGATATGCAAAACTATAAGACTAAGTTCATGATAAATTAAGTTCAATTAATCAAATTACTAAAGAACTCCCCCTTAAATAAACATCCCTCAAGTTATCTAAGTGATACGTGATCCAAATCAACTAACCCAAATCCGATCATCACATGAGATGGGGTAGTCATCAATGGTGAACATATCTATGTTGATCATATCTACTATATGACTCACGTTCAACCTTTTGGTCTCCAGTGTTCCGAGACCATGTCTGTACATGCTAGGCTCGTCAAATTTAACCCAAGTATTCTGCATGTGCAAAACTGTCTTACACCCGTTGTATGTGAACGTAGAGTCTATCACACCCAATCATCACGAGGTGCTTCGAAATGACGAACTTTAGGAATGGTGCATACTCGGGGAGAACACTTTTATCTTGAAATTTAGTGAAGGGATCATCTTATAATGCTACCGCCGTTCTAAGCAAAATAAGATGCATAAAGGATAAACATCACATGCAATCAAAATATGTGACATGATATGGCCATCATCATCTTGTGCTTTTGATCTCCATCTCCAAAGCATCGTCATGATCTCCATCGTCACCGGCTCTACACCTTGATCTCCATTGTTGCGTCGTGGTCGTCTCGCCAACTATTGCTTCTACAACTATCGCTAATGCATAGTGATAAAGTAAAGCAATTACATGGCGTTTGCATTTCATACAATAAAGAGACAACCATAAGGCTCCTGCCGGTTGCCGATAACTTACAAAACATGATCATCTCATACAATAACAAATATCACATCATGTATTGACCATATCACATCACAACATGCCTTGCAAAAACAAGTTCGACGTCCTCTACTTTGTTGTTGCAAGTTTTACGTGGCTGCTACGGGCTTCTAGCAATAACCGTTCTTACCTACGGCAAAAACCACAACGGTGATTCATCAAGTTTGCTATTTTAACCTTCTTCAAGGACCGACCGCAGTCAAATTTGATTCAACTAAAGTAGGAGAAACAGACACGTGCCAGCCACCTTTATGCAAAACTAGTTGCATGTCTGTCGGTGGAACCGGTCTCATGTGCGTGGACATGTAAGGTTGGTCCGGGCCGCTTCATCCCACAATACCGCCGAATCAAAATAAGATGTTGGTGGTAAGCAGTATGACTATCACCGCCCACAACTCTTTGTGTTCTACTCGTGCATATCATCTACGCATAGACCTGGCTCAGATGCCACTGTTGGGAAACGTTGCATGGAAAACAAAAAAAATTCTACGCACACGCAAGATCTATCAAGGAGATGCATAGCAACGAGAGGGGAGAGTGTGTCTACGTACCCTCGTAGACCGTAAGAGGAAGCATTTCACAACACGGTTGATGTAGTCAAACTTTCTTCGCGATCCAACCGATCTAGTACCGAACGTACGACACCTCCATGTTCAGCCCACGTTCAGCTCGATGACGTCCTCCGCCTTCTTGATCCAGCAAGACGGTGAGGTAGTAGATGAGTTCCGTCAACACAACGGCATGGTGACGGTGATGGTGAAGTGATCTCCGCAGGGCTTCGCCTAAGCACTATGAAAATATGACCGGGGGTGTAAACGGTGGAGGGGGGCGCCACACATAGCTGACAATTGATCTGAGGTGAGCTAGCCGCCCCCTCCCACATATATATAGGTGGGAGGGGAAGGGGTGGCAGCCTGGCGCACCACATAGGTGGCCGGCCGGCCCTAGGGCTCCTGCCCTGGCCGCGCCCCTTTCCTTGTATGAACAAGGGGGGAGGAAAGAGGGGGGGAGAGGGAAGGAAGCAGGAGTCCTACTCCACACTTTCCTTTCCCTCCCCTATTTCCTTCTCCACCTAGGCCGGCCTGCTATGGGGGTGCACCAGCCCCTTGTGGCTGGTGCGTTTCCTCTCTTGGCCCATAAGGCCCATAACTTTTGCCGGGGGTGCCTGGAACCTTTTCGGTGATCCTATAAGTACCCGGTAACCCCCCGAAACACTTCTGGTGTCCGAATACTATCGTCCTATATATCAATCTTTACCTCTCAACCATTTCGATACTCCTCGTCATGTCTGTGATCTCATCCGAGACTCCGAACAACATTCGGTCACGAAATCACATAACTCATATAATACTATATCGTCATCGAACGTTAAGCGTGCGGACCCTACGGGTTCGAGAACTATGTAGACATGACCGAGACACCTCTCCGGTCAATAACCAATAGCGGAACCTGGATGCCCATATTGGCTCCTACATATTCTACAAAGATCTTTATCGGTCGAACCGTTATGACAACATACGTAATTCCCTTTGTCCATTGGTATGTTACTTGCCCGAGATTCAATCGTCGGTATCTCTATACCTAGTTCAATCTTGTTACCGGCAAGTTTCTTTACTCGTTCCATAATACATCACCTCATGACTAACTCCTTAGTCGTTTGCTTGCAAGCTTATGATGTGTATTACCGAGAGGGCCAGAGATACCTCTCCGATACTCTGAGTGACAAATCTTAATCTCGATCTATGCCAACTCAACAAACACCTTCGAAGATACCAGTAGAGCATCTTTATGATCACCCAGTTAGGTTGTGATGTTTGATAGCACACAAGGTATTCCTACGGTATTCGGGAGTTGCATAATCTCATAGTCGAAGGAATATGTATTTGACATGAAGAAAGCGATAGCAATGAACTGAACGATCATTATGCTAAGCTAACGGATGGGTCTTGTCCATCACATCATTCTCCTAATGATGTGATCCCGTTATCAAATGACAACACATGTCTATGGTTAGGAAACCTTAACCATCTTTGATCAACGAGCTAGTCTAGTAGAGGCTTACTAGGGACACAATATTTGTTTATGTATTCACACATGTATTTAAGTTTCCAATCAATACAATTCTAGCATGAATAATAAACCTTTATCATGAATAAGGAAATATAAAATAACAACTTTATTATTGCCTCTAGGGCATATTTCCTTTAATTGTACCGGGAAGCTTCCGGAGGATTCTGAAGGGGTCCGAAAGTCCACAAGTGGGTCCACCACGTCTCGAGGGCCAGCATGGCCTAAGGGGAGGAGCCCTGGCCTCTTTGGGCTAGGCGCACCAGCCCCAAAGATCCATGCGGCCAAGGGGGAAAGAGTCCCAGCTCCGTACGACGGAAGGGGAGAAGGACTAGGAGTCCAACTCTCCCCCCTTGGTGCGCCAACCATATGGGGTGGAGGGGCTGGACTCCTAGCCCTCCCACGCATATAAATAAAGGGGAAGGGGCACAACAAAGCCCCCCAATAGATTGGACTTGGCTGCTGCCTCATTTCTCCCTCCCGACATAATCCTCATCCCCGTTTTTTCGCTTAGCGAAGCGCTGCCGAAATTCCACCACTACCATCACCACCACGCCATCGTGCTGGTTGTGATCCCATCTACATGCCCACCCTCACTTTCTGGATCAAGGTGTCAGAGACGTCACTAAGCCGCACGTGTGCTAAACTCGGAGGTGCCGTCCGTTCGGCGCTAGATTGATTTGGATCGTGATCGGATCGTGAAGAGTATGACTACACCAACCGCGTTTTATATGCTTCCGCTTTCGTTCTACAAGGGTATGTAGACACACTCCTCTCTCATTGATATGCATATCCTAGATTAGATCTTGGGTGTTCATAGGGAATTTTTTATTTTCATGCAACGTTCCCCATCAGTGGCATCATGAGCTAGGTCTATGGTAGATGATATGCACGAGTAGAACACAAAGAAGTTGTGGGCGTTGATGTTAAGATTGCTTACCTCTATTTGTCTTATGTGGATTTGGTGGTATTGTGGGATGAAGCGTCCTGGACCAACCTTACTTGTCCTCGCACAAGAGACCGGTTCCACCGATAGACATGCAACTTGTATTGCCTAAGGTGGCTGGCGGGCGTGTATGTTTCTCCTACTTTAGTTGGATTCGATTTGACATTAGCGGTCCTTGTAGAAGGTTAAAAGGCAACTTGAATATCACCGTTGTGGCTTTCCATAGGTAAGAACAATTCTTGCTAGTTACCCATAGCAGCCACGTCAAATTTGCAACAACAAAGTAGAAGACGTCTAACTTGTTTTTGCAGGGCACGTTGTGATGTGGTATGGCCAAAATGTGACGTGATATATGTTGATGTATGAGATGATCATGTTTTGTAATAGGTTCATGACTTGCATGTCGATGAGTACGGCAACTGGCAGGAGCCATAGGGTTGTCTTTAATTTATTGTATGACCTGCGTGTCAATCATTAAACTCCATGTAATTACTTTACTTTATCTCTATGCGTTAGCAATAGTTGTAGAAGCAATAGTTGGCGGAGACAACCACGTGATGACCCGATGATGGAGATCATGGTGTCATGCCGGTGATGATGGATATCATGGCTGAAAGTGCAACTAATCCCCGGGTGGTTTTGGTAATTTATAACAACATATAGCTCATTGAACTAATGATCATTCAAGTTTAATATTTCAGAAAGTTCAATGAATGGCATGGCATGGACTAGAGATGTGGACCCCTCAAAATGCTAAGGACACATATTGGCAAAAGCTCAAGACTATTCATTTCTATTTTAGTGATCCAAGATCACATTGAGTCCATAGGAAAGCCAATACTATTAAAAGTGGATGAGGTGTTGCTTAATGGCTTGCTTGCACAAATGCTTAGTGATATTGCTCCAAAACCCTCAACCACTTTCTCATTCCAAATATGTCAAAATCCCAAACTCCAACTCGGCCCCACCGATTCATTCTATCCGGAGCCACCGAGTTCATATGACATAGCCACTGCCAGAAACCCTAATAGTTCGGTTACACCGATACGGATCTCGGTCTCATCGAGATGGCCTTGCCAACTCTCTGTTGCCTGTTGCAATTATTTTGGTCTCACTGAATAGCGATCGGTCTCACCGAGATGGCTTGACCAACTCTCTGTTGCTCAATTGCTTCACTTCGGTCTCACCGAGTTGATGCAATCGGCGCCATCAAGATGAGGTTTTCCCTAAGCCCTAGCACATCGGTCCCACCGAGTTGTTACAGTCGATCCCACTGAGATTCCTAACGTTCACATTTTGAACTAAATTGGTCTCACCGAGTTCTTCTATTCGGTCTGACCGAGTTGGGTCAAATGTGTGTAACGGTTGGATTTTGTGTGGAGGCTATATATACCCCTCCACCCCCTTCTCCATATGTGATAGAGCCATGAGAACATGCCTCCACTTCCAGCATACATTTTCTGAGAGAGAACCACCTACTCATGTGTTGAGATCAAGATATACCAATCCTACCACAAGAATCTTGATTTCTAGCCTTCCCCAGGTTGCTTTCCACTCAAATCATCTTTCCATCATATCCAAATCTGTGAGAGAGAGTTGAGTGTTGGGGAGACTATCATTTCAAGCACAAGAGCAAGGAGTTCATCATCAACACACCATTTATTACCTTTTGGAGAGTGGTGTCTCCTAGATTGGTTAGGTGTCGCTTGGGAGCCTCCGACAAGGTTGTGGAGTTGAACCAAGAAGTTTGTAAGGGCAAGGAGATCGCCTACTTCTTGAAGATCTACCCGAGTGAGGCAAGTCCTTCGTGGGTGATGGTCATGGTGGGATAGACAAGGTTGCTTCTTCGTGGACTCGTCGTGGCTGGAGCCCTTCATGGACACGCGCAACTGTTACCGTTCGTGGGTTGAAGTCTCCATCAACGTGGATGTACGATAGCACCACCTATCGGAACCACGCCAAAAATCTCCGTGTCTACATTGCGTTTGCACTCTCCAAACCCTTCCCTTTACCTTCATATGCAATGTTTTACTTTTCGCTGCTACACTCTTAGAATTGCATGTGTAGGTTGATTGCTTGACTTGTGCAAATTGCTAAAATCTGCCCACAACTAAAATTGGGAAATGTTAGTTTTTTATTTGGTCAAGTAGTCTAATCACCCCCCTCTAGACCTACTTTCGATCCTACAAGTAGTATCACCCCCCATCTAGACCTATTTGCCTTGATTTCCATAGCTTTGGTGATCATAGCCTTGGTTTCACAACCTAGGAGAGTATGGCGTCTAGCGAGGGAAATTACCACCGTAGAGGTCCTTACTTTGATGGTACTAATTTTGCTCGTTGGAAGCATAAGATGAAAATGCATATTCTTGGTTATAACCTCGCCGTTTGGGCTATTGTGCGAATTGGCTTGCAAGGTGATTTCTTCGAGGATGAAAAAGAACTGGATCGTGAAGCGTCCGCGGGAGAAATGAAGATGTTGCAATACAATGCTCAAGCTTGCGATATTCTCTTCAATGGATTGTGCCCCGAAGAATTCAACAAAACCAGCCGCCTTGAGAATGCAAAGGAAATTCAGGATACCTTGGTTGATATGCACAAAGGTACCAAGTCTGTCAAGGAATCCAAATTGGATGTGCTTCAAAGTCAACTTGACAAGTTCAAGATGAAGGATAGTGAAGGAGTCGTTGAGATGTACTCTAGTCTTGCTCTCATCACAAATGAGATTGCCGGCTTAGGAAGCGAAGAGATGACCGGAAATTCATCATCAAGAAGATTCTAAGAGCCTTGGATGGAAAATATGACACCGTGTGCACCTTGATCCAAATTATGCCCAATTACAAAGATCTTAAGCCCACGGAAGTCATCGGTAGAATTGTTGCTCATGAGATGTCACTCAAGGATAAGGAAGAGCTCCACAACAAGTCAAGTGGTGCTTACAAAGCTTCAAGTGATGCTCCTACAACATCAAGTGAGAAGCAAGTCTTCAATGAAGAATTGAGCTTAATGGTGAAGAACTTCAACAAGTTCTACAAGAATAGAAGCAAAGAGAGAAGCTCCAAGTCAAGATCCTACAATGACAAAAGATCTTCTAGTCGTGATCGTAATTGCTACAATTGTGGAAGACCCGGACACTACTCCAGTGAGTGTACGGCTCCCTACAAGAAAAGAGAAGATTCACCAAAAAGGAGAAGTAGAAGAGATGAATCACCTCCAAGAGAGAGAAGGAGTAGATATGATCGTTATGAGTGAAGACCTTCTCGTAGAAGCAAGGATTCGGAAATGAAGGACAAGTCATCAAAGAGTTACACAAGACAAAGACATTAACCTCATGTTGGTGAATGGGTATCTGGTTCTGACTCCGACAACTACTCCAAGAGAAGTTATCACTCCGACTCCGAATATACTCAAGATGAAGGTGTTGCCGGTCTTGCACTTGTGTCATCCAACTCCTACGACATATTTGATTCACCAAATGAAGGAATTGGAAGATGCTTCATGGCTAACGGCCCTAAGGTATCACACCCCGAGTATGTTGATTTCAATAGTGATGAAGATGATTTGCTAGGTGATGATGATTTACTTGTTGATAACACTAGTGATGAAAACTATGATGAACTTGCTAATAATCATGCTAATCAAGATGAAACGAATGACAATGATAAGAAGGAGATTGAGTGTCTAACTAAAGAACAAAACACTCTTAAGTTAGCTCATGAAACAACTCTAGAGGATCATAGAGAGCTCCTAAGGACTCATGAGAAGCTACGCTTCGAGAAGCTAAATTTAGAGCAAGAGCATGGGTTCCTAAAAGCTATCAATGATGATCTTCGAAAGAAGAGTTTTTCTTACATTGCCAAATGTCTCCTCTTGTCTACTTATATGCCACAAGTAAAATCTAGCAATAAGAGCAAGAAAGATTCTTCTTCTAGTAGTCACAATAACAATGTTAAATCCAATATTGTTGCTTCTAGTAGTTCTCTTGATTCCACTAATGATTCTCTTAGCCAGGTTACACTTGAGCAAGAAAATAGCTTATTGAAGGGAATTATAGAGAAAGGTGTTTACAAGAGCCTTGCTGAAAGTAAGCAATTTGAGGAAACTGTACGCAAGCAAGGAAGGCACCGGAAGAATCAGGGTGTTGGTTTTGAACGAAAGTTCAATGCTAATGGAGTTGAGTGGGAAGAAGATCAATACCCCAAGAGGAAGCTTGTTCCTCAACAAGAGAAGTATGATCCCACTTCTTTCAAGGGAACACAAGCTCAAGATGATCTTCCACCACAAGACCACAAGCTAAAAGGCAAGGACAAGCTTCAAGAAGAGATTGATTCATTTGAAGAAGCTCCTAAGGCCATGGTCAAGTGGGTTCCCAAGACTACGTCAAGTTCTACTTCATCAAGTACGACTACAACTCCAAGGATTTCCATCAAGTTGATGTGGATCCCAAAGAAGAAGAACTAGAGTGTTCTTGAGGGTGACTCCACCAACATACTTCAATCATATTCTTTTTGGCAAGGATAAGTGCAATCATCTTTCATATCTTGCGCTAGTTCATGGAGTCACAAACCCTCTTGTTGGTAAGACAAGGGACAAGGTAACCTAATGCTTTCAATGACATCATCATATGTGTAATTCACTCTATGTCTATGGATATCCTTGTATGTTCCTTGTGGGACTAACCCATGTAGGTATTGAAAGTGCAACACTCCAATGGATTGCTCCAAAAGATCTACATCAACATTGAGCATCCACATCTTCACTATCTACATGAAGTCATCATCAACAAAACCCAAGGTTAGTTAATCCCTCTTAGGGGGGATATCACATCGACGGGGAGCTTTGTTCTAAAGATTGAGCTAAAGCAACTCTAATGGCGTGAACACAACAATGCTTTATGTAAAAGTGGTAACCCCACTCACTACAAAAAAAAAGACACATCCGTGACATTTTGGGCCGAATGAATTTTTTTCTGTCATGCTTATGACACTTCTATGACGATAATTGTGACAAAAGCACGTATCATCTTAGATGTGGTGGGCTCCTACTTCTATGATAAAAAATCATGACAGAAAATGGGCTTTTCGTCGTGGGCGGGCCAGGGATGCACCTACATGACATTCTTTGGGCCGTCCATGACGGAAAAAATCGTGGTAGAAGCGAGGGCAAGGAAAATTTTGAGGAGTTCCCGGTTACGGTGGGTGGTCGGGGCCGAGCGATGCATGGAGGGATTGCGCGTTTCTCTCGTACACGTACGCGCGTGGGTACGAGGCGTTGGGCTCTAACGAAACCCGAGAGAGGCGTTCGCTTACTGAACCCGAGCGATTGCACTAGCTACGTTACTGAACCTGAGCGATCGATCCCTGGCTGTTAACTAAACCCGAGCGATTCCTTCGCTACTGCTGCTAACTGAAGCCGATTGAACCTACTGCTGCCTCTTGATGAACAGTGACCGTTGTTGGGGTTGGATGAATAGTCCCGATGGGGGTTGGATGAACAGGACCCGATGGTAGTAGAGGTCGTTGCCGCTGGATGAACAGGACCCTGATCAAGAGGAGGCCGCCACACACCCGAGCCAGTTGGGGGTTGATGAACAAGACCCCGTGGAGGGCTGGTTGAACAGGACCCCGTGTGGAGGGCTGGTTGAACAGTAGCCGGTGGAGGCTGGATGAACAGGACCCCCGTGGTGAACAGTAGCTGGTGGAGGCTGGAGGAAGTCGATGGTGGATGAACAGTAGCAGGTGGAGGCTGGAGAAAGTCGACGATGGATGAACAGTAGCTCGTGGAGGCTGGAGCGAGGCAGTAGACGGTGGATGAACAGTAGCCTGTGGAGTCCCATTTTGCGGTACGCCACACCCCTCCCGATGAACAGGACCCCCGTTTCGACCGTAGGCACTCCAACACAAGTCTGTTTCCTCTGTTTTGTGGTACGCCACACCCCTCTCGATCAACAGCACCCCGTTTCGACCGTAGGCACTCAAACACAAGTCCGTTTCCTCCATTGTGCGGTACGCCAGACCCTTTCCGATGAGCAGGACCCCGTTTCGACCGTACGTGATCGAACAGAAGGCCGTTTTCCTCCGTTTTATGGTACGCCAGACCCCGTTCCGGCTGTTCCGTCCAAGCCAGTTGGCTCCCGTTGAACATGACCCATTCCGACCCAGTGGCTTCGCTCCCGATGAATAGGACACATTCCGACCCAGTCACTTGGCTCCCAGTGAACACGACACTGTTTCCTCCATTCCGACCCAGCCAGTTAGCTGCCGATGAACAGGACAACGTCGCTGCCGTCCGTTGCCTCTCCATGTACACGAGCCCTGGCCGTCCGTATGCGCGAGTATGCGTTTCGAGACCCTGCTCGTATGTACGTACGTGGCCGTATTTTTTGGCGTGTGGCTGTATGTACGTGTACACGGTTTAGACGGGACAGCCTGAACTGCTACGTGGGGGGCTCTACTATGACATGTGCCGCTACTTACTCAGCCACGGTTCGTCGTTGCAGAGCGACCGATCGACCAGTATGTACGTACACGTTCGCGACAAGACAAACAACACTACATACGCTTCGACCGGGTGGGTCCCAGCTGTCAGGGAGGATAAGGACGCACTTCCTTGCGTGCAAAGATATAGCTGCTGGGTCCCAGCTGTCAGGGGGAGGAATCATTTTTTTGCCCATAATAAGGACGCACTTCCTTGAGTGCAAAGTTGTAGCTGGTGGGTCCCAGCTGTCAGGGGGAGAAAACATTATTTTTCAGGGTAAAAAGGATGCAGTTGCATGCATGCGTCCATGGGCGTGGTGCGTCCCCACTGTCAGCCTCTCACGTACAGTCATCTTCCGATGACTCTCATTTGTTGACCACGTTGACCACACCGTGACGAGCACACCAAGGCTGGTGGACAACGGCGAGGCCCCAGACTGGAACGACCCGAAGATGGGGAAGATGCGGCAGTGGAGTCGCAGATGGAGAGGAGTGGTAACCTTGACTAGTTCGGGTGCACGGCAGCACTGCCGCCCACGGAAGACAGGAGCAAGAACAGAGGTTGAAGAAGCAGCACAGCTATTGGATTAACATCCAACGGTCCAGCTGCTAGAATCATTTGTTGATTAAGTTGACAAAGCCCTGCATACGCGTCAGCTTAGTAGGCCCACAAGTCAGCCACCAAATCTGCCGGGTCCCAGCTGTCATCGGGAGGAATAGTTTTTTTGCATAACAAGGAGGCACTTCCTTCCGTGCGAAGATACAGCCGGTGGGTCCCAGCTGTCAGGGGGAGGAAACATTTTTTTCAGCTTAATAAGGAGGAACTTTCCTTGCGTGCGACCATGGACCTCGTGGGTCCCAGCTATCAGGCTCTCCACGTACAGTCCTCTTCCGACGACTCCCGTTTGTTGACCACGCCGTGCCGAGCGCAGCAAGGCGGTGGACGACGGCGAGGCCCTGGACGGGAACGACCCGGAGATGGGAAGACACAGCAGTGGAGTAGCAGATTGAGAGGAGTACAAGGGTTATAACTGGTTCTGGTGTGGCGTGGGGCTGCAGTCGGTGGAGAATAACAGGAGGTGTGGAGGGGTGGAGGGATAGCCTGGTCGGCGGTGGGGTAGCGCTTCGCAGCGATGCGTGCTAAGCAAAGCCGCTAGCCGCTGGAGGCCGGAGCAGGCGGCCCCGGCGACGCTAGAGGAAGAAGACAAGAGATTGAAGGTGCATGCCGGCCGTTGGATATAAATCCAATGGATGTGGATGTCAGAATCATTTGTTGACTAAGTTGACAACGCCTTGCGTAGGCTTGGATCTATTAGCCCACATGTCAGCCTGCAAAAATGTGGCATATATTTAACCCATGTTTTCTAGAATTTACAGTCCATTTGCTGGGCTGGGTGAACAAATAATTTCGTGTCAATGCGACCCATTTAATATTTTCTAAGAAATCCCAGCCCATTTGCACTTTCTTGAAATACACGTGGGCTTGTTCTATATTTAATGTTAGGTTAGAAGGAGCAATTAATATTAAAAAATAAACCGGAGCTACAAATTTTATTATATATAAAATTAACAAATTAGCGAGTTATTGCTCAAAAGAAAAAAGAGCGCGTTATTATTAATTGGTCCTTAAAATCTTCACAAACTTTTGTACGCAATCACCAGGATTTTCCTTGCCTGTGAGTCAAAAACAACCAGGATTTTCCTTGCCAACTTCTGTTAAACATTTACTTTTATAAGTTAATAAGACGTGGGATGTTTTCATAATGTATATATAAGTCTCTATTAAATATACGATAATAGTAATAATATAAATATATATAATATGGTTAGAAGGGAAAACATAAATTGGACACTGCATTATTATTCTTATATATAGATAAATAGAACAGAGATCTGCGTTTTATTAAAAAAATACATTGAGCTGCCGATGTTTAAGAAAAAGTAAAACCTACGCTGGGAGGCCCATAGGCCGGTACGTACATGATGGACCTCAAAAAATAAGTTGAAACCACTGTCTCGGTATGTCGTGGGCTACGCATGTTAAAAAACAAAACCTAGGCCTAGCTGATATTTGTTCGCCCTCTGAAAAAAATGATACCAGCTAGATCACCGATACCCTTTTCCCGCAACAAAAAAAAAGATCCCCGATACCCCTGAAAAAAAGCTCCTCGATGACAGTCATCGTTGGAAATTTATTTTGTTTATTGACTAGGTTGACAAACCCGTGGGCCCCAACGTAGTATACAATTAGGAGGAAGCTTTTTTTCCAATGAGGCACTTGCTTGCGTACGGCTTGGACCTGGTGGGTCTCCACTGTCAGCTTCTCGGCGTACAGCCCTCTCCAGATTCCTCTCGTTTGTTGAGCATGTTGACAACGGCATACGGCGGCACCACGGCGAGCGCACACGGACGGGAAAGAACCGGAGCCGGGGAAGACACCTTCATTCTTTCGAACATACCGCACTAGCTCGGTGGCTGCAACCCTCTCACCCAAAAGCTGTACTACCCGGGTTCGATTCCAACTAGTGTAGTTGAAAAATATCTAACACTTGCCAAAATTTCATCCCTAGTTTACCCAGTTTTTCGCACACTCAACATTGTCTTGCCATTTTGAAAATAGCATATCTTTTTGACTTTGCATCATATGAAGATGTGCTATACATGAATGTTGATCAGCATGATGTTAACTTGTTGTTAATTCCATTTTTTACCATGAATAAAATTTCCAACATTCTGTTATCCATGTTTGAAAAGTGTGTGTTGATTTAAATGCTCTGCCTCTGAAACATGCAGTTTCTTATCTGAAAATCACTTGGACAAGCAGCCATAGCCGATGTTGGATTCGATGCCGCGCTTCTTCAATCCCCCGGCAGCGCGAGGGGGAAATAAACTTTCGTCCCGTGCTGCCGGTTGGGGAATGGAGTGAACTAGATTAAAGAGGGGGCCTGCGGCGCGACTGAAGAAGCACATCAGACGCGATTTTTTTTCAGTGGATGGCTCTCGATGGCGTTTTTTTACTTGCCTCTGCACCATACAACTTGTATTTTTAGCCTCCCAGTCCGTGGTGGACCAGCAACCCATTTGTTGGGCGGTCCAACCTACAGAAAGCAGCACTTGATTTTTCATCAAGGCCCAAAAACAACGCAGTACTATGTTTGTTTTGAGGCCGAAAACATTACGGCAGGGGTTGAGGGGGGGAGGGGGGAAGACAGAGCAAAAAGATAAAAAAGAGCTGATGCGCCGTTGCTACCCTAACAAGCAGGTGCAATTCTTCTCGAGAAGAAGGTGTGCCATTGACACTCACATGTCACAATCCCACAGTAGACATTCTAACAAGTTCACACACAAGTACAACAGAAAAGGTAAACATTTGTATCAAACTCAGGTTCACAGGACACATTCATATTCATAGCCTACATTCACAATCAACAACTCAAAAGATTCATATATACACAAGTTCAACATGTCTATGGATCCAAATGATTGATAGATCACAAGACAATATTCATAGATAATTCACAAAAAGATTCAGATATACACATGTTCACCATGTTTATGCATCCAAATGATTGAGATCACAGCCAATATCATCCATGGACAAACTTTAATTACCTAGGGTACAGACTGGTAAATGGTGTTCACTCGGTGGTACTTCTTGCTAAAATTAATGCTTGTACGAGTACATAAGAGGCAGCACAGACAATCTGAACATTGCTTGTAGGTTTATCCTCGAGATAGTGGCCTCGATGCCGAGGGAGGTTTGAGCAACTTGGCCACTACTTTCATCCAACTAGTTTACTGGCTCATCTTGGTCCTGTAGCTCGCAAAAATTCTACATTGCAGACAAGAATGGAGGCGGTTGATAAAATGAACCACCCAAATTTTTTGTGCAGTTCAACTGAAATGGAGCATCCCTGGCATGCAGACTGATTAAGTGCCAGATGAATACACGTGTCAACCAACTTGTCTGTAATCTTTAGACTCCATGCCATACAGTTCGCTACCATATGTGCCGATAACCAAAAGGCACAAGTTGGGACCAAAGACTGGACTGCGTTTTTCTGGGCTATGCGCCAAGCAATATTGTTGGCGTTCACTCTGGCACTTCTTCTTGTCAACATAGATGCTTGTCTGAGTGAACTTTGGAGTACATAGCAGCAGCATAAGTATCTGTCCATCTGATCTTTTTGTGCAGTTATACTGAAATCGCCCAATGTAATGATTTGCCTGCGAGTTCAGGCTCCAAGTTACTCCTTTATGAAATCGACAAACAGTAGCACAATACCAAATTACCAATACATATGACAAGCACAATAATCAGGATAAAGACTGGTACCAACCTGTGTGAGGTAGCATATCAATTACTATTTTCTTTGACTGGAAGCCAAGATAAGCGACTGACAGGAAAGGAAGGATGTAGTCGAGGCAATGAAGCACCCAAAGTTTTTGTGCAGTTCCACCAAAATTGAGCATCCCTGTTGGCACATATATTGAGAGAGTGAGATTACTGTAATAGTGGGACTAGTTGATGAAACATACACTAACAAATAGAAGCACCCTCATTATCTTAATGGGTAAAGTTAGCAACATAGTAGTCTTGCTTAAAGAGAGGTATTAGTTTATTTAATCAGTGCCAATTAGCTCAACACTCAAAGCATTGCCATGTATCATTGGTTGCAAAACTTTAACGTGCAAAGATAAAGGAGTTTCTCATGACAGTAGCAACACAGTAGCACGATACAAATAGAGATGACAGCAAACTAATATGGATGAAGGCCTTAGGCCGGTACCAACCTGAGCAAAAAAGCTTATTCAAGTAGTCCCAGAAGAGATGATAAAGCACTCACTGGAATCATTCAATAGTATATATTTTTGTGCACTTCAAATGTATGGTTGACATCACTCTTGTTTACCAGTGGTGAGATTATATCGAAAGATTATCAAGAACTTCCAGCAGAGTTAAAGCACTGGCTGGGATGCAATTCATTGTATTCTCTTGTGCAGTTCCACTAAAATGTACGATTGGCACAACATGATCCCTGTTTGCACAAGTAGGAACAAGGTAAAACCTTCATTAGCTTAGTGAGAAAGGATAGAAAGACATTAGCATATTACTTTAACAGTAGCATCAAATTCATGATGGACAATACGCAGAACATTGCCTCATTGAACCAGTGGCAATAAATTGACATGCAAAACAATAGCATTATTATGTCATGACACTACCAAGATTCTCTTCCTGCTCCACCACATGATTCACCACCACAGACACACATACACACATACATGATTCAACATAGGGTGCTACTAATGATTTGTTTAACTCCGACAGGAAAATTAGGCAGCAATAAATTAGTGCTACTTAAGTACTCCTAATTAATTAAGTGACCTTGCAGGAGAGACAGCAGAAGTGGAAGGGCTCCTGGAGGATTGTCTCACATGTAAGGGAGACGTTGCCGGAGCCCTTGAATGGCCTCGACTGAGGCCTCGGCTTCAGCAAGATCACCTTGGCACTGTTGATCGTGTAGAGCTGGGTCACACATGCATCCAGAATCCAGTTAATTAGTATGATGTGTCGTCAAGCCAAGTACTACTCTGCTGCATTTCTCTATCTATCTCTACTCTTATAAAAAACAGAGTTGGTGATGATGGTGTGCCTGCCATCCTGCAATATAGGCCATCCGATTTATATATAGGAAGGAAACTATGGCAATTTTGCAAAAAGATACCCACACCCCTCTCCACATTTGCAAATAAGGCCTTCCCTCGTTCATCCTTTTCTCTCACAAGATAAACTACTCATACAAATGCATCTTGATGCTACGTGCAATGCACGAGCATCTTGCTAGTCTTCCAAGTAAATTAAGAATAGTAGCAACACATCAATACAATACCACTAGCAAGATGTCAGGATAACATAGGACGGTACCATCGTGTGATCTTCTTCATTTCCTCCTCCTTCTTCTTCTTCTTCTTCTTATTCTTCTTCTTCTTCTTCTTCTTCTTCTTCGTCTTCCTCTTCATGCTCTGTTTCTCTTTCTCCTCACAAGTTGGTGAAACCAAGTACATGATTGGCCTTCTATTTCAGAATTGGTTTTGTCAGTGAGGGAGTACAAGTGTACTAGTAAACAATAGCATTATTTTCTCATGGCAGTCACAAAATAGAGGTGAACACATGCATTAAATATCATTCTTACCTAAAGGAAGGTTATGGTGCCAATATGGAGGATGAAGATTGGAACACAGATCTCCCTTTGTGCAGTTCCACCGAAATGAACCAATGGTTCCATTCTGACATTCCAGTTAAACATCACAAAAGTCACTTCTTTTAAGAAGTGTTTTGTGTAGTGCACCAAAAGGTCGCAATAACAACGAGGTGAAATGGATATCCCTTTTGCACAAAAAGCTACAGAGGAAACAGTCAGAGTCTCAAATAATTACTGGCAAAAACAATTGGTTAAACTTGTCATGGCTTATAACAGTGGCATGGCTTCATTTTACCAGGGGCATTAGATTAAGAATAGCTAAATATTTGCTATAAGGGCATGAGACAGTGGGTGCACCAGCAGTCCAGCACCATGTACCTAAACCGGGGCATAAAGTGGTGATTTAGAGTTTGTTGCCCCGAGAAACAAACATCCAAGAAACATATCTGGGTTGGTCCCATTTTTGTTCACTCTAGCCACCTATTCCTATGTGTGGATAGCAAATCTAGTCCTTGTCATACCACTGTGTACAACGTTTCCCCTATATTTCCCTTTTCGACCAAGAGACCGGTTGGATGACCAGTCTGTACTACTTTCACCCCCTTTCTTTCCTATTTGTACCAAGTCCGATGTACATACTAAATTTCCCCCTTTATTTCTTGTTTGAACCAAGTACAAGATTTGACTCCATGAAGTAGCTTTACCTCTAAAAATAGAAAAAAATTAGGTGACATTGGACCATCCGATCGAGCCTAGCTATGAGGGGGCTGAGAGGTAGAAAATGATGCACATGCAGCAACGTAGCGAGCTGGGGAAGTAGAGCTAGGCCGGTTTCGAAGGAAGATATACCTGAAGGTCGTCGGGGTGTGGATAGGTGGGCGGCGGGAGGCCGGATCCGCCCACACTAGGGCAGCGACGAAGGGATCGGAGGACCTCCCGCGCCAACGCTCGTCCAGAGATAACGGTGCGGCCGGCAGTGGGTCTCCTCCCTCGCTGTCGATGACGGCCTAAACGCTGCCCCTCCTCCCCTTCACCGGCGGAGGGGGATACGTCCGGATTTGTAACCAGCGGTGAGGATAGAAAGACAGTGTTACCACCGCTATCTTGTTTAGATCTGGAGAGGATGAGAGTGTGTGAATAGAGCCACCCTAGCAAGCAAGCGCGGAGGCTCCTGCCTATATATATACCTATAGTGGGGTAGTTTTCTTTTTTCACTCCATCAAAACAATCGTTTAAAATTTTGTACGTGCCAGGTCGCCGTTTTTTTGAGTTGTTGATTGTTTTTTGAGATAGCTACCGCTTATTCCAAGTGGTGTTATGGTGTGCCAGGTCGCACTTTGTATCGTTCAAGTCTGGTACTAGACCCTCCATTAAGTGAACAACCACCACCTCGTAAAAATTGTGAACAAGCCCATGGCTAAAATTATCGGAAACATGGGCTACACCAACATGCATTATTATTTATATTTTCTGTGTGGGAGTATCCTCAAAAAAAAAAGTGAGAGTACAATCTTTATTGGGCCCCTTTGTATTTTGTGCTAAATTTTGACCAAAGATTTAACTGACAAAATGTTACTGCATGTTAACAAAAATTATATCCTTGGATTCGTATTTGAACATAGTTTTCAATGATGTAATTTTTTGTGACATGCATGAACATTTGGTTAGTTAAATTTATAGTCAAAATTTGGCACAGATTATCATAGGGACCAATAAACCAGGACGGAGCTCCTCGTCTGTCGTCCAAACTACTATATGACTAGCCACTCTATTACATGCGGGACATCAAGCATCCGGGCCCGCGTGCCATCCACCAAATCACAGCGAGGTGCTACAGTCGAGACTCACCAGTCACCCTGGTGTGGCCGTCATGACCCGTCATATCACAAAACCCTCACCTTTACCAGCTGTGGTAAAGTGGCCTCGAAGTTGGACTGGACAAAGCAACCATCATTTCACTGGAACGCTCGTTGAAGCCCTTTCTCCCCTTTCTTGAAGAAAACCTCACTCCAGGCTACTCACTTCTGCCATTTTTCTTCTGTACCGACAAAGGAAAGGTGGGCGAATCAATGATGCTACTATATTTTCATTCCAAGAATCTTCTTTTTGCGAAGCACCGACCGATTCTCACTGCCTATTCTTTTCCCATTTTCATTGCGATTGTGGTTTCCTTTCGATTGCTTTTTGTTTGTCAGTTTATTGATGGATCTTGGAGCACTAGGCAAAGAGTTGCTGGCGAACAAGCCACTCGAGATAGAGATCTCCAGGAAACAAGCACCGACCAACGAGTTGGCCATGTTGGCGGGCCAACCCATGGAGACGAAGAACTCCAAGAAACAAGCATTAGCCAAAGAGTTGACGACGTTGGCGAACGAACTCCTCAAAGAAAGCTGGAAGAACAGCAAGGGCCCCACCGTGCCTACCCCAGAAACTCTAATGGCCACCTATGAGAGGCTCAAGGCCGAGTTTGAGGAGATAGTCACCGTTGAGAAGCAGTATTTCCCTGGCAAGGCGATGGCCCCCGGAGGGATGGGATCCCCCCGGTGAGCTGCACAAGGTAAAAAAAATGGCTTACCATAGTTGTGGTTTTTGATTATTTGCAATGTGCTTGCTAATATGTTAGGGTTGTGCAGGTGCCGGTGGACGTCCTTGATGATTCCGATGTCGCGGTCCGTCTTGTGGACATCGCCCCATAGATCATTTTCGATGTCGCGGTCCGTCCTGTGGACATCGCCCCGGAGATCAATTCCGATGCCGCTGTCCGTCCTGTGGACATCGCCCCAGAGATCGATTCCGATGTCGCGGTCCATCCTGTGGACATCGCCCCAGAGATCGATTCCCATGCCACTGTCCGTGCTGTGGTCATTGCCCGAGAGATCGATGACAAAAAATAGTTGGTCGCGCTAATCCTTCAAAATAGTTTGCATTGTGTTTAATTACCAGAACAATGCGTGTTATCAAACCATCTTAGGGCTAGTGCACTGTCTTGTGTGGGCGGTACTTGCTACTTTTGTTTGATAGTGAATCATGCGAACCCTCTCCAAGTTATGGAAACAGATGTATCCTCACCAGCTTTTGATGTAATATATGGCATGCTTAGATGTAAGTTTGAACTTTTTATCATATCAGCAGGGCTTGTTTGATGATTCTTGGTGTTAGTAGGCTAGCTACTATGCGAGCTATAATACTTGCAAACACTCACCAAAGAGAAACGTTGGGGCTGATGAGCTCGTGGTACGCTTATAAGTCTGATCCGTCATCTATCGGCCAATAGCCCAAGCTCCTAAAATTGTAGGCTTAGCGATCGATCAGACAATAGTCCACAATTATACATTAATTCACATCAAACTCAAAGAGTTGGTTCACGGATACATTCACATTAATAGCCAGCAAAATTGGCACGTACTTGTAACATGCGTGAATGAGTAATTTTTTTGTTGGAAGCGTGAATGTGTAGTGACGTCGTACTTTCGGAGTGGCTACAAAGAGTGTGTACGTGTGCTAGAGGGGTTGTGGGATGGAGAGAGATCTAGAGACAGAGAAAGACCCTCCGACCTCCTTTGGTTTGTAGGAATTTTGTAGGAACTCTATAGGATAGGATTTGCAAAGGAAAAATTCCTTTGAAGCCCTTTGGTTTATAGGAATGGATTCCTATTCCTTTGTAGGATAGGAATCAATCCTTCATATTTTGGAGGGAAAAAAATTAGCCTAGACTCAATGGAAAAATTCCTATCCTATGCACCAAATAACATCTCTTTCTCTATAGGAATTGAGATGCATGTCATCTCACTTCCTATGATTTTCCTATTCCTATAAAATTCCTATCCTATGAACCAAAGGAGGCCTCCATTTCTTTCTACTCCTAGGCCTCCTTTGGTTCATAGGGTAGGAATGTTATAGGAATAGGAAAATCATAGGAAGTGAGATGACATGCATCTCAATTCTTATAGAGAAATAGATGTCATTTGATGCATAGGATAGGAATTTTTTTCCATTGAGTCTTAGATAATGTTTTTTTCCTCCAAAATGTGAAGGATTGATTCCTATCCTACAAAGGAATAGGAATCCATTCCTACAAACCAAAGGGCTTCAAAGGAAATTTTCATTTGCAAATCCTATCCTATAGAAATCCTATGAAATTCATACAAACCAAAGGAGGCACTAATCATTAGATTGACAAAGGATATTTTTTGAGAACACAAAATCAAAGCAGTACAGAGACATACAAATCCTAGGCGGGCTAGTTTGGCCTAGTGGGTTTCAGTGATATGACGTGCTACAGTGACGTCCAGTCTTCGCGTGTGGTAGCAGTATTGCGGGTACAGTAAGTTTTCTTGAAGAAGCGGAATTCAACGAAGTCATGATGGTTCCTTCGTCTGACCAACTTACAGTGGGAAAGGTTGGTCCTGCGCTACGACCGGGGTGTACCAGGATAATTTTGTGCATGGCAAGTGGACCAGGATGGTCGACATCCCACATGTCGGCGAATGAAATTATTCTTTCCGATATCGAGGACGAGCAAGGAGTATTCATTGTTTATTTTTGATGAAAGCTATTGACTCCACTGTTACGACGGAGGAGTGTGAAACACGGCAGCCCAGTGAACTTGGCATGTGCACAACTCCCTCCTTCCTCATGTACCATAGTGTTGACTATAAGGTTGGCTATAAGGTTACAACTTTTTCTCACTTTCTCTCTATCTATTTCCTCTCAAATGTTTTTTTTACCTTTTTTTAGACACAATTGTTTTTATACCTTTTTTTAGAATTAGTTTTTTTATACCTAGTAGCACGTGTAGAGACGGGCTCTTGCAGAGCCCACTCCTTCACTTTTTTAATGCCTCTCTCCTCCACATAAGCGGGCTTATAGCCCAGTATTGTACTTGCTATGAATGCGAGCAGCTGGCGCCTGAGGGGGGAGCGCGCGCGGGAGGGGGGAGGGGTTTTCTGGTGGGCCAGGGCGGTCAGAAGCGGGCTTGGAAGCGGTCCGGACTCCCGCATGGCCCACCTCACATTATCACCATATTTCTTGGAGTCCGTGCGCGGCGGGCGGGCGATCTCTTCTCCCTCCCCCGTCTCTCTCTTCTCAGCCGACGCCCGCCGAGCGATTAGATTTCGGCTATCGACGGTTTATTCAATTGCAGTCCCACATGTCAGTGAAAATGCAAGACAACACGTGTCCGCTTTGGTGAGCGGCGTGCGAGCCGGACTGTCTGGGGTGCGACGTGAACGCGATAGGCGTGCTTTAAGTGTGCCGCCTTTTCCTTTTGAACTTGCAAAGTGTAACATTTTTGTGCGATTGATCGATAGAAATCTAGAACAAAATGACGAGGGCGAGGCTTTCCCGCGCGTTAGGCAGGCTAGTTTGGCCTAGTGGGTTTGAGTGATATGACGTGCTACAGTGCCGTCCACTTGCTCCGTTTTTATGTAAGCAAGCGTCTCCACTCTTACGTGGGAGGAGTGCGAAACACGACGGATCTGATTTTGATCGAGGGATAACTGTTCCCTGCGAAATAATGGAGCACTGTTAGCGATTATAGCATGATAGTTAGGGCATCTCCAGCGCTGACCCACAAATTTACACCGGCATTTGCCCGAGGACACTGATGCCAGAGGATGCCATCCAATGCTGCCCGCATACCTTTCGACAACTATATGAACTAACCGAACAAAATTCGTGCAAACAAAGCAAATTTCAAATTAACCAGATGAAATTCTTTACATTTCGAAAACTTTTCCTATAAATTGGACAAAATTCATTACATATTTCGCACAAACCGTACTAAAACCTACTGTAAACCTAATCTAAACGATCGCCGGCGCCCGACCACCATGTCCGGCCATGAGCCCCGAGAACTGACGCTCTGGCTATTCCCTTTGCCTCCTCCTCATCCGCCCCGGCTTTGTCCAGCTCCGCCTCGATAACCTCCTCCTCCGGAGCACAAGGTTCTGAAGATTTCCGCCTCCACGTCGCCGTCAAGCGGCTAATCGGCCGCCGATGTTTACCCCACCAAGCTTGGCATCGACTGAGTGGAGGAGCGGTGGCCTTCCTGGGACCAGAGTGGCGGTGACCTACCATGTACTACTCTTCCTCACTGCCGGCTGCGCCCGCGCACCCGCACCGGCTTCGTGGTCGTGGCGGCGGAGGGCGGCCGGGGGGGAGCCGGCGATGTCCTTCATCTGCTCCTGCTATAGTATGTCCAAGAGAGCTTTGGAGCACGCCCGGAGCGGAGCCGGCGATGTCCTTCGTCTGCTCCTACGACAGTACATCCAAGAGAGCTTTGGAGCGCGAGGAGGCCATGGTTGGAGTGGTGCCGACAGAAGGAAGGGATCGGAGGAGAATGACTGTGGGTCTTTGGCTATGGCTGGGGGCTGGGGCTAAAGTTGATATTGCGGGTGAATGGCAATGAGCCGCGGCAGATGGATGGACGGCTGGCGCCGGAGTAGGTTTGTCGGCAGCCGCGTGTCATTAATGTGGGCGGCGGACGGACGGATGGCCGTGGAACGCGGAGCAGTCGCTTGCACCGGGATGCCGCGCGGGTGGCGCTCTCTCGGTCGTCGCGCTGCTGCAATGCCGGCGCCAGTGAGAGGTCGCGCCGGGCGTGAATGCGGCATTGACGTTCTGGAGTGACGGTGACCGTTTCAGGCGGGAAGCGCGCGCTAGCGATGGAAGGGGTTTCGGTAGGCCAAGTCGATCAGACGCTGGCGTGGTGGTATATTGTTTTTGTAGTTTGCAAAAGTACTCAATTAATGTGGCAGTTCACTTTTTTTTCTACGATCAACATACACCCTACAATGCACCATGTTTAAATTTGGCACTTCTTCGGGTTCATTTACCATATTTAGGCCATTAATTACATTTTGTAGAAATTTACTACCACTATAAGAATTAACGAACATCTACATCATGCATATATGACTCAAAGCTTACATGCTATAGTGTGGTATTTATTCATAATTTGGTTGCCAAATCTCATGCGTGCAATGCACGTGTACCTTACTAATAAACATAGTTTCTAGTGATATTATTAGTAGTTACATGCATCAACCAGGACGGAGGTGCAGAAACATCAAATCCCAGCTACAGCTACACGGGTGTGATGATAGGGACGTGGAAAGGTGTTCGATCACGGTGCACGAGTGCGATCCGCGTGGCTGGGGTGGCGGCCAATCAGAAAGCAACCCACAATAGGGTTAGCGCACACAGTTTCCACAGGCAACGAAAAGTAACCGTGTGCGGTAATAAAGAGTAAAATGCACTAGCGGTCATCGAACTTGTCTCGATAGCTCACTTTGGTCACTATACTTAAGAATACGATCAATACGGTCACTATATACGACTTAAGATGATTATACGGTCACTGGCTTAGCGTATAGCTCTATATTTTGTCTGGTTGACCGGTCAAACAGTCCACATGCGCCTCAACCAGGTTCTACGGTCCCACCCGTCAATGGGTCAAAAATAAATAAATTAGAAAAGCTAAATTATGCATTGCATGGGTGGGGAATTAACCCCGAACCTCTCCAGTAAAGCCCCATGAGCTGACCAAATGAGGTATTTTTGCAAGGAGAAACGCGACGCACATGCATGCATGCGGACAACCCACACACACGCAGTAAGCACGCGCACGCACATAATACATACTAGCACGCACGCGGGCGCACTTACGCAGTTACGCCTATGATTGTACTGAAATAAATTATGTGAACTCATGGATGACGAGCCTTTGAAGCGTATGCGGCACGTACAGACAACCAGGCGTCCATGCAACCGCTCTTGTTGCCAGCAAGCCTTCGACGACCACCATTAGACACACACAACCATGCATAACTTACGAATAATGGATGAATCGATCAAACACACACTCGTGTGTAGTGGCACTATGATCGGTCGCTCACGATACATATATAGGTACCATAGTACCCTCTCTAGCTAGGCTGTTTATAGATTGTCGTTGTGATGGGTGATATACATGAGCAAGGCGCCGAGTCACGTCATCGCGTCGTGTGCAGAGCCATGGCTAATGTCGAGCAGCTCGGCGCCCAAGCACGAGTATGACGTTGGTGTTGAGCCAGGTGAATACATGCTCGGTGTTCGCGGAGGCCGCCAGCAAACGTCTAAACAACAACGTCAGGCACCACTGGGGCGCGCAGGTGACGGGCTCGCCGTTTGCATTGCGCCATGAGCAGGACTTTGATTGAGAGGGCGATGTGCATGCATTACCATGGTTTGACAGCATGAGCGTGAGTGTCTACACGCGTACATGCTACTTGCGTCTGTGGAGGGTGTGCGCTAATGTGTGCATCACGTATAATATAAAAAAATGGTTTGTGCATTTAACACAAAGTATTTCATTTTCATTTGGCTGATGAGTGTGCGTTGCAGCGACGAGTCCGTGGTTTGATTCCTCACATACGCATAATTTTTGTTTTTATTTCTTTCTCCACTGACAGGTAGGCCCGTATAGATAGATAGATACAGAACACGAGCTAATGAGGTGCATGTGGACTGTTTGACTGGTCAACCAGACAAATACGGAGCTATACGCTGAGCCAGTGACCGTATAATCACCATATCTCATATATAATGACCGTATTGACTGTATTCTTAAGTACAATGATCGAAGTGAGCTATCAAGACAAGTTCGATGACCGCCAATGCATTTTACTCGGTAATAAATGACCAGGATTGAAGGGGAATCCAAATTTCCTTCGTCGTCTATCCTTGAGCTCTTGACAAACCAATGCACTATACGGTTGTCCGGCCACTCCGCCCCAGAGCTCTCACCAAGCGTCGTTCATGCCACCACGCTGCACACTAACCGGTAAGGAAGCGATGGCATCCCGCCGCGCCGAGTTCCTCGCCGCCCACAACCGCACACAAAATGGTAGGGAAGCGATGGCATCCTGCCGTGTCGAGTTCATCGCCGCTAGCGACCTCACACCTACGTGGGCGGACTTTGAAGCTGCCAAGGCCGAATGGGCGATAGAGCAAGAGGCGGCCAAAGCCACACAGAGGGAGCGGAAAAGGCAGAAAGCACTCAAGAAAAGAGAGGCCCGCCACCGCAAGAAAGAAGAGGACGCACGCGCTGCTGCGGAGAGCTCGGCGGAGATCCAAGTACGGTGGGGTGTTGCTGACAAAGCCGGGAAGGAGAACGACGGCGTCTGGCCAGCATGTGAGAAGTAGTAGTACTAGTAGTTAGTGTGTGTGTCTTTGTCGCCCGTATGTTTGTTTAATTAATTATGAGCATGTACCAGTACTAGTTACTACTATAGTTTTTAGAGCAAATTACCAGTACATTAGCCTAGACTCAATGGAAAAATTCCTATCCTATGCATCAAATGGCATCTCTTTCTCTATAGGAATTGAGATGCATGTCATCTCACTTCCTATGATTTTTATATTCCTATAAAATTCCTATCCTATGAACCAAAGGAGGCCTCCGCTGGAGTACAGTACTACTGTAGCTAGAAGTATTGCTGGTACAGTAGTTTTCTTCAAGAAGCGGAATTCAACGAAGTCATGATGGTTCCTTCGTCCGAGCAACTTTACAGTGGGAAAGGTTGGGCCTGTGATTTGATGGCTCATTAGTCATTATTACTGCGGCGCGACGACCGGGGTGACTCTCCCTTGGAGTTCTGCGTGCATGGCAAGTGGACCAGGATGGTCGACGTCCCACATGTCGGCGAATGGAAGTATTCTTTCCGATATCGAGGAGCAAGGAAACCGCGTGGTATAGTATCACTGCTGATTTATATTTATTTTTTATTTTTGATGAAAGCTAGCGTTTCAACTCTTACGATGAAGGAGTGCCAAACACGACATGTGCTGGATGTCCCACACGTCAGTGAAAGGAGTGGGACATGAACAGCGTGGTAGAGCATCTCCACGTCTTCCACTTCTAGGTCGGAGACCACACGTAGTACTAGTAGTATGAACGATACAAAGTGCGACCCAGAGAGAAAGACGCGTCTAGTTGGAAGGTCTCGGGCCATACACATAAACAAATATAAAACCTAATATGTGCCTCCAATTAATATAGTAGTAGAGTACTTAGGCACGTACATCATAATATCACCGTGCATTGCATGTACAACATTTAGTGGTAGTAAGAGACAAATGCCTATATGCCACGCATGTTCGTACTATTTGTGCCTTTCTACTTCACTTACTGTGCTACATTACTCAGGTCCGTACATCCCTGGGTACAGGTCCGTCTTGTAGTTCCAGTCCCACGTGTTCTTCATAGATGGAACGATCCATAACGGTGGGCAACGAGAGTCCATATCATCGCAGCTTCTTAGTGTGGCTCCCCATGATGGAGACTCATCCAAACTGAAGCTGCATAGATCAGGGATAGGGGCGTTCAAGATATGAATCCATCGGTGCGCAACGAAAACGCACCCGTTCTTCATGAACGGCAGGCCATCGGCGTCGTGCACGGAAGGTGGCATCGTTTGCACTATGGGGTAGTTGTCCCTGATGAAAATTGAGTACTCTTCAAGTGTGTTCATCTGCACCCAGGTAGCATCATGGGGGTCGAACACGCCGCCGTCCATCTGGTACACCTGGCATCTCAAACCTGGATACATGCTGACGTGCATGGTTATGGTCCATGCAGTATAATAAGGTGACGTAAGCAGGGGATACGGATTAAAATAAAATACTTTATATTGCTTATTTCTATGAGGGGGAACGGAAGCAATGTATAGACCAGCTGCGGCACAGGCGACGACAAACAATTTTGAGAGTGTTACCTGGGCCATGTACATTAATTAAAGTAGTAGTAGTTTTGTTTGATGGGATTATGGCTACCTAGCTAGTACTACACGGAATTGAAATTGTTAAGTCCTTTATAGTTTATACAACTGGCATTATAAAGTTGCGTAGATGACTATCCCAATCAATAAAAAAAGAAGGAAAGAACTACTCCTGCTCATGGAGTACAAAGAGGCATGTACTGAAATGTTATAAGATGACATGGCAATAAGATATATGATAGTTCCTGGCTCTACTACTCTTGGATCGGAGAGAAGGGATTACCTGGGTACATGATCAGGGTCCGATCGTGATAGATCGTGGCACCTTGTTGCCCTTCAATGGTACCATGGGTAACGACTACTAAGATAGTACATCCCAACTAGGTGTCGTCAGCTACAAGGTTCCAAGTTAGACCAAATGCCCCATGCACATCCACGATTGGCGATCTGATTTTGATCGGGGGATGACTTTGCCCTACATAATCGTGCAAACAAGGTGGAATTCATAGAAACCGGACAAAAATCATTACATTTCGAAAAAATTTCATATAAACCAGACGAGATACATTACAGTTTTCATACAAACCGGAGTAAAACCTACTCTAAACAAGTTGCAATTGTAATGTGGGCGGCGCACGGACGACGGCCGGCCGTGGTGTCGTTTGAGGCTACTCATAGTGGGGAGTATCATATACAATATACTAGTGCATGATACTAGTGTATGATATACTACTTTTATAGTGCATGGTATCATAGAGTAGTAGCATAGATGATCATATTTATTGCCATGCATGACCCCCTGTCTCTTCTTTAATTCTCTGCCACATCACCATGTCTGCTAGTCCCGAGTGTATGTACCAGCTAAGTTACCACCACTATGGCCAGCCTCGACGCGGAGCAGTCGCGTGCACCGGGAAGCGGCGCTCTCTCGGCCGTCACGCTGCTTCAAAGCCGGCGCCAGTGAGAGGCCTCCGCTCTGGCCGGGCATTAATGCGGCACTGACGCTCCGGGGCGACGTTAACCGTTTCAGGCGGGAAGCGCGCGCCGGCATGGGAGGGGGTTTGGGTCGGCCAAGGCGGTCAGACGCGGGCGTGGTGGTGGTATTGATTTTGTACCGTTTCAGGTGTAGTACTGGTAGTTTGCAAAACTTCTCAATTATTGCACTCAATTTCCTAAAAAATTGTGGTAAAAAACGTTACTTGCAATGCATGCATGCGTGACCAATAAAAAACTACTACATGCACGCAACAATTTAATGCACATTGTAATCTCAACATGTGATGGGGAGCTCTAAATTTGAATTTGAAACTTATAAAACGAAAAAATTCAAAACAAATAAACTGGAAGAGAGGGAGTATACCGTAGGATGTGTCCCATACAAAACAAGTCCCCTGGTTTGTCACACGAAGATGCGGTTAGAAAGGAGCACATCGTCTTCGTACTCGTACGGCAACAAATTAGCCGTAGACAACATGGTCCACCTTTGACCGCCATGTGCAGGGTTCGTGAAAGCAATCGTGATGTTGAACACCGTGATGAGAGTGTAATTTTGGTTGGCGGACGACCTTATCAGGGCTTCCGGGATTGCTATCTTCTTCAATCTCACCGTGGTTCCATCGTAGTACCAATTCAGGCGATGGCCCATTGCATGGCTGATCCCAATGTTGGACAAAGACTCTACGGGAATGGTGTCACCGTTGTAGATGTTGTGCAAATTGATGTTGGTACCCTCCCGTACATATGCAAGCCAATCTCCACTGGCACCAAGCCTAACCTGTGAAACAGTGGGCAACGACGGAATTAGGAAATGGACACGGAAGTAGTCTTGATAATGCATTTACTACGTGATCAAACTCATCACTTACCTGCCCATCGGACAAAATCCGAGTGCCCCTCAACGTCGGCATCTCAAGGGGCGTCAACTTGCAACTACGGCCACGCCGTGCTGGAGAGACCCCCAAGGAAACATCCTCATCCTCGAGGACGCATGGCAGACCAACTAGCATGGCCTTCTCCCACGCATATTTATGCACCCTCTTAAAATATTTGGTGCAAGTACCACTAAGTCTTGCGGATGTGAGGAAGTCAGAGCGACTTACGATTTCTCCCAAAGGATCGTCGTCCAAGGTCTCCCAACCTTGACGAGGACGAGAAGCACCACCGCCTTGCGAATCGATGGCAATGGCGACCAACTGCCTTGTCCCTTGTGGAGCTAGTTTACACGAGAGGAGATGGTAACTGCAGGGCTTCGTCCCTTTGGAAAGGATGTTCTGCGGGCGCGCACTAGTGCAGTTTATATTTGAGACTAGCAAGAGGCCCATGCGTTGCACGGAACATCAAGATGCATTTATACGAGCTGTTTATCTCGTGGGAGACGAAGATGAATGAGGGAAGGTCTTATCTGCAAATGTGGAGAGGGGTGCGGGTATCTTTTTGCAAAATTGCCATAGTTTGCTTTCTATCCGTTAGATATAGATCGGACGGTCTATATTGCAGGATGACAGGCACACCATCATCACCAACTCAGTTTTTTTTATTTATTACTAGCAAGATGCCCGTGCATTGCACGTAACATCAAGATGCATTTGTATGAGTAGTTTATCTTGTGAGAGAAAAGGATGAACGAGGGAAGGCCTTATTTGCAATGTGGAGAGGGGTGTGGGTATCTTTTTGCAAAATTGCCATAGTTTCCTTCCTATCCGTCAGATATAAATCGGACGGCCTATATTGCAGGATGGCAGGCACACCATCATCACCAACTCTGTTTTTTTTATAAGAGTAGATACATAGATTATTATTATTATAAGAGTAGAGATAGAGATTAGGGAGCTGGCGGGCGGTTCGTTGTACGTCACGTTCACGTCCATCCACTAGCCCGAAATTAAAGCACGCACGACATTTACAGCGACTGGGATTAGTTGTTTTCCGGGCGCATGGACCAAACGCGGACTAGCGGACCTGGTCGCCCTTTTTCGAGCACGCCTTCGACAAGTATGTGTGTGACATGCGTGCATGTAAATCTTGCGTGACCAAACCATGCGAAGCGGAGTGGTAGGCTGTCGAACTGCAACCTGCATGTTGCAGCCATGTCATCCACATGCAACCTAAAGGCCAATTCATACTCCGCTGGACTATACTGTACTACTATGCATTGTTTGGCACGAACGTTCCTTGGAGCTCGTATTGCAACTGGCGTACTCCACAGCCTGCTTCCCTTCTCCTTCCTCTTCCACCGCCCGCGCATGTCCGCAGGAAGCGACCGGTCAACCCGTATATAGGAGTGCTAGCACAAAAAGATGCATGCATGACCACTAAAATTTCCTTTCTCTTATCTCTATGAAATAAATGTGGCGTGAAACTCAAAGCCCTTTAAGTCTGAGTATAATGGAAAGCATCGTCCTCCTCCGGCTCCGCTTCCCCCGCGTCGTCGTCCTCCTGTTCTGGCTCCGCGTCGTCGTTCTCCTCCTCCGGCTCCGCGTGCTGCTCCGCCTCCAATGCCTCCCCGTCCAGCTCCGGCTAGTCCGGACTCCGGAGGCAGGGCGGCTATGATCCGGGCTTCGCGCCGCCTCCAGATCAAAGCGCCGCTCCGGCGGGAGCATGGCGTATGCTGTTACCTTTGGCCGGGCCATGGCTATCGGGCGACGGCGACCAGAGAAGAGGTGGCGGGAGGGCAATGAATGGAGCTGCTGTTTGGGTTCGCCGTCCGGCTTAAATAAATGCGCACCATCACGTATACCCGTGGGTGCACAAATTGTAACATACGGGTCTGCTTAGGGGGCGTCACGTAACTGGTATGTGTGTGAGATTCTGAGAGACAGAGTGTGTGTGTGCGACTCTACTCGTCGGACAAGTACTCCACCTTTTGCATCGGGATATAAGTATAATGGTATTACACTTTAGCTTGTGATTTACGTGGCCATGTTAACGTGGTTGTGTAAAAAAATGTCACTTCCTGCTCGTGATTTGCGTTATATAATTATGAGAACTTTGCTAACTACTAAAATAAAGTGGAATTTGTCCATGTTATATAAGTAAATTAAGGTGATTGTTTATCATACGTGTATGGTTGGACGAAGGGTGGTAGGAACAAATGCTCCACCTAGAGCATGTATGTGTGATATGGAGTCTTAATGTGTGTGTGTGTGTGTGTGAAGTGGAGTCTTCGGTGGCGAAAGCAATTTAAGTGTGTGTGGCTTCATCGTAGAGAGGTGATGTGTATGGCAGAGGCCACCAACGAGGGGGGTGCGAGAGAGAAGAGGCCTGCAAAGAGGGAAGAGAAGGCGTGTGTGCGTGAGAGGATTCGACATTGAGAGACACCGAGGAAGACTACTATATATCGATGGTGCATGTAGGTGGGAATTAAACGAAGGGATGGTCTTATTGGTTTCGGGGATATAGGGGAAGAGTGAGAGAGGGGGGTAGCTAGAAGGAGATTGTTAAGTGTGAGTGTGTGTTTTAGAGAAGAGACCTATCCAGGCAGAAGTCATGTGCACACAAGAAGAGAACGATTCAATGTGGGGTTAGGGCTGAGGGTAATTAAGTATGTATGGAGACATAGGAGACCTTGAACATGCATGTGCGAGAGGTATACATGTATACGTGGGATGTGTGTGTGTGTGTGCGCGCGCGCATGATCGAGATAAAAGAAAGAAGACATAAGTCATAAGATCAACGACATGGGAGAGACGGATCGGTATGACAATATGCATGCATGTGAGAGTGGAGGGAAGAAGGCCCGATAATTGAGCATGTGTTTTTGTCTTTAAGAGATAGTGGCGTGGGCTGGAGCATGCATCTATGGCGAGCAGAGAGAGCGAGACACAACGATTGTGCAAAAGAGATCAACCTATAGAGAGACAGATATAGTGTGCGTGATAGGAAGCAAGAGTGCGTGCGAGAAAGAAAGGTTGACGGAGAAACTGCAGATAGATAGAGAGATAGAGATGCTAGCTAGAGGGACATCGGCTAGTTTGTGTGTTAGAGTTGACCGCCGAGTGGTTCAAAGGGGTGAAGTTATGTGTGTGTGAGAGAAAGTTAAAAAGAGGGCGCATGACTGCATGTAGAGAGAAACATATATAGTGTGCGTGATAGGAAGTAAGAGTGAGGGCGAGAAAGAAGGTTGATGGAGAAACAGATAAATAGAAAGATAAATATGCTAGCTAGAGGGAGATCGGTTAGCTAGTGTGTGTGTTAGAGATAAGAGTCGAGTGGATCAGAAGGCTGAGTTATGTGTGTGGGTGTGAGAGAGATAGAGGGTGCATGTGAGTCACATACAAACAAGTATCAGAGAGAAATGAGATCCCGAGAGACGGAGTTTTGTGTTTGCGAGAGAGAAAGATATTTCACAAGGAGAGTGATAGCTAGAGAGACATATCAGGGAACGCGAGATATCTCTAGGGAGAGAGAGTGTGTGTGAGCGACATACAAGGGAATGGTGGAGAGATACGAGACCCTGGGAGACAGAGTTTGTGTTTGTGTGTGAGAAAGAGATATTTAAGAGGGAGAGTCGTAGCTTCTCATACCTAAGGAGCGCAAGACATCTCTGTGTAAGAGGGGGTGTGCGAGTGGCACACAGGGGAATAGTAGAGAGAAATGAGACCCCGGGAGACGAAGTTTGTGTTTGTGTGAGAGAAAGATATTTCACAGGGAGAATCATAGTTAGAGACACATAGCAGGGAGCGAGATATACTTAGAGAGAGATAGAGTGAAGGTCGAGGGAGAGAGTACCGTCAGTGTGTTACGAAGATAAAAGATCATTGTTGACATACAAGTAGCACGAGAGATACCCGAGAGACGATGAAGGCGTATAGGTCTAGAGAGATATATAAGCATGAGTGATAGCTATATGAGACGAATATCTGGATTAAAGGGGATTCAAACATTTAAACTAGAGATCACGACATCGATAATATCATAACGAAAATTGGTCTATCAAACATGCATATTCATTTGAATTTGGGGACATGTGTATTGTTATATAGTTTATCAATATTAGTGATCCATAGATTCTTTAATTAGAGACAATGCATGGTTTATATGCAATTAATGTCTAAACGGGATTACACTATATGTTGTGTGTGTCAAACACATTATACGTGTTTGAGAATTAAAAAAAAACCCGCATGAAACACACATTAATTGGAGACAGTTAGCTAGGAATGTATACATTGGATTTCAACATAAAGTGGTTTCAAATATTTCAAAATCCAAATTAAGATGGATCCAACCTTATGAATCTGAGATCATGCCATTTGTAAACCATATTTATGTATAAAGGGTGTTGTGCTTTTGAAAGTATATATATAAAAAATGATGTATATAGATTTGTATTCGAATACAAAATGGATCCTGCCCGAAAAAATACAAACTGGATTCGAATTGAGTTGGCACGGTAAACGTGCACTCTTTCTCTGCAAAAATTTGAACGAAGAGGGGAAACTCGCAGTAACCGCCCGAAACCAAAATCTGCGAGATGGAAATTACTGCCTATCCCTGACACGCAAAGCCTATCGGCTCGATTTCTATAGGTTTCGATAGGGGTAGGCTTGTAATTTCACTCAAACATGACATAACCGCCTCCGCCTCTCACCTCCCCGGATTCATACACGGTGGGCACCAAAACACAGTTTCTCCTCGGCCGAAATCGCCTCTCACCTTCCTCCCCGTTTCATACACGGTGGGCGCCGAAACAAACTCTCCTCGGCCGAAATCTCCATCGGCAAATATTTCGTGTATGTGAGATTACCGTCCTATCCCCAACCGACTAATATTGCTGTGATGTAGGAAATTTTAAACGGGGGCTAAGTTTGTAAATTTCCTCGCATTTGAGACAAGCGCGCCCTGAGGACATGGTTCCCCCTTCCTCTCTCCCTCCATTTCCCCATTCGTACTCCTTGGGCGCCAAAACACCCTCTCCGCCGCAGTCTCCTCCGTCCGCCACCCCATCCACCGCCGTCCTCCTCCACCATGCCGGAGCTGATACCCCGACGCCGTCGTCCATTACAAGAGATCGACCTCTCTCATCCACGACTTCGGACCAGGATCCTTGCATCGCGTCCTCTCGCTTCATTCGTGTCGTCGTCCACCTTGCCGAGGCCTCTCGTACGACCATCTCGTCCATCGCGCCGGGATATTTCCCTCGCTGCCACCGTCTGCCCTCCTAGATCTGCTTCCACACCGCCGACAGCTATCGCTACCGCAGAACCCTCAACGCCTCAGCAGATGCTTACACGGCGCCACACCAGAGGCGGTACTCTTTCGTATCTGCTCAAGTTATTTATCTCAGCAAGAAAATAGATCGCCACTGCTTTACTGTGATTTCTTGTCCATCACTTAGAATCTTACTTGTTAGTTGAAACCAAACATTGGTTGCGAAGTTGCCTTTGTTCGGTTTGCACCTTCAGATCCGCCATGGCACGCACACCACTATACTCACAATGCTTATGGTTTTCCCCTTTTATATTCCACATTAGCTTAAATGACAGTCGACTGAATTTCAAATTGGGGTCAGTCCATTTTTGGGAGTTCGCCGGAGGGAAGGAAGGGGCTCGCCGGAGGGCTGCCCCATTATCTATCTTAGGGTTTCGGGTGGGGACAATGGTTGTGGGGGGCTGTCGTCGGGCTATGGTGGGGCCTTGCCGGAGGCAAAACTCGACGCGGGTGGGGGGTGGGGTTAGCTAGAGGGATGGCCAGGGGCAGCGGAAGACCGGAGGTGGTGGGCGGTTCAGGGGAGGGCGGGGGCCGGTGGTTTGGCCGGCGGCCCGTGCGGTGGTCTTTAGGGGAAGAATAAGAGGCGAGGAAGAAGAAGGGTTAGGAGACGTAGGATCTTCATCCAACCGCTTGAAATGGTCGACTGACCCAAATGACGAAAGTCAAGCGACTTGCATGTAGACATTCCCATATATTCAGTACCATTATCGTAGGTGCTTCGAGACATACGTGCAAGCAGTGCTCCTGAACCCATCAAGCTAAACAACATGCCACTCATAATTCCAAACTTAGTTGCTCAAATACGAATCTGATATGATGCTGACATGTACTAAAATAGAGAATGTTTAATTGGTCAGCTAATGTTCCTACTTTACTTTCAAAAAGCACAGGCGCCACATATCGAGGGACAGCAGGGAGTTGCATTCTTTATGCGCTCTGGTTCATCATGTGTGGCCAACCAACATTTTATTATCCAAAATCTGCTTGCTCTTCTTTAGCATGCTCCTCTTCTGTTCTTCTTTTGTAAGTACTCTCTCCGTACCTAAATATAAGTCTTTGTAGAGATTCCTCCATGGACTACATACAAAGCAAAATGAGTGAATCTACACTCTAAAATGTATCTATATACATCCGTATGTGATCCATAGTGAAATCTCTACAAAGACTTGTATTTAGGAACAGAGGGAGCATAATAGTTGTACAATATGTTCTTTGTAGTGAAGAGGAGCAGGGACATTTGCAGTGTACAGGTCTATTCGGTCGCTTGTCATGGAAGCTTTCAACTCTTCGTGTTGGTCTTCATGTCGATTGTCATGGACGCTTTCAACTCTTTGTATTCAGTCGTATGTGTCGCCTTTGAGAGTTAGACTGATAGTAGCAGTACTGCACCTTCAGTTGTAGAGAGCTGGTATCCGAAGCCTTTCTAGCCATACCGGCAATACTAGCACATATATTCCAGCAAGTTCTACTTTCCTGATTTTACTCCTGATGCTTAGGATTTTCCCATTATATCTACACTATGATCTGCGTAGGTGCTTTGTGTCCTACTAGCAGCTGTCCACCCTTTAAAGCTAAATAACACACCAATCATACGTCCTAAGGTTCTTCAAATACGAATGTGATATGATACTGACATTAGCTAACAGACACACATTTAATTGGTTAGCTAATGCTCCCACTTGAGTTTCCAAATGCATGTGGCCACATATAGAGAGGCATCATGGAATGGCATTTCTTTGGGCGCTCTGATTCATCATGGGTGGGCAACCAACATTGTATAGAAAGAAGGGGAATCTCAATAATATGCTTCCCCTTCTATTCTTTAACATGTTCCTCTTCTGTTCTTCTTTAGTAAGTACAGTATGTTCCTTGTCAGGAAGGGGAGCAGGGACATCTGCAGTCGATAGCTCTATTGGGCCGGTTCTGCTACATGATTTCACACTTCGAGTTGGTCTGCCATAATATCCCATGATGGGAGCCACGCGGTCTTTGATAGACTAGACTGATAGTAACAGCTGCGCGCCTTCAGATGAATAGAGCTGGCCTGTAGGTGATCGATAGGCTGCATATTAGTAGCGGCAAAACCCTGTATTTTCCAGCCAGTTCCACTTTCCCGATTTATTTATGGTGGTTATGGTGTACCCCTATTATCTACACTATGATCTACCTAGTGGCTGTGCGCTCTCGTTATCATGGTTTGGCAATAAACTTTCTATACGGTATATTATGAACCTATCATCTGCCAACTATCCTTACATCTGGAGCTTCCAACAAGGAGCCTATTTTTTTGTGTAGTTGTGCCAGATTATATTAATCTACTCACCATATTGCAGCACACATGGGCTCTCTCATCAGAATCCAGTGATAGCACACAAGGGTTTACAGGGAGCCCCTATTATATTACAATATCCTCTGCATTACAAAGATAATCTCACTACTATTTATGTTTTCATGCTTTTCAGATATTGTACATAATCACAATGAATATAAGAATGCGCACATCAGAAGAATATTGCAGAATAGTTCAATGGGTAACAAACTTGGCATCAAGGGATTGAGGTCCATTGTGGAGGCAATGATACCCACATGCTCCCGACCTATAGATTCATATTCAGAATATAATCCTAATGACTATTCTGAGCTCAAGGAGTCAAAGGCAAATGGCCTATCCTGTTCACCCAATAAGATGCCTGTTCTAATTTGGCAAGGTTTTATTGGTTGCACATATCTTGCATAAGGTGTCTTGCATTTCTTTTGCTTCGTTGCACCACCATCTGCTTAGTTTACTCATGATATATGCGAAGATGCCATGCCCATCCGTTATCAATACATATTCCATTTGTCGTCATACCATGTTTTTCCATTCAAATGTTGTTCTTGTGTTTCAGACATCCAAAAGGAAGAGGGTGATTGCAGAACCTGAAGGAGTACAAGCAAAGTCCTTGAAAAAGGTGGTGCTACCAGAGAAATCAGATAGCACCCCACGTATATTGGCGATAGAACCAACGCCGCAAAACCTAGAATATCGCAACTATGCTGGTCGCTCCTTTGCTCTTGTGAGTACCTATTGTCCTATCGCTGTACTTACATTCATACCTGGTGGATTATGTGACATCATTGTGCATTATAGCTTGCTTATCCACTGTTCGCTCCAAATTATTAGATCTATATTAATGCTTACATTAATGTAGAATAAACCCAATGCTTATGAAGAAATTTAGTTCTGCATTGTTCTTGTAAGTATCTGCTGTCCTTCATCACTGTACTTATATTGTCAGCTAGTTCTTCATGTACACTTTGCAGCTTATTTTCCCTTGCCCTTCATTTTCTACACTTCAGATCTACATTTACTCTTTCCAAAATATTGAATAAAACCAATGTTACTAAAGAAGTTTAGCTCTGCATTGCTCTTGTCAGTGCCTTTTGCCTGTATGCTATATTTACATTTGTACTCTGCATCTTAGGTTAAATAATCGCCATTTGTTCCTATATTTTCACATCTATATTTACTCTTAACAAAATGTAGAATAAAGGCAATGCTCTTGAAGAAGAGTGTGTGGTAAACTTCTTGAATTGCCCCCCATCAATATGGACAAGGGCTTTATAGAGCCGGTCTTCACTCCTAATGTAAGTTTGTCCTCCTGGAGCCTTCAAACTTTGTTGTGTATATTTGGATAGCTATGAGTGCAAATGCTATTTATTTTTGTCGTCTGCATCAAATCGCTTGTTCAAAGTTTATAATGAAGAAGTACATAAACATAAGTTTGTCCTTCTCAATTTCAGTCTTTAGTTATACAACCTAGTTCCTTATTCATACCATGTAAATTAAACTAAATATAGCAAGTTATGTTCTTTAGCACTGTGTGTATGCTTGTGTTCTTGATCTGTAAACCAGTGGTGTGGTGAAACTACCAATTCCAGCACAATGTCATGTCCTGCTATGTCTCAACTATGAACAATGCCATATTATATTAATGTTATTTAAATCATGTCTCTTTATTTACCAATCTGAAATGGTATAAATTGACAGTACACTCACCATTCATGCTTATACGTTGTTTACACTACAAAAAAGACACATCCGTGACATTTTGGGCCGAGCGAATTTTTTTCTGTTATGCTTATGACACTTCTATGACGATAATTGTGACAAAACCCGGTATCATCATAGATATGGTGGGCTCCTACTTCTATGACAAAAAATGGGCTTTTCGTCCTGGGTGGGCCGGAGACGCACCTGCATGACATTCTTTGGGCCGTCCATGACGGAAAAAATCGTGGTAGAAGCGAGGGCGAGGAAAACTTCGGGGAGTTCCCGGTTACGGTGGAGGTCGGGGCCGAGCGATGCACAGAGGGATTGCGCGTTTCTCTCGTACACGTATGCGCGTGTATGCGAGGCGTTGGGCTCTAACTGAACCCGAGCGAGGCGTTCGCTTACTGAACCCGAGCGATTGCACTAGCTATGTTACTGAACCCGAGCGATCGATCGCTGCTGCTGCTGCTGCTTACTGAAACCGATCGAACCTGCTGCCTCTTGATGAACAGTGAACGTGGGGGTTGCGGTTGAATGAGTCGAGACGTACGTGGTTGGGGTTGGATGAACAATTCCCGGTGGGGGTTGGATGAACAGGACCCCATGGTAGTATATAGGCCGTTGCCGCTGGATGAACAGGACCCCAAGAGGAGGCCGCCACAGCCGAGCTGGTTGGGGGTGGATGAACAGGACCCTCGTGGAGGGCTGGTTGAACAGTAGCCAGTGAAGGGCTGGATGAACAGTAGCCCATGGATGAATAGTATCTGGTGGAGGCAGGAGGAAGACACGGTGGATGAACAGTGCAGGTGGAGGCTGAAGGAAGTCGACGGTGGGTGAACAGTAGCCCATGGAGTCTCGTTTTGCGGTACGCCACACCCCTCCGATGAACAGGACCCCCGTTTCGACCGTAGCGCTCCAACACAAGTCCGTTTCCTCTGTTTTGCAGTACGCCACACCCCTCCTGATGAACAGGACCCCCGTTTTGACCATAGCCGGTCGAACAGAAGGCCGTTTCCTCCGTACTGTGGTACGCCAGACCCCGTTTCGGCTGTTCTGTCCAAGCTGGTTGGCTCCCGTTGAACAGGACGCATTCCGACCCAGTCTGTTGCCTCCCGATGAACAGGATGCTATTTCTCTGTTCCGACCCAGCCGGTTGGCTGCCCGATGAACAGGACGTTGTTGCTGCCGTCCGTTGCCTCTCCATGTACACGAGCCCTGGCCGTATGTATGCGCCAGTACGCATTCGAGACCCCGCCCGTATGTACGTACATGGCCGTATTTTTTGGCATGTGGCTGTACGTACGTGTACACGGTTTAGAATAGACTGCCTGAACTGCTACGTCGGGGGCTCTACTACTACACGTGCCGCTGCTTGCTCGGCCATGGTTCGTCGTTGCAGAGAGACCGATCGACCAGTATGTACGTACACGTTCGCGACAACGCTACGTACGCTTCGACCGGGTGGGTCCCAGCTGTCAGGGAGGATAAGGATGCACTTCCTTGCGTGCGAAATTATTGATGGGGGGTCCCAGCTGTCAGGGGGAGGATTCATTTTTTTTCGCGCCTAATATGGAGGCACTTTCCTTGCGTCCGAAGATATAGCTGGTGGGTCCCAGCTGTCAGGGGGGAAAACGTTTTTTTTGCAAAATACAGCTAAGCCAAAATATAGAGGCCCTTTTGGTAGGTCCCTGCTGTCAGGTGGAGGAATCATTATTTTGCGCGTAATAAGGAGGCACTTCCTTGCTGCGGCCGTGGACCCAGCTGTCAGCCTCTCCACGTATAGTCCTCTTCTGATGTAAGTCGTTCCTTGACCATGTTGACCACGCCGCACCGAGAGCACCAAGGAGGTGGACGACGGCGAGGCCTAGGAAGGGAATGACCCGGAGCCGGGGAAGACTCGACAGTTGTTTCCCACGCGGAGGGGCGTACGAGGGATTACTGGTTGGGCTGCAGTGTGAGGATGCTGTCGCCGGAGAATAACAGCAGGTCTGGGTGAGTACAGGGATGGCCAGGCCAGCGATGGGAGTAGGGTGGGGCAGTGAGGCCTGCGTGGCAGCAGAGCCGGCCACGGGAGGCAGGAGCAGGCGGCATGACCGGCGCTGGTTTGGGTGGTTGGAGCAAGAGGACCAGAGGTTGAAGAAGCACTACAGCCATTGGATGGACATCGTACGGTCACTGGCACTAGAATCGATCATATTGACTAAGTTGACAAAGCCCTCCATCCGCGTCAACTTAGTAGGCCCACAAGTCAGCCTGCAACTATGGTGGGTCCCAGATAGCAGGGAGAGTATTCATTTTTTTGTGCGTAATAAGGAGGCACTTCCTTGTGTGCGAAGATATAGCTGGTGGGTCCGAGGTGTCGGCGGGAGGAACGTTTTTTTCGCGAAATACAGAGGCCCTTCCGGTGGGTCCATGCTGTCAGGTGGAGGAATCATTATTTTGCACGTAATAAGGAGGCACTTCCTTGCGTGCGGCCGTGGACCCAGCTGTCAGCCTCTCCACGTACAGTCCTCTTCTGATGGATGTCGTTCGTTGACCACGTTGACCACGCCGCGCCGAGAGCACCAGGGCGGTGGACGACGGCGAGGCCTAGGAAGGGAACGACCCGGAGCTGGGGAAGACTCGGTAGTGGTTGCCCACGCGGTGGGGAGTACGAGGGTTTACTGGTTTGGCTGCCATCGCCAGAAAATAATAGGAGGTGTGGGTGAGTAGAGTAATGGCTTGGCTAGTGATGGAGTAGGGTGGGGCGGTGCGGCCTGCGCGGCAGCACAGCCGGCCACGGGAGGAGGGAGCAGGCAGTCCCGTCGGCGCTGGTTTGAGCGGCTGGAGTAGGAAGAGCAGAGATTGAAGAAGCACGACGACCATTGGATGGACATCCAACAGTCGCTGCTCTCGTGTGTTGACTAAGTTGACACGGCCTTGCGTGCGCGTCAACCTTTTTTTAGGAAAGCGTACGCATCAACCTATAGTAGGCGCACAAGTCAGCCTCAAATCTGTGGAAAACAGCATGCAGCCCATCTGCCATTATTTCTAATAATTTACAGCCCATTTGCTAATTCTTAAGGATTTTTTTGGAGCCCATATTCTTTTTGTTAGCATTACAGCCCATATTGTGGCCACGGTTAAAAATTTCTACGAAATTTTGCATATTTCGGTGCGGTCCGAACTGTTTTTAATCCCGAAATTTCGAGTCACGTTCAAACTAATTTAAAAATAATAAATTTATATCAATTTAAAATCCAACATAATTTTCCCCGCAAAAAAACAATTAAATTCAAAATGTCGAAATCTTTAAAAAACGATATTTGAAACTAATTGCCGGTTTGCTGTGTTTATAAATTTACATCCCATTTCTTACTACTTCATTTTCTGGGCAAGCGAATACATCGCTCTCATCTTAGATTTGCAGCCCAGCAGGGCTAAGAAAGCAAGTAGGCCTCCGTTGGGTATTTCTTTAAAAAAAGTAGAACTGGGCTAGCCATTTTCAGCAAGAAAAAAACACAACGGGCTCATCATGTGGTAAACATAAAATAAAACACTGGCTAGACGAGCCACAGCCCCCGCACAGCCCCGTTGTTACCCTGATCCATCTCTAAAACAAGTATAAATAACAACTGCTTGTTCCTAAAAAAAAGTAAATAACAACTGCGCGACCTGCTGGGTCCCTGGTGTCCGCCGCTTGTTGTGTAATTCTCTCGTTTATTAACTACGTTGACAATGGCGTGGGCCCCAGATGTCCAACCATTAGGAGGAACCATTTTTTGGGCTTCTAATAATGAGGCACTTGCTTGCGTACTGCCATGAACCTTGGTGGGTCCCTACTGTCATCCTCTCCACATACAGTCATCTCCTTGTTCCTCTTGGTTGTTGACGACGTTGACAATGCCAGATGGCAGTGCACCACGCACGGCGAGCGAACCAAGGCGGAGGGCGACGGTGAGGCCTCGGACAGAACAAACATGAGCCGTGGAAGATGCGCCAGTCTATTCACAGGCGGAGGGGCGTACGAGGGTTGACTGGTTTGGGTGCGGGTGCGTGTTGGGGCTGACGTCGCTGGAGAATAACAGGACGTGTGGGGGAATAGAGGGAGGGACTGGCCAACGTTTGAGGGTACGGTAGGGTGGCGGAGGCGCAGCCAGCCGTGGGAGGCGGGAACAGGCAAAACCGACAGGGTGGTTTGGTTTGGGCGGCTGGAGGAAGAAGACAAGAGATAGAAGATACACGACAGATGTTGGATGTCAATCCAATGACTGGTAGGCAGAATCGTTTGTTGAGTAGTAATTATGTCGACACCACCTTGGATAGGCTTTTTCCTCGTGGGTCCCAAATGTCAGAATCCAAATCTGTCACGGTCAGCAGCCTTTCTTATGAAAATTTACAGCCCATTTGCTGTGCTAGTTCAACATAAGTTTGTGGGTGCTGGTGGGGGCTAATCACTTGGGTTCTGTAATGCAAAGTGAGATCAAGCAGCCAACGAGAGTGATGTTATTTCCCTTGGTTGGGATTTGTTACAATATTTCACTCTTAATTAAACAAATGGCAAGCCATTTGCCTTGTTTCAAAGAAAATATGACAGTCACAGCCGAGTTGAAAAGGGCAACAACATCTAACTCCAGCTTACAAACTATACAAAAGCACACGGGTTAATTATTCATCGGGTTTAGACAAAACCCAGATTGAAAAGGGCAACAACATCTAACTCCAGCACTGTTTTCGGCAGTCACAGTCAAATGGATCGGTCAGGTCCATAGAATGAACATCCCGGGTCATAAAATTTACTGGATTATGATCACAAGATGTTGTAAATAGAAGCCCGGCATGTTCAGAAGCCCTTTTGTCCACCTAAAACTCCTTTTTTGCTCTTCGACATACCCATCCGTCAAAACCATTTTGCTGATAAACTTAAGCCTGATGGACAATAGTAACCTCGCATTCAGCAGGAAGAATGTGACAAATCTAGTGTTTGCATGGTTGGCTACATATCATTCCAGCGTTATTGTCTTCAATCGAATGTCATGAGAAGTGAGAAAATCCCGGTGCTTACGAATCCACCGATTGGTTATAACTTTCTTACCCCATCCTGTTACCTAAATAGACATGAAGATTGAAAACAGTTAAGGTCTAAAAAAAGAGTGTCGAAAGAGCAATAGTTGAACGGTTAATTCTAGTACACTATATGCGGGCTTCCAATGTGCGTGAAATTATCACCTTTATGTACAACTTCACCAGACATGGAAAGCATTGCAGCAAGCCAATAATCTTGTTTAGATCAAAACTATTCATTTGGATATATAAGATCTTGACAGAATCTAGCACCATTGATAGGCTATCCATGGAGAAACTCTTCATTGAGCATAGAACATAATATTAGTACAAAATTTGTACTCCAAGATGATATAGAACTTATGCGCAAAAATTTAAAATGCAGCTTATGATTACAAGTGTAGATGATAACATACAGTACCTGAAGAACTGTGGAGCCAAACACCATCTTCAAATGAGCACAGAGATCATGTATTACACCCAGGATCTCCAGTTTAGGCGCAGAGACAACAGTTATTTGCGACGGTGAATAACTAGAATCAAGGATCAAGCTTTGAAGTGAAGGGGCATCTTCGATGATGAGCTGCCTTCCGTCAAAAGAAATTCCAATTCTTACAAGGTTAGGCGACTTTATTTGGAGATAACCGATTCTAACTGTGAAAACAAGCACCAAGCACTCCAAGGCAGGGCAACTGGAGTGGATGATGCTGTGCAATGAGGCCTCCGATATACGAACCCGCACAAGTGAAAGTTTTTTGAGAAATGGGAGTCAAAGGTTTAGTACCAGATTGTCTGGTAGGTAGCACAGCACAAAGGTGGCGGTGTGGAGAGAGGAGGAAAACCGTGAGATGGACATCGGTGCTGAGGGCACAAGTACATGGCGTTTGGTATCTGGTAGGTGATTTCCTGGGCAATAGTAGAACTCAAGCAGCTATAGTTCTGTGAATTCAGGGGATTTTAGCCAGGCGTCCACCGTGCAGGGCATGCTATGCTTGCTCAGGTAGCATGACGGGACGCAGAGGCTTTGAACAGAGCCCTGGTGGGAGGAGATGATGGCTCTGGGGAGTTCAAAATCATTAAAGAGAGATAGCTGACGATAGTCGAGACTAAGGGGCACGGCGCGCCATAGAGGGCGCCACCGAGTTGAGAGGACTTGGGTGCGGCAGCAATCCTTGGTGGGGAGAAACGAGATGATCTCCCCAAGGATGGTGTTCGAGAGATCGCTAATGCGGTCCACCCGAGATTCTACGGGTTCCTGGGATCCAGTGGGGGTGGGCTCGCCGCTTCTCCCCGCGCTGCCGGGTGCGGGATCTACAACAGGCATCGCTGCTGGCGGGAGCCTCATCTTCTTGGCGCTGGGGTCAGCCGACTCCATTTTCCTCGAGGGCGTCGTGTCGAGCTCACGGATTTGAGCAGAGTAATGAATGACGAGCCTAGTTGTAGTGCGAGTGAAGAAGAAGGGGAGCTGGGGTTTTTCTGTAGTAGTGAGGAAGAAGGGGAGCTAGGGTTTTCTGTAGGAGTGAGGTGAGGAATTTGGGGGTACGAGTGGAGCGAGCTGACGTGAGGTGGGTGGGAGTGAGGAGGAAGAAGAGCACCCAGGTTTTTTTGGGGGGCGGTGTGCTGGGTAGCGCCTCTCATTAAGTAAATATATGGGCTTTTGAATTGATTTTATTATTTACTAGGGTGGATGGGCTGTTTTGTCTTGGGCCCAGAGAAACAATTACTACTAGTACAATAGAGATACTCTACAGATACCCAAAAAAAATTACTACTAGTACAGTGGATGCACTACCGCTTCTGGCTCCTCCGAGGTCATCGAAATGTCTCCCTCTACTGAATGCCATTTTACTTTGGTTCACCAACATGCGGGCCATGCAGCGCACGGGCCCAAATGCCATCCCCCAAATTAGAAGGCGGTATGCAGGCAGAGAGTCACCCCGATCGTAGTGCGGCTGTAACGAGCCGTCATATCACAAAACCCCACCTCCCCGCAGTCTAAGTTTGACGGATGAAGCAAACATCATTTCACTCTTCGCTGAATCCCCTTCTCCCTCACCGTCTTCAAGAAAGCCAACACTCGCATCTGCCATTATTCTTCTCTCCCAACGTAGGGAAGGTAAGCGGATCCGTGATGTTGGTATATTTTCTTTCAGAAAAAAGAACTTTTCAAAGCAGTAACCGATCCTCACTCTCTTTTTTGTTTCATTGTCATTGCGATTGTGTTTTCCTTTCAGTTGTCTCCTAGTATTCGTCAGTTTCATGATGGACCAAGGAGAACCAGGCAAAGATCTTCCGATGTTGGAGCAGACGCGGGAGGCTGATCCCCACGAGACAGAGAGCTCCAAGAAGATGGGGGCAGCCACCGAGCCGACCCCAGATACGCTCACGACCACTACTGAGATGGTCAACGCCCCGTTTGAGGTTACAGCCCCCGTGGCCCTGCAGGAGCAGTTTTCCCCCTTCGAGGATGTGTCCCCCCCGCTGAGCTGCCCAAGGTGATTTTCTTCTTTGCCGATCTCGATTGTGGTTTTTCATCTAAGTATGTGGTGATAAATAATGCAAAATTTTATTAGCTTCGATGCCATGCTACCTTCCCTGTCATGCATACTTTTGACTCTACATAGTGGTTTAAATAACTTGTGTTTCTTATATTGGAAAGTAATTCTGAATTTGTTTCTGTTTCAGTTAGAGCCCTGATGCAGACAAGGATTGTGTGGTTGTACATGTCACTCGCTATGAGGTGGATGACCTGAAAATATGCACTGGGAAAACAAAGTTCTTAGGCTGTTGGATCCTGGAAGCCATTTGCACTTATACCAAAGTCGAGATGTATTCCAGCCTCACTGTTGTCAGTTGTGTTGTCCAGGGTGTACTGAAGCACAAGAAGTTCAAAGCTACTCCTTCGTTTGTGAGGCATACTGTTCTTGTCAAGCTTACGCAGGAAGATGACGTGGCATGCCTCCACAAACAAGTTTATGAGTGGCAAGGCCACAAGGTTATCTTTAGGAAGGTTCACAGGATTGAGCTACTGCCGGACGTCCTCGATGATGTTCATGGCAAGGTCCGTCTTGTGTCCATCCCAAATTAGATCGAGGCATGAAATAGTTCCCAGCTAGTGTTTAAAAGTAGTTTGGATTGTGTCTAATTATCCGAACCTTGCCTATTATCGAGCCCTCTGGGGCTAGTACTCTGTTTGAATCCGTCTATGGGAACTACTGCTACTTTTGTGTGCCCGTGAATCATGTGAGAACCATCCTAATAGTTGCCGAAACAGATGCGTCCTCACTAGTTTTTCCATGTAATATGGCATGGTAAGACATAAGTTGTCACGGTTTATCATACGAGCAGTGTGTGTTTGATGAAATAGAGTACTTGTTCGACAACTGTGCACCAACATATACATAGGGTATGTAAGGTTGGTTAAGTACTTGTAAACACTGTTGGTGCTACCCCACTTGTAAGCAGTTGTGCAAAACACGGCACATTGGCTCAGCTCGCTTCAACACTAGAAAAGTCAGCTATCGACCAGCTAACAATCAATAATCTGCTGTCTTACATATAAGCAACTACGTATCTTGTTACAGTGGTTCATGCAGTTAACTAAGGCCACAATGTAAATTCCAAATGTTCACACGCTAGTCTAGTGTTCATGTGGAACATTCACATTAAACTCGCCTTCATAAAATACTTGAAAAGCATAAGTTAAGCAATTTTATACATCTCAATGATTCATAGAACATAACAAACATTTACTAGTCTCTACTCTTATAAAAAACAGAGTTGGTGATGATGGTGTGCCTGCCATCCTGCAATATAGGCCGTCCGATTTATATCTGACGGATAGGAAGGAAACTATGGCAATTTTGCAAAAAGATACCCACACCCATCTCCACATTTGCAAATAAGGCCTTCTCTCGTTCATCCTTTTCTCTCACAAGATAAACTACTCATACAAATGCATCTAGATGTTCCGTGCAACGCACGAGCATCTTGCTAGTTCACAGCAAAAGACAAAGTTGTGAGAAGGTTTACAAATTAGGAAAAATCAAGCAAGGCTTCTCTGAGCAAAGGGCCTCCCGAGGCAGGCTTTAATTTCCTGGAGTTCACTCTGGTTTTTCTTGTTGCCACCATCCATGGTTAGGTTCTCTCATTCCAGAATAACCAATTATAATTGTGTTCTTAGTTGGAATGCTGAACTGAACCATGTAGTGTACTGACCATCTAAACTTCTTGTGCAGTTCCACTAAATTTAAGCACCGCTATTTGCAGAAATAAGCAGACCACAGTGCCTCTTGTCTGCGCACCTGTCCCAAAAAACCTCCATGCAGTCATGCCAGCTAGTCCTCTGTCCATGGATGAACTGGGAGAAAGTGCATGCCCGACTAGGATGCAGTTGTTTTCGCTCATCCTTGCACTGCAATCAGGAAGTAAAACATACGAATCAACTTCTTTTAGATTGCGTTGGTCATTCTACCTAGTTACTACCAATGTAGGAATACCTGCAATACGGGTGGTTAGACGACGGCAGCTAGGAATAGCCATCCCATTTTGTGCAGTTCTACTAAAACTGAGGTGTGTACTTTTGATTGCGCAGATAGAAACGATATGGAGACAGACATCCCTGTTTGCGCAAATATGAAATACGGTTATTTAAACAGTGACAGTTATTTGCAGTGGCATATGATTAACAACAGCATCTATTGTGTTATAATTGGCACTACATTGACAGTATGAAAGTGCCCTTAAGTAAGAAGTAGCATCACATCACATCAACACTGCCACTAGATTAACATGCAGAAGAATATCATTAGTATTACTGTCATGAGAGTAGCACATGGTCAGTAAATGTGCAATCAAATTTGTGCAGTTCCACTAGGATGAAGCAATGTTAGTGGTGAGTGTAACTGCAAAAACACAATTCATGGGAAATAAAGCAAGACGGAAGCACTTCATAAAATGGTGGTGGCATTGCTTCAATTTATCAACGGCAGTAGACCATTACTTAATAGTGACATTAGGTGGCATTGCTTCAATTTATCGACAGCACTAGACCATTACTTAATAGTGACATTAGGTATCATTGCTTAATGCTTCATGTGATTTTACATTAACGGTAGCTATATGGGCGTAGGGACAGCAGGGGCATAAAGTGGTGAAGCAGATGTGGTTGCCGAGAGCGGCAAACACTCAAGCAGCATGTCTACATTTGTCCCATTTTTTATCTTCTCGGCGACATTTTCCTATGTGAGCACAGGAAATCTAGACCTGCTCGTTCTCATTTGCGTTGTCCCCCAACACCCCTCACTTTCTTTCCTTTTTCGACCAAGAGACAGGTCCACTTCCCCCCACCCTTCGCCATCCACCACGCTTTCTTCGCCTTTTCAACCAAGAGACCGGCTGGGTAGCCAGTATCTACTACTTTCCCCTATTTCCTCTTAGAACCAAGTCCTAGATTCATGCTACAACTTTCCAACTTTCTTCCCTGTTTGAACCAACTCTTAGATTCGACTATATGAACTAGCTTTACCTCTAATAATAGTAAAAGTCTAGGTGGCTTTGGAACAACCGATGGAAGTAGAAAAAGATCCACACACAACCACGTGGGGAGCTGGGGTGGTACAGCAAGGCAGGTTTCGAAGGAATATATACCTGAGGGTCGTCGGGATGTGGCAAAGACGGCGTCGGGTGGCCGCATCTTGGCCACAATAACGCAGGGACGAAGAAGGGGTCGGAGGCCCTCCCGAGCCGGTCCTGTCTCGGAGAGAATGGTGCGGCTGCCGATCGGGACGCACGGGCAGCTGTTGGTCTCCTCCCTCGCCGCCGACAACCGCGTGAACGATGCACCTGCACCCCTGCCCCGGCCGAGGTGGTCTGGCCGGATTTGTGACTAGCCGTGAGCAGAGAGAGAGTGTGGCCACCTATGTCTTGCTTAGATCTGGAGAGCATGAGAGAGTGAAAGAGAGGAACCCTAGTAAAGCAAGCGCCGAGGCTCCTGCTTATATATATAGTGAAGTGATTTTGTTGTAGCAGCCGTTATTAAATTGAATACGCATGAACCACTATTTTCATTTAAAGTTCAAGTAAAAATAAAACTCAATTAATAACGTGCCACCGCTTCCAGGTCGCACTATCAAATCACCGCGTCCAGGACGCACTATGTACTGTATCATTCACGTGCGGTCCCCAACCCTCCATCAAGTTGAAGACTAGACTAGTCAAAATGTCAATTTGGATGCCTCTTTGTAAACAAATGCGCTCCTAGCTTCAAAAAAAATGCGCTCCTACATGTACCTGCGAGTGGGTGTGAGAGAACTAGTGCGTGTGTGCACCGCTTCTCTTCGTGAGAGTACAATATACTATGCCCAAAGAACATTCGCCACAAGAGTAATAGTATAAGTGTGTGACTTGTGAGTTAAAATAAAAGGTGCACGGCAATTCAACCATCCTTTGGTGTGGAGGAATATCATAGGAACTCTATATGATATGATTTTTATAGGATTTTTTCCTTTAGAGCCAATTGGTTCATAGGAATAGATTCATATACTCCACATTTCAAAGGAAAATAAACATGATATCATTTTTATAGCTTTAGAGCCACTTGGTTCATTTGAATGGATTCCTATACTCCCACAATTTCAATGGAAAATAAACATTAGCGTATATTCAATAGAAAAGTTCCTATGATGTGAACCAAATGACATCTCTTTTCTAATCCCTCCTCATAGGAATTGAGATACATGTCATCTCTAGATTCAATAGAAAAGTTCCTATGATGTGAACCAAATGACATCTCTTTTCTAATCCCTCCTCATAGGAATTGAGATACATGTCATCTCTAGATTCAATAGAAAAGTTCCTATGATGTGAACCAAATGACATCTCTTGTCCAATCCCTACTCATAGGAATTGAGATACATGTCATCTCTTTCCCTACAACTTCCATATATACATCTTCTATTCCTAAATAGCTAGTACAACCCACTAGTAGCTTTTTTCCTGGACATGCAACTATGGCACATGAACACGTCATGCATGCAAGTCATAAATCACATTGTTTTTGTACTCTATGCATGCAAGCACCACATCATCAATTCGTGCATGTTACTCATAAGTTATTTCTTGCATTAGATTTTGTATTGACAATGTATGTGTTGGTCACGTGCACACATATGGAGTTCACATTCACATTTTTGTTAGAAATGTCATTCTTTTAACTGCAATTCATTTTTTCTCTTTGTATTACATTTTCATTTTAAGCATACATTCACTTCCCATTAGTTATAGATGTTTTTGGAGGAACTTTTATGCATTATTTTGAGTAGCAAATTTCACGCGGCCGCGGGTATATCAAAATGCGAGGCCCATGCGTCATTGCCTTTCGGTCAAACCTACGTCCACAATTTTTTGTACGTATATCTCCACTGCTCCCCGAACCCAAAATGCTGCCTTGTTCTCGTAAAACCAAGTGGCCCACCCATATTAAGGCGTCGACTCGAACTCAATCCCTCTCCCGTTTACTACGGCGTGGCCCTGCACGCCGTAGTACTCCTACAAACCCTACCCATCGCACGCATCATCGGTTTTCTTCAAGAGGACGAGGGAGAAGCGGATTTGTAGTGGAGGCTCCTACCCTAGGTAGCTGCCGCACGCATCATTGGTTTTCTTTTTTCTTTATGCTCTTGCACCCTAGAGTGAAATGATGGTTGCTTTGTCCGTCCAGCTTAATGCAGGAAAGGTGGGGCTTTGTGATTTGACCCCTCATCCCTCATTTACTACTACTGCGGTGCTACGACCGGGGTGCCTCCAAGTCCAATCGCTGCTCTGAACTGTAATTTGGTGCTTCGCACGTGGAACAAGATGGTGGATGAGCCACATGTCGGCCAAAGGGGTCCTGTTAAGTGTGTCGCCATTTCGTGTGCGGACTTACCCTGCTGAGTTGCTACGCCAACACGACAGGAGCAGCCTACCACTTGGTTTTGCTCCTTGGTGAATCCCAACTATATTAATCTAAAAAGATACTAGTAGTATCCAGATTACTCCTTCCGTCTCGGTTTATAGGGCGTGCACCTTACGAAAACCAAATAATCCCAAAACACTTAGGCGCGGTGCATTAACTCCCACCTCGTTTCTTGTTTCTTGACATATCAACCAATAAGAGATGTGGGGCGTGCATGTTTTCAATGACTCAAGACTATAAAACACGACATGCAGTGGTTAGTTCATTGCATGCAATGCTATTAATTAGCAAATAAACATTAAGTTCTCTCATTTTCCCCTCCTTCTTGGTCACGGTGCATAACCTAAGATGACTTATTCACCTAGACGGAGGGAGTTGTAAAAATGAGGTGATTTTACCGAGCAGTGGGCGGGGGAGCATGGCCTGTCATGCGGTCCCACGTGTCATGATGTACCAAGGCGATGTGCGTCCCTCTTGAGGCAGAACAATGGCAGAAGCAATACGTGGTTTTCTTGAATGAGATGATGGCGAAGCGGATTCAGCGAAGTGTGAAATAATGGTTGCTTCGTCCGTCTGGGGGAAGGTGCGGCATTGTGATTTGACGTCTCATTGCTCATTACTACTACTGGGGCGCTACGACTGGGGTGCGTCTCCCCTGCTGTTCTGCACTGTTATTTGGTGCATGACACGTCAACCCGGTTGCTGTATGTCCCACATGTCGGCGAGAGGAAATACATAATTCATGAAAGCGAGCGTCTCCACTCTTTTAGTATGACGAAGGAGTACAAGACACGGCTTGGTTTTTGCTACTTCTCGCGATCCATCGATACAAACCCGGACTAAAAAAGGTGAGGGCGGGTCTTTTCCCGCGCGGCAGGCAGGGGAGTTTGGCATAGTCTGTTCGAGGCAACGAGGCAGGAAGGGAAACAAGCAAATAAAGGTTGAGCGACTTAGTTTTGGGAAAATCTGATTTTACGGAGTACGTACCCACTATGGAGGTAGTACTACTTACTACTCCCTCCTTTTCGGTTTATAGGGCTCATCTAAAAAAATTCGTTTTTCCATTTTATAAGTCTCAATTCTACTAGTACTTACCATCACATGTTTGGATTTCGAGGTGCATTAAATCACCCGTTGCAAGCAGTATCAAGAGAAAACTCACCAATGCATGTAGAAGTTCATGCAAATTTAGTGGTCATGCATGCATTCGTTGTAATTAATGCATCGGTAAACATAACTTTTTAAGAAAAATGAGCGTACTAATTAAGTACTTGTGCAAACTACGAAATTAATTCCACCACTCACCGTCTACCTTGGTTGGAGAGATTTTGAAATTGAGCCATAAACCGGAAAGGAGGGAGTAGTAACATAGCCTAGGGTAGCTTGCTGCACCACGGACTCAAAGGAAATTGCTGTAGTACTACTCCTATGTACTACCACTGTACTACTCCTACTACTAAAAGACATATATTTCAAATAATATGATAATATCTCTAACCAAGGTAGGGGAGTATATGTCTAACGGAGGGAGTAGTAAAATTTTCTCCTCGTCATGCGAGCCACCGCGCGCGTGGGCGAGGGAGCGGGCGTAGGCATAGTAAGCAACCTTCTCGTCGTCCTGCGACTCTGCGAGCCACCGCACCCATGGGTGGGGGAGAGGGCGTAGCAAGCTTCTCCTCGTTCTGCGAGTTGACGGGACACATCGAAAGTAGTACTACAGAGCATCTCCAGTGTATAGAGCCTTGCCTCTAAGGTAGGCCCCACATGGTTTGCCTCTTATCAAATGAAAAAACCACAATGTATAGAGACTCTAACCAGCCTCTAAGGTGGGCCCTAGCAGAAATTTAAAAAGTATTGATTAGCACCACATTTGTCCAATCAGTACTATTTCTCTTGTACTCCTACTTTCTTATGCTTCCTAAGGCTGACAAGTGGGACCAGATGGATTGTTACATTGTTAGAGGCAGCCTCTAAGGTTAGCCGCGATGCTAGCCAATTTTTTGTTAGAGGCAGTTCATGCAGTGTATAGAGGCCTGCCTCTAAGAGGAGAGAGAGGGCTTAGAGGAAACAAAAAGCATACATTGTGGATGCCCTAAGTGCCTACTTTCCGGTCTATATGACTCAATTTGAAATCCATAATAGATGCTGAGTGGTGGAATAAATTTTTTACTTCCATAGTTCGCAAAAGTACTGAGCATGTGAGATGGTGAACGGAGGGAGTACGATACCATTAGTACTACAGTTCTTTTGGAAGGGTTGTAGTAGTCCCTCCCATTCACATGTTCACATTTCAAGGTTCAATAAAAACGTTGCATGCAAGGATTAAGAGAAACCTCAGCAATGCATGTACTCCCTCAATCCATATAGGGTCTAAAATGCGTTTTGGAGGCTAACTTTGACCACATGTTAGAGAAATAATATGACATCCAACTTACACAAATCTTACCATCAAATTCGTACGTGGTCATTATACTACTAACACATGCATGCGTTGCAATTAGTACGTACTCCCTCCGTTCCTAAATATTTGTCTTTCTAGAGATTTCAACAAGTGACTACATACGAAGCAAAGTGAGTGAATCTACACTCTAAAATATGTCTACATACATCTGTATGTTTGTAGTCCATTTGAAATGTCTAGAAAGACAAATATTTGGGAACGGAGGGAGTACATGATACAGTAGTAAACACTCACTATCTAGTAGTACTAGTACTCTACACTACTACTACTATGAGGCCATCCAACTGTGTCCCGGCAGATGACCGAGGACACCAATTATTTGTTCATATTTAAATTTGTTTTCACACAGCAAACTATCCATGAAAACAACACATGGCAAAATTTCATGGCGAACGAGGGGTTTGAATGTGCTGGGAGGGGTGGGGCTGGAAGGGGCTGTTTGGATCTTGCCCGGGGTAGCCAAAATATTGGCGACCCTTTTGTCCACTCGTGCCTTTGCCACCGATTAACGAGGAAGAGCTCGGGTGCTCATGCATCCTCCAGCGCGCGCGTTGGAGACGAGCTTGCACGAGCTATGCTTTTTTTGTCCCACCACGCCACCCGAGCCGGCCGCAGACCGACCGGCGACCCGCAAATTACGCCATCCAACCGTAGCCGCACATATTCTGATAGCAACTCAACCAACCGGACGAAATTGATGCAAACACGGCGATATTTCATATAAACAATGATGGAATTCATATAAAATACCGGATTTTCATATAAACATGACGGATTTCATTACATTCATATCAACTAAGCGGTGCTACTCCTGAATAGCACAGGTATAATAATACCTAGCCTAAATGGTCGCCCGCGGATCCATTTGTCTTCCTCAAGTCCGGCAGCATGATCACCGGACTACCGGGAGCCCCGGAGGTATATGCTTCAGCGCAAAGGAAAGCTCGCTTCCCATCGCTCAACTGACATCGTTGGCTGATGCCCAAGATAGAGTCTGAAGGGGGCTTCTTCGTTTCTGTGGAGCCCATGCGGGGTCGACGAAGGTCCTCGCAACAGAAGGATCCGGCAAGACACCTGTTGTGTACGCCGGCGTCGCCTCGGCGGTGGCCTTCATGGGACCCAAGCGGCGGCGGCCTCCCGTGTTCTACTTCTCCTCGATGATGGTGGCGGATGCGTAGGCGTTGGCCACTGACTCGTTGCTCTCCGCGCACCCGGCTTCTATCTCTGCTTGCATGGTGTGGCCGCAGGCATGGGAGTCTCAGCCACAGAAACGGGAGACGCGGTCGCAGACACGAGAGCCGCGGTACGAGGCGGCGGCGTGGACGGCAGTGACAACACCCGTGCTCCTCGCCGTGCCGGCATGGAGCAGCTCACCGCTCCTCGTCGAGCTGGCCTGGAGTGGCGAGTTGCTGAACCACGCGCCGGCTTGGGGCGGCAACTGGCTCCGTCGGGCGAGGGGAGGGAGGTGGATCAGCGAGCTACACAGCTCGTATCCGGTGGGCTCGGCGGGCCACCCAGCCGACTTGGATGCCGGATAACTACTTTTCGTAAGCCATTGTAAGAGTGGAGAAAATGGTGAAGGTGGAGATAGGGGAGCAGCGGAGGTGTGCGATTCTTGGCCGGCGTTTGGCCTCGTTTAAATAGGAGATTAAATAGATGGTGAATGGGAGGAGCTCGGTCGGTGTTGCGTTTAATGCCGGCCTGGTCATGAACGGGCGTGTGTCTGGAGTGGGTTTCTCGGCTTCCACACGTATTTCCTGGAGGTGTTTGAATGCGGCAAGGAGGCGTGTTCAGCTGGGCGTGCAGCAAGTGGTGCCCTCGACTCTGACGTACGACACCACGCTGTTCTTCCACTGATGTGTGGGCTCGTTGGGTACCTGGTCTGCATGTCAGTGACCCAACGCAGGTAGCGCACGACAGAGGAGCTTTTGGTGGGCCAGGGCGGTGAGAAGCGGGCATTTCATAAATCGATGATTGTTCATTGAGTGTGACGTCATCTAATTCATGTAGGTTGATAAGCCTACTATATAATGTAAGAGAATTTTAAAATTTTCATATATACGTTGATAGCCCGTTCGATACGTTGTGATTCATAAAGACCGCTGCAAACATCAATCTTCTGCTTATCACATATAAGATTGATTAATACCCGTAAGAATCCATGTCCTTAACAAAGGGTGCATGCACGTATAGGTTGAGCGTGTGTCTTGCGTCGTGTGCTGTGTGCATGTAGGCGTGCGAGTGTTGCGTGCGTGCATGTGTACGTTTCAGTGTTGCATGTGTGCGTGCGTGCGTGTGTTCGTGAGTGCATGCGTACGTGTCAATGTTGCATGCCTGCATGCGTGCGTGTGTTCGTGCGAGTGTTGCATGCGTGCATGTGTACGTGTGAGTATTGCATGCATGCATGCGGGCGTTGCGGGCGTGTTTGTGCGCATGTGTGATGTGTTTGTATTCACCATAGTGGCTCGTGCGTGCGTGCAATTAAAACGGCCGGCTCAGCATATCATCACAAGGCGATCCTTGTCCGCTGTGGTTAGGGCGCGTGGGCTGCCAATCAGAGGTCTCACGACTTCGAATCCGCACCGACCACTAATTTATTACCATTTCTGTCTTTCATATACGTGCTGACGGATGGGCCCTATGGTAATGTGCGCTGGTGAATGTGGACCGTTTGACTGGTCAATTGATTGTGTCATCAACAAATTACGGAGCTGTATGGTGAGCCAGTGACCGTATGATCACCATAAAATGTATTTTATTAACATAGTACAGACTCAAGCTACCATTTCTTTCTTTCATATACGCGCTGACAGGTGGGCCCCACAGTTACGCGCGCTGATGGTGCAACACTAGTTGCGCCACATGGAACGTTTGACTGGTCAATTGATCGTGTCATCAACAAATTACGGAGTTGTACGGGTGAGCCAGTGACCGTATAATCATGACATGTATTTTTTTAACACAGTACAGACATAAGCGCTCATATATACGCGCAAACACTCACCACTATAAGCACACACATGCACACCCTAACCCTCTGAGCACCTTTGAGAGAGTGAGCCAGCATATGATCTTGAGATTTTACGAAGTCACCATAGGTGCCTCATAGTCGAGGGGAACGTCTCCTCCCACTGAACGCACATCGCCGAAAAATACTGAGATTAATCCAGGATAAATGCGAGCACCAGGACTTTAACCCTGGTGGGCTGGGGAAACCACTGTCCTCCTAACCATCCAACCACAGGTTGGTTAGCACCACAAAATGTATATGGTGACCGTGATGAGTTATTCTGAAGTCCAGTGACCATATCGTGCTTTCGCTTCAAATACAATGACCGTAAGTGTTGTCAACAAAATACAGAGCACGCATCAAATACAATGTCCGTCAGTGTCATCAACAAAACGGAGACGTATCATGAGCTAGATACCGTATGATCACCACGAGAATGTGTATGGTGACCATAATGAGCATATTCTGAAGTCCAGTGACCGTATAGTGCTTTCGCTCAAAATACAGTGACCGTCACACGTGAATGTGTCAGGGGCATACTTTTAGAGGGCCGAGAGATAGTTTGTGTGCGTACGTGAAAGTGGTGTAGAGAGAGGGGGTGTCCGGTGGAGACAAGGAGAGATATGCCCTTCGTTTCTCTTTCCCGTGATTAATATTTTAGGAGAAAATATAAACATTCACAATGCAGAACAAATATTATTGGATGCACCATGCAATTAACTTTCATGTATAACTTTGTACTATTGTATATGCTTATTTTCTTAGTGGCCGATTGTGTGTGGGGTGTGGTGGGCACATCATTTCTTGTTGTGGTGGGTCAACGTGAGGACTCATGGGCCGGTTCCATCCTGCGCCACATAGATTGGACTGATACGCGTTATACGAAGACCCATGTGGAGGACTCGGTGTACAAGACGAAGCTACCAGAGTCGTGGAGGACTCTATCCCCACTGATGATAAGCCGACTATATATGATTTGTAACCCTAGGCCTCGAGTATGTTATATAAGCCTGGGGGCTAGTTCGTCGATAGTATACACACACGCACAATGCCTGGTATTCACGTGCCCCTATCACAAATATACAGTACCAGGAGTACGCTTTTTCCTCAACTGCAAGGGCCCGGACTTGGGTAAAACTTTGCATCGTATTACCATCCAGCCTAACAGTCAGGGATATCCTACCGAATGATCTGATGGAATCATGTCTGCCAACTACTAAGAGAGAGGTGTGCGGGGGGGGGGGGGGGGGGCAATGTGTGCGAGAGAGGCCTAAAGATAACGTGCGTGCGGGAGACATGTAGGCACATATATGTGCCTATAGAGGGCTAGTAGAGACCGTGTGTGTGTATATATGCATGCGAGAGAAATAGTGTTTTCCAACTGAGATTAGTGAAAAGAGTGGTACATAGTAGTAAGAAAGAGAGAGGGAGATATATAGAGAGAGTGTGCGTGAGACATCCCGGGAGAGATTGTGAGCATGTGTGAGAGAGAAATGCCGATGTATATAACGTGTGCGCACTTATCCGTCAGATAGAGAGATATATAGCGTGTGTGTGAGAATGGGCCGAGGCATAGTGCATCTACGTGTAAAAGGAGGTTCTACGCATTAAATTAAAATATAAATGGCATTATTATTTTTGGATGAGATCATGAATTTTGCAATTTGCGTATGAACGAACATCGGTCTATCAGACACCCATACTCTATTGAATTCTAGCATGTGCATGGGTTTATTTCATATTATCGATCCATAGAGTGAGAGTGGTTTGAAATCCAGACAATGCATTGCTTTTGCAATTCATATATAAACATTAATTAGTGCACTCCATGTTGTTAGTGTCAAGCACTTTATACATTTGTCACTTACATGGATACATTCCAAATTGCTAGCTACGAAATACAATAAATGTTGAATTCAACAAAGATTCGAATTCATAGGAAGTGCATTAATATATTTAAATCCAAGATAATGGCATTTGTAAATCAGATCTAAAAGGGGGCATCAATCTGTTGTGCGTTTGAACATGCTATATATTCATACACATGTCTAACTTTTTTTTTTGCAACCAAGGAGATTATATCTGGAACTATGCATGAATTGAGGTAAGTTGCATATTTTTTTAATATATACTCATGTACAATGTATATTCAAATGTACCCCCTTCATTCCAAAATAATCGTAGTTTTAGGATTTTCAAGAGTCAAGATTTGTGAAGTTTGACAAATCCTGAAAGTTCAATTCAAGAGAACTGAAAACGTTAATGCTTCTGCTCCCAAATATTGAACAAAGCGCCAAATAAGCCTCTGGTCACCCGAAATCACGCGAGACTAATGTTTGGTGGTAGGAAATTACTGTCCTGACTCTGACCCGTGTAGCCTATCGGCCCGATGTCCAAAGGTCTAAACCGGGGTAGGTTTGTAACTTCACCAAGACACCAGTCTCAACTGCCTCCGAGAAGCATTCATACGCCGTGGGCGCCTAAACACCCATGTGTTTGGCCGAAATCTATCCCGCCCACCATTTGGGACACTTGAGATTACTGTCCTACCCTCGACCCGCAATATGTCCGAAATTTTAGATGGGGGCAAAGTTTGTAACTTTCCCCAAATTTCAAACAAGCGCGTCCCAAACTGAAACATTGTTCCCCTTAGTTACCCCCTCCCTCCGTTTCCCCATTCATACTCCGTGGGCGCCAAAACGCCCTCCTCCGTCCTCCACCCCATCACGCCCAATCCATCGCCGCCCTCCTCCATCACGCCGGAGCCAGTACCCCGACGTCGTCGTCCAACGCAACCGCAACCACAACGCCCTCAAGGACTTAGCAGCTGAAGCCGAGGCAGAGCTTCCTCCACGACGCCGACGCCGACGTGCGCCGTACCAGAACCACTTCGACCATGTCGTCCTGTGCCTCACCGCTGCCACTCCACTGTCGCAACCATCCACCGCACCGGAGCTGTTCCCGCTACGCCGTTGTTCGCCGCCTCAGATCTGGTTCCCCGCCGCCGACAGACGGCCACCGCACCACACTCAACAACTTGGCCATGGGTTCGTCCAAGGCTCCACCATCCTCCACAACTTCTCGTTTCCAGCGAACCACAAGAAGATCGTTGGAAAAACAAAAGGAGGACACAACACTGCCAGCAGAAGGAGGTACTCCTCTTCCGTTATTCGTGCAAATCTTACATCTCTGCTCACACTGTATTCATCCCACGAAAGAAACTAGTTGAGCGCTTCTTACTGCACCTTCTTCGTGATACTAAATGCACAAGGTTTCCTCCCATTTACTATTTCACCTTAGCTAGAGGTCAGTCGCCCGCCTGGATTTCAATTCAGGGTCAGTTGGTCGCAATTAAAAGAAGTAGCACCCGCTTAGGCGTGCGAAGAACCTAGTCCGCCTGTTCGCCAGGGAAGCGGCGCACAGGTGTCTATCATAGCGGTGTGGGGCACAGGAGCTACTTGCGCCTGATCTGGAGGTCGACGGGGCTTGAAGGGATGGCCAGGGGGCGGTGCCAAGCACGACGGTGCGGTGAGGTCGAGGGGAGGGCGGAGGCAGGGGACTAGGCCAGTGGTCGCTGGCGTTTCGATTAAGATCGTCAACACTGACTGGCTGGAGGTAGATGAAGGCGATCTGCCTGTTCTTTGTACATCGGACGATGCAGAAAAAATGGACTGACCTATTTGTTTTCAGTCAACTGTTATTTTCATAGGACCACACCTTGTGGTGTGCTGGAGGAGCATCTGCATTTCCCAGCCATCCCTGTGCTCATATTTCAAAATCCTAGAATCTAGTAATTTCGTGTGCCATGCATGTTGTAGAGCTATCATATGTCTCCCGTCATTTATTTCTCAGCCACCTGCTATCTGCTACTTTTACACTGTAGTACTTGTGCACACAGTTCACCCATACTCACACTATTGTTTTTTTATGCATCGGTATTTCAGACTCTGACGCAGTGTTGATGAATACACAAAAGAAAAGACGGAAGCCGCTCCAGTGTAATTCGAAGATAAGCACTAAGCGTTTCAGCGCTCTAAAGGGTGTAGTGTCAGCTGATGGAGACAGTAAACGTAGCTCTGCAGTTGATGATCTCAACTGCCACACACAACCATCTCAGGTGCTTGCTTTAACTTCGCGCTGTCAAATGTGGTTGCATGTTGCATATGGTGTCTAGCTTGTATTGCTTCCAATTTGGTTAAATTGCATCCGCTTACTTTACACATTATACCTTTGATAATGACATGCCTTCCTGTTTTTGATACATACTACATATGTCAATTAACCATGTTCTTACATCAAACTAATGCTCTTTTGTATCCCTCATCAATCACTTATGATGAGACAGTCACCCCAGTGGGTTACTATGAGACGCGCTACTTGTTTAATGAATCCAGTGTCATCCTCCCCACATGATTCTCAAGAAACAGCAAGGCTAAATGAAGATAGTCAACGTAGTTCTCTAGTTGATGACCGCAATTCCCCTACACCACCATCGCAGGTGCTTGCTCTTACTTGGCAATGTGATATGTGGTTGCATGTTGCATATGGTGTCTACCTTGTAATGCTTCTAATTAGGGTAAATTGCTTAGTTAACACATTATGCCTGTGAATATGACATGCCTTCCTGTTTTTGGTACATACTACGTCTTTCTATTAACCATATTCTTACATCAAACTAATTTTCTTGTGTATCCCTCATCAATCATTTCTGACGAGACACCTTCAAATTGACAGTGTAATATTGGTTGCATCTTGCATATCATTTCAAGCATGTACTGCCTCTAATTTGTTGAAATGCCACTTATAATGAGACACTTCTAACTTGGTAGTGTGATTATGGTTTGATCTTTCATATGGTGTCTAGCTCGCATTGCTTCCAATTTGTTGAAATGCCTTCTGCTTACCATTTTGTGTACATATTCCATCCTCCTACAATGTGGTTGCCTTACATAAAAGTTGTGTTCGTCAGTATCATGCATCAACAAATTTGGAAGAGCGAATTTCATTCCTTTTTCTTGTGTGTTTGACTTGACAAGGCAAAATCTAAAAGGATGAACGCACGGGATGATGGTGGTCGTCTGGAGCAACCGAAACAGACGATCTCTGCAGATTCTCTTGCTACTCCTACTGCAGTGCAAGTTCCAAATCTCATCTCCCCTACTCCACAACCCCAGGTGCTTGCTCTAACATGGCAGTGTGATATCTGGTTGCATGTTGCATATGGTACCTAGCTTGTATTGCTCCTAATTTGTTAAATTGCATCTCCTTAGCTTACACATTATACATGTGAATATGACACGCCTTCCTGTTTTTGGTACATACTACATCTGCCTATCACACCATGTTCTTACATCAAACTACTGTTCTTGTGTATCCTGCATCTATCACTTATGATGAGACAGTCACGCCCGTGGGTTAGTATGAGACGCGCTACTCTTATAAAGAGTGCAGTTTCATCCTCCCCACATGATTCTCAAGAAACAGCAAGTCTAAATGAAGATATTGAACGTAGCTCTGTACTTGAAGACCACATTTCCCCTACACCACCATCGCAGGTGCTTGCTCTAACTTCGCAGTGTGATATGTGGTTGCGTGTTGCATATGGTGTCTAGCTTGAAATGCTTCTAATTAGGGTAAATTGCATCTGCTTAGTTTACACATTATATCTGTGAATATGACATGCCTTCCTATTTTTGGTACATACTACATCTATCTGTTAACCATGTTCTTACATGAAACTACCTCTCTTCTGTATCCTGTATCAATCACTTACGATGAGACACCTTTATTCATTGCGTATTGCATATTATTTCTAGCCTGTTGCCATGTATTGCTTCTAATTTGGTCAAATACATTTATGAGGCCACCCTTTTAATTTGGCAGAGTGATATTGGTTTCATCTTTCATATGGTTTCTAGCTTGCATTGCTTCTAACTAGTTCAAACACCTTGTGCTTAGTTTACACTTTACACATCATACATGACAATATGTCATGCCGTCCTGTTTTTCATACATATTTCATCCTCCTATCATGCGGCTGCCTTACATGAAAGTAGTGTTCATCAGTATCATGCATTAATGAGTTCTGAAGAGCAAATTTTATTCCTTTTTCTTGTGGGTTTGACTTGACAAGGCAAAATCAAAAAAGAGGAAGGAAAAGAGTAAGGAAGGCGATGATGGTGGTCCTCTGCAGCAACATAAACGAAGCATCTCTACGGATTCTCCTCGTACTGCTAGTGCATTACAAGTTCCAAGTCTCCGCTCCCCTACTCCACCATCCCAGGTGCTTGCTCTAACTTGGCAGTGTGATATCTGGTTGCATGTTGCATATGGTGTCTAGCTTGTATTGCTTCTAATTAGTGTAAACTACATTTGCTTAGCTTACACATGATACGTGCGAATATGACACACCTTCCTATTTTTGGTACATACTATATCTGTCTATCACACCATGTTCTTACATGAAACTACTCTTCTTGTGTATCCTGCATCAGTCACTTATGATGGGACACCTTTAAGTTGGCAGTGTGATATTGGTTTGCGTCTTGAATATGATTTCTAGCATGTAGTGCTTCTAATTTGATGAACGCCACCTATGACGAGACAGTTTTAACTTGGCAGAGTGATATTGATTGCACCTTCCATATGGTGTCTAGCTTACAGTGCTTCTAATTTGTTGAAGTCCCTTCTGCTTAGTTACCACATCATAGGTGTGAATATGTCAAGCCGTCCAGTTTTTCGTACATAGTCCATCCTCGTATAATGACTTTGCCTTTTATCAGAGTAGTATTCGTCAGTATCATGCATGAATGAGTTCTGAAGAGCGAATTTTATTCCTTTTTCCTGTCGGTTTGACCTCACAATGCAAAATCAATAAAGCAGAAGGAAATTGGTAAGGCATTGGATGATGGTGGTCCTTCCGAGCAACTGAAACGGAGGGTCTCTACAGATTGTACTCCGCCATCCTCCCAACAAGATTCGCAAGACAACGCAAGGCTAGACAGTCAACGTAGCTGTGTAGATGTCGTGGGGAACCACGGCCACCTATGGGGCCATCAGCCCCTTTGTGGTTCGGCAGGGGGATGAGCACATTGCACAAAGAGCGGAGAGCGTATCGCAGCACGACAGAGATCACGCGGGCAGTTTTTACCCAGGTTCGGGCTGCCGCGAGGCATAAAACCCTACTCCTACTTTGGTGGATTGATGGTGGATTGTGGTGGAAGCGCAACGCTCTTGCCCGGCAGGGTTGCCTTAGGGCGAGGGAAGCTACGTGCGTACGAGTGTACAAGGGTCCGAATCCTTTCTATGGTTGCCATGGCCCTCCTTTTATAGATCAAGGGGTCACCACAATGGCAAATTAGTCATTGTGTACTGATTAGATAGCGAGCAGTGCTATCATACCTAACTCTGCAGACAGAGCAGAGCGCATTAAATGCGGCGCTTAGTGTCACATCGTGGCATGCTCGGCAAGCCTTGCCGGGCTGATTGGCCGCCTTATCATCTGTCTGCTTGCCACGTCTCTGGATGGGTGTCATTTGGAGATGATTTCCATAGGAAGTGGCTTCCACATGCCAAATAATAGCCACTTCGTCACTTGCGGGCTTGACACAGCATCAATCGATGACTTGCGTCGCTGTGAGGTGGAGCGGTGGAGCCTTGGCGGGGTAGTTTGCCTTCGTCGCGCCCGGCAGGCCTTCCGGGATGGTCTTGAGGCTTGTCTTCGGGGCCACCTCGACCTCGCCAGGCTTGCCTGCACGGCAAGGGAGGCTTTCCCTCAGTGGTGTCTTGCTCATTTTAGCGTGTCTTGGTCTTCTTGATCTACCCTTTGATTCCTCAAAGAGCTATCTCTTCAATTTGATCTTGACTTGGATGTTGCTACCTTGCTCTTTTAGGCCTATGCACAGTCTGGGCAACAGACCTAGGGTTTGTTGCACCGACAGGAGCCCCGGGCATGGCCCGAACGCGCTGCCGGGCATCGTCGGGGTAGGCCCTATCCAGTGCATAGGCAAGAGGGTAGCAGTTGCTTGTCTTTTGAGATCTTCTTTGCTTCTACATTAACCTGAGCCCAGGTCAGTTTCTGGTTCTCCCGCGCATCGCGTAATGCCGATTGTTGTGGGGCCATCATTGTAATGGCCCGTGAATGACTTTAACGCACGGGTGAGTAACTGCCAATTCACTCTTCCCACCACGCCCTTATCCTTTGGCCACGTATGCTGCATGCATTGAGTGGGGTAGGTAACAGAGGCGTGTGGTGTGGGAGAGCATCAAGGCAGGGGCCCGGCCTTCTTGGATTGGTGGAGATGGACGGCGGTTACCCGTCGAGGGATCTGCTCCCAGCCCCCAAGCCCGCCTATATAAAAGGGGGGTGAGGGGAAGCGGAAATGCCCATCCACGCACCTTTTCTCCTTGTTTCCTTCTTTCTTCTTGCAATGTTGAGAGGGAGAGACTGGTGCCAGGCCCCGGGCTCGAGCTTGGGGTTGATGACACCGAAAGCTTATGTAGGTGCCTGGGGAGTGAGTTTGGTCCGGGGCCAAAAGGGATGTGGCGGTCGAGCCACTCGCAACGCAGGAGATGCCAAGCTTTTCCACTATGGGGGCATGCTTGTCTCCTTTGCCCGGGTCGGCCGTCTGGCGGGGAGCGCTAGGCCATGCCGTGAACCGCTGCGGCTTTCTGCCCTAACGCCGGAGCTCCCAGGGCTCCCGGCATCTGTCTGGGGTGCAGCGCTTGGGTCCTTAGGTAATCCCAGCACTGCCCCCTTTGGTGAAGTCGGGGCGAATGTCGAAGACGGCGGCATCTTCCTGCCCTCCGAGGTAGGGAGCAATGCTCCTTGCGCGTCTTGGACACCGTCGTCGCCCGCAGCTTCTCCGGGGGAGGCGATGGCTCAAGAGGCCGGCGTCCTCCTTGAGTGGTGGTGATGAAGAAAGAATGAGGGAAGACGGAGAAGGCGGGTGGCAGGGCATTAGGTCGGAGTACGATGGCACCGACGCCTTCGTCTCGTATTGCCGACCCACTGCCTCATCTTTCCGCTCTTCCTTTCCCTCCCCGGCACCATCATCACCGGCCCCCTGGCTGCGGGGAGGGGGTCGCTCTCTTGGTGCCTTCGCCTCCGCCAGCAGTCTTCCAGCCGGGCTCTGATGTTTTTTTTCATCAGCGCTTGCGCTGGGGCTTCTGACTGGTCCTGGGGGTGGTGACCAGGGCACCGCCGAGCCGCTCCTTCCGCCTCTCTCCTTCGCAGCCTCGCCACTCTCGATCTTGTCAGGCTGCGCCCGGCAGGCCCTGACGGGATTGGGTCGGGCATCTGCTCAGGCACTCCTTTTGCCCTCTTCCTCTTCCACCACACTGTTTGGCTTGCCGGGGATCACGATGTAGGCTTCTCTTGTCTTCTCTTCTTCGGGACCAAGTCCACGATAAGAGCCCTGCAACCTAGTGCAGATGAAAATGATGCCATGTGCGATCTGATCTACATGATCATGCTATGCTCATGATATGCTTATGCATGCATGCAAGTTTCGGGGGCCCCCCAGCGCTTCGTTTATTTCTCTGTTGGTCAGGGTTTGCACCTGGCTTTGTACAAGGGGTTACATGCAGCATCGGCAAGGCCTGTACAAAAGGGTGGCTGCTGGGCAGGGCCCGACAACCGCGCCTTACAGGTAGAACTTACGGAGATGCTCAATGTTCCATGAGTTTTGCAATTGAATGCCATCTCCGGTCTCCAGACGGACTGTGCCAGGTCTGGTGACTCGTACTACCCGGTAAGGGCCTTCCCACTTTGGCGTCAACCTGTTTGTACCCTTGGCGGACTGAACGTGCCTAAGGACAAGGTCACCTTCCTCAAGACTCCGAGCATGAACCCTGCGGCTGTGAGAGCGACGCAGGGCTTGCTGGTAGCGTGCAGCACGCATAGCAACCCGGAGATGGTTCTCCTTGAGTAGCACAGCGTCGTCACACCGGTGCTGTTCTTGCGCCACTTCATCGTAGGCAAGCACTAGAGGTGACCCATAAATGAGTTCCGTGTGGATAATTGCTTCTGCCCCATACACTAGGGAGAAGGGAGTCTGCCCGGTAGCTCGATGTGGTGTCGTTCTGGGGGACCAAAGAACCACCGGCAGCTCGTCGATCCATCGCCTGCCGCACTCCAGCAGCTTATCAAATGTTCTTGTCTTGAGTCCTCTCAACACTTTAGTGTTCGCCCTCTCAGCTTGCCCGTTGCTCCTTGGATGAGCGATAGAGGCGAATGAGATTTTGCTTCCGAGGGCATGAACGTATGGCATGAAGGCGTGGCTCGTGAATTGGGTGCCATTGTCGGTGATGATGCAGGCAGGGACCCTGAAGCGGCACACCAATCCTTTCAAGAACTTGATAGCTGACTGAGCAGTCACCTTTCTCACGGGCTCTACTTCCGGCCACTTTGTAAACTTGTCGATTGCAACGAACAAGAATTCAAAGCCCCCGGTGGCACGGGGGAAGGGGCCCAAGATGTCGAGCCCCCAAACCGAAAATGGCCATGATAAAGGGATTGTCTGAAGAGCTTGGGCAGGCAGATGGATATTCTTGGAATGGAACTGGCAGGCTTCATGTTTGGTGACCAACTCAACTGCATCTTGGAGGGATGTGGGCAAGTAAAATCCTTGCCGGAAGGCTTTTCCAACCAGAGCCCTCGATCCAATGTGTGAGCCGCACATACCCTTGTGTATTTCTGCCAATAGTTCCTTTCCTTCCTCCCGGCAAATGCACTTCAATTTCACACCGTTGGGCCTTCTTCTGTACAACATGTTGTCAACAAACTGATACATACTGGCCCTCCGGGCTACTCTTTCAGTTTCTTCTTGCTCTTCGGGGAGTTCTCTAGTTTGGAGGAAATGGACTATGTGTCGCGCCCAAGTTGGAGCCTGGGGCTCGGCAACGAGGACTAGCGGCACCTCCTCATTCGTGGGAGCACATTCCTCGACCGCAGGGACCGGTGGTCTGGTGGGAGGGTGTAGCTCAGCGATCGAAGGGGAGTTGTTCCCGCCAAGCTCTCTGTCGGGGGCCTCGGGAGGCTCTGCCGGGAGAGGCTTGCTGGAGTCCAGTTTTCTCCTTTTTCTGGCCATTGTAACCGAGGATACGGAGGACCGAGTCAGATGGAGAACAAAAGTCCCTGGTTCCAGAAGGAGTTTTTGTGCAGCTCACTTTGACAGATGATCAGCGATGCTGTTTTCCGCATGGGGTACGTGCTCTGTTTGCAATCCGTCAAAGCGCTCCTCCAACTTCCTCATTTCCTCAACGTATGCCTCCATCAATGGACTTTGGTAATCCTTGTTCACTTTCCTCACCACAAGTTGCAAGTCTCCGCGGATGACCAGCTTCTTGATTGCCAGTTCTGTTGCGATCCTAAGCCCGGCAAGGAGCCCTTCATACTTCGCAGTATTGTTGGTAGCCTCCTCCCGGGGGAAATGCATCTGGATGACCTACTTCAGGTGCTCCCCAGTGGGGGCAACGAGAAGTACGCCAGCTCCTGCACCTTGTAGGGAGAAGGCACCATCGAAATACATAATCCATTCTTGGGGCGCCACCTTGCCGGGGATAACTGTTGCCAACACTTCTTCATCAGGGGTTGGCGTCCACTCTGCAATGAATTATGCTAGTGCTCTGCTCTGAATGGTTGATGTGCTTTCAAACTTTAAACCAAAGCTGGACAACTCCAAAGCCCATTCCACAATCCTGCCTGTAGCCTCAGGGTTCCGAAGTATGCGTTGCAAGGGGAAGCGGGTGACAACCGTGATCTCGTGGGCTTGGAAGTAGTGGCGCAGTTTCCTTGAGGCCATGATGAGGCCAAAAATCAACTTTTGCATGCCAGAGTACCTTGACCTAGCCCCCTGCAACAGGGAGCTGACGAAGTACACTGGGCGCTGCACCACTTTCTTCTTTTCCGCGACCATAGAACCGCTTCCACTGCCCTGCCTTTCTCTGCTTTGGACTGACTCTGGCCCTGCTGGGACGGGTTCACTTCCTTCTCCAGAGGGGACGACGGTGGCTGCCGCTTCGTCTACTTCCCGCTGTGCCACTAGTGCCGCACTAACTACTTGATTGGTTGCCGCTAAGTATAGCAGCAACGGCTCTTGTGGTTTGGGAGCGACCAAAGTGGGCACAGAGGAGAGATAGGTCTTCAAATCTTGTAGCGCGGCGTCTGCCTCCGGGGTCCACTCCATAGGCCCTGCCTTCTTCAAGATTTTGAAGAACGGCAAGGCGCGCTCGGCAGACTTGAAAATGAACCTGCTAAGCGCGGCAACGCATCCAGTCAAACACCTCACGTCTTTAACTGTCTTGGGTGCTTGAATCTGCTCGATAGCCTTGATCTTGTCGGGGTTGGCTTCTATCCCCCGATGGGACACAAAGAAGCCAAGTAGCTTGCCGGAAGGGACGCCAAACACGCACTTCTCCGGGTTCAGCTTCAAGTTGATCTTGCGCAGATTAGCAAAGGTTTCTTCCAAATCCTGGATGAGGGTTGATCTGTCCTTGGTCTTGACCACAATATCATCCATGTAAGCTTCAACGTTTCTATGCAGCTAGGACTCAAAGCCAATCTGTACTGCTCTTGCAAAAGTGGATCCGACGCTCTTCAACCCGAAGGGCATCCGTACGAATCAGTACGTGCCACATGGGGTTATGAACGCGGTCTTCTCCTTCCTTCTGTGGGAGGAGCTGCAATTCACTAGGCTGCCCTGGTTCTTGATGGCCGCCCGTGAAGGTGCCAACAAACTCATGTCACAAACCAGCCCAGGTCGAAATGGAGTTCTCCGGCAGGTGCATTAGCCAATACCTCACATTTGGCTTGAGTGCCAGAGGCAAGTAGTTGGCGAACACCTTCTCGTCTCTTCCCCCGGCAGCTTGAACAACGATGGTGTAGATGCTCAAGAACTCTGTCGGGTTTAGTTTCCCGTCGTACTTCTCTGATATTTCTGGCTTGAACGTGCGGGTGGATGGCCAACAGACTTGCCGCAACTCACAAGTGAAGGTGAGGCACCCAACCTCGAAAGGTAGGTACCCACCTTCACCGAGAGTGGGCTCGTCGGTGTCAGGGCCATTGTGCCTATCGGACTGGCGGTGGGTGTCGCGGCGTCGCTCAATGGTGACGCGCGTGCCTTCCCTTTGCCTATCCTCCAGGACTCGCCGTTGGCCTTGACGTGCTCGAGGGTCGGACAAGGCCATCGAGACATCGTCGGGTTCTTGATCGCGTGGCTCCGACCGTGGCCCCTGTGCAGGCCGCCGCGGAGGGGACTACACCGTGGGGGTGGCCCCTTCGGCACGGCCAACAGCGCGGGCCGCCGTCGTCGCCTGGGGAGGCCGCGGCGGGCCAGCTCGCTGTGATCCTCCCGCCTCGGCGAAACCAATCAGGCTTTGAATGGTGGCTCTCCACTCATCCATCTGATCGGCTGCCGGTGGAAATCTCAACAGCAGCTGGGCTCCCGCCATGGCCTCCGAAGCGGTGCTTGGCATGGATGATGACATAGACCGTAGCGTCGCCTAGCTCCTTATGGTGTCGGTAGTAGCCGTGCCGTGTTCTCGTCGTCGTGAGCCCGTCGCCAGGGTGGCGTGGTGACAAGGTGGAGGCGCTTGAGGGCCAGTGGCTCCATTTGGCGCATCAGCTGGGCTAGCTTGTTCCGGGAATGGCGCACGCCCTGCGGCCACGCCCGCAGTGGGAGCGGCCGGAGAGTTGCGATTCGTCCCAGAGCGAGTGCCACCGCTGCGGTTGTGCCCTTCGGCTGGGTGGAGAGGTGCAGACGAAATGATTTCTCCACCCATACCTCGTGGAGCATGGCCGCTGGGATGCTGTTGGTGCTGTCCTTCCCTGGTGCCTTCTACCCTCATTTCGGCCGCAGGGGAGGTGGTGATGACGCTGCCTGCGCCGTCCACGTCCCTCGCAGCGTCCATGTCTTCGTGCGTCCCCGTAGCCCCCGCAGCGTCGGCGGCCACGTGCGACGGGGCCTTCGAAGTGGACGGAGGAGCCACAGCACCGGGCTTCTTCTTGGGCGCCATGGACGATGGAGCCGTCGATGATGAAGATGATGAAGATAATGACGCGCTGCGTACGCTTCTCGGGTTCGCGCAAGCGCCAGCCCCCTACCTGGCGCGCCAAAGATGTCGTGGGGAACCATAGCCACCTATGGGGCAATCAGCCCCTTTGTGGTTCGGCAGGGGGATGAGCACATTGCACAAAGAGCGGAGAGCGTAGCGCAGCACGACAGAGATCACGCGGGCAGTTTTTACCCAGGTTCAGGGCGCCGCGAGGCGTAAAACCCTACTCCTGCTTTGGTGGATTGTGGTGGAAGCGCAACGCTCTTGCCCGGCCGGGTTGAGTCAGGGCGAGGGCAGCTACACGCGTACGAGTGTACAAGGGTCCGAATCCTTTCTATGGTTGCCATGGCTCTCCTTTTATAGATCAAGGGGTCACGACAATGGCAAATCAGTCATTGTGTACTGATTAGATAGCGAACAGTGCTATCATACCTAACTCTGCAGACAGAGCAGAGCGCATTAAATGCGCCACTTAGTGTCACATTGTGGCATGCCCGGCAAGCCTTGCCGGGTTGATTGGCCACCTTCTCGTCTGTCTGCTTGCCACGTCTCTGGACGGGTGTCATTTGGAGATGATTTCCATAGGAAGTGGCTGCCACGTGCCAAATAACAGCCACTTCGTCACTTGGGGGCTTGACACCGCATCGATCGATGACTTGCGTTGCTGTGAGGTGGAGCGGTGGAGCCTTGGCGGGGTAGTTTGCCTTCGTTACGCCCGGCAGGCCTGCCGGGATGGTCTTGAGGCTTGTCTTCGGGGCCACCTCGACCTCGCCAGGCTCACCTACCCGGCACGGGAGGCTTTCCCTCAGTGGTGTCTTGCTCATTTTAGCGTGTCTTGGTCTTTTCGATCTGCCCTTTGATTCCTCAAAGAGCTATCTCTTTAATTTGATCTTGACTTGGATGTTGCTACCTTTCTCTTTTAGGCATGTGCACGGTCTGGGCAACAGACCCAGGGTTTGTTGCACCGACAGTAGATGTTGAGCACATCTCCCCTACTCCACCATCACAGGTGTTTGCTCTAACTTGGCACTATTATATGTGGTTGCATGTTGCGTATGATGTCTAGCTTGTATTGCTTCTAACTTTGTTGAATTGCATCTGCTTACTTTACACATCATGCCTGTGAATATGACACATGTTCCTATTTCTAGAACATAATATATCTGATTACACCATGTTCTTACATCAGACTACTGTTCTTGCATATCCTGCATCAGTCACTTATGATGAGGCACCTTTAAGTCGCCACTGTGATATTGGCTGGGTCTTGCATATGATTTCTAGCATGTACTGCTTCTAATTTGTTGAAACGCCAGACAGTTTGAACTTGGCAAAGTGCTATTGGTTGCATCTTTTATATGGTGTCTAGCTTGCAGTGCTTCTAATTTGTTGAAATGCCTTCTGCTTAGTTACCACATCATAGGTGTGAATATGTCACGCCGTCCTATTTTTTGTACATATTCCATCCTCGTATCATGTGTTTGCCTTTCATCCGAGTAGTGTTTGTCCGTATCATGCATGAATGAGTTCTGAAGAGTGAATTTTATTCCTTTTTCTTATCGGTTTGACTTCACAATGCAAAATCAATACAGCTGAAGGAAATTAGTAAGGCAGTGGGTGATGGTGGTCCTTCGGAGCAACTCAAATAGAGGGTCTCTACAGATTCTACTCCGCCATCCTCCCAACAAGATTCGCAAGACAACACAAGGCTGGACAGTCAATGTAGCTGTGTAGATGATGAGCACATCTCCCCTACTCCACCATCACAGGTGCTTGCTCTAACTTGGAACTGTTATATGTGGTTGCGTGTTCCGTATGATGTCTAGTTTGCATTGCTTCTAATTTTGTTGAATTGCATCTGCGTAGCTTACAACTTATACCTGCAACAATCACTTACCCATAAGACACATTTAACTTGGGAGTGTGATGTAGGTTGCATCTTGCATTGTCTTCTAGCTTGTACTGCTTCTAATTTCTTGAAATGGCACTTACAACGAGATACTTTTTACCTGATAGAGTGATATTGGTTGCATGTTCATATGGTGCCTAGCTTTCATTTCTTCTAATTTTGTTGAAATGCCTTCTGCTTACTGTTTTTCATACATATTCCATCCTCCTATCGTACGTGTGAATATGCAATGCTGTCTTTTTTTTGTATATATTCCATCCTCCTATCATGCGCTTGCCTTACATCAAAGTAGTGTTTGTCTATATCATGCATCAACCAGTTATGCAGAGCTAATTTTATTCATCTTCTTGTGGTTTTGACTTCAGAAGGCAATATCAAAAAAGAGGAAGGAAAAGAGTAAGTTAGGGGATGTTGGTGGTCCTCCGGACCGACGCAAACAGAGACTCTCTAGATTTGCCACTGCTACTGCTAATGCAGTTGAAGTCCCAAGTCTACATGATGAGTTCATCTCCCGTACTCCACCATCGTAGGTGCTTGCTCTAAGTTAACAGTGTGATAATTGGTTTCATGTTGCATATGTTGTCTAGCCTGTATTTCTTCTATTTTGATTAAATTGCACCTACTGAGTTTATACGTTATACATGTGCATATGACATGCCTTTCTGTGTCTAGAATACACTGCATCTATCTATCATACCATGTTCTTACATCAAAGTACTGCTGTTGTGTATCCCACATCAGTCACTCATGATTGGACGCTTTTAACATGGTAGTTTGATAGTGGTTGCATCTTGCATTGATTTCTAGGTTGTACTGCTTCTAATTTTTGGAAATGCCACTTATGACAAGACACTTTTAACTTGGCAGAGTGATATTGGTTGCATCTTTCATATGGTGTCTAGCTTGCATTACTTCTATTTTCTTGAAAATCCTTCTGCTTAGTTTACACATCGTAGCTATGAATATGTCACTCCGTCCTGTTTTTCTTACATATTCCATCCTCATACGGTTGTCTTACATCAAAGTGTTGCTTGTATGTATCATGCATCAATGAGTTCTGAAGAGCGATTTTATTCTTTTGTGTTGTGGGTACGGCTTGACATGGCAAAGTCAAAAAAGAGCAAGGAAAAGAATATAGTAGGGAATGGTGTTACTCGTCGGGTGCAATAGAAAAGGATCTGCCCTCGAGATTCTGCTGGTACTTATAGTGCAGTAGAAGGTCCAAGTCCACCGGCTAAATCTACAAACACAGTATCACCTGCTCCACTAGCTGCAGCATCCGCTTCAACTGTACCGGCATCTCAACGAGTTACTCGTTCGTTTGCTCTGCAACTGGCTAGTTCCCAAGCTGCCTTCACACCTAACACTACTTCCAAAGCACTGCTGAAACAATAGGACTTGGCAAGATCAGATGAACCTCATGAGCATCAACACCAAGACGGTACCTGACCGAGTCAAGTTGCAGTTGCATGCTCCTTTATATGTACTCTCACAGTTTGATGTGCACTAACACTTTCCATATTCGTTGTTGAACTAGCACCACGGCGCAAGAGGAAATAGACATCAGGGATAATGCTTGACAGATTAACAAAATCTAAAGGAGGAAGAATGGAGATCCATTTTGAGGCAGGTTTAAAAAGGCCACGTCATGCTACAGAGTCAGCCAAGTTAGTATCAGAGGCAGCCATTGCCGTTAGGTGTCATGCACGTATCCTCCCAACGTGGATCCAGTATAGGAATGAGAAAGACGATACCCAGTTTAACACCTTCCTTGACCATTTATCCGTAAGTAATGTTATTCATCGCAATTTGTAATATTGTCTTGCTCTGTCCCATACTTTCTAGCTTCCTCCTAATAAGACTCACATTATTTTTTCAATAGATGAGGTTCAAGTTGGATCCGAAAGAGATGATGCAACTAAACAAGCATGCAGTTTGCTCTGCGACAGTATCAGTATCACCTTAGAAAAACTCACTTTGAAGGCAAGGCTAACAATGAAATCGCCCAAACATCTCCAGTGGAATATGTTACAGATGAAGACTGGACAACTCTTGTTAAACACTGGTCTGATCCAAAGTATTAGGTAGGGTATATGTATTTGATCAGATCACATATTGAACTTTTATTTACGTATGTGCCTTACAAGTGTATCTTCTTCTAGGCTAACTGTTTGAAGAACAAGACCAGCCGTTCTAAAGTGAAATTCCAACAGACAACAGGATCTCGTAGCTATATTGCACACTGTGAGGCTCTTGTAAATAGCTGCTAGTTCCTTCTTTTTTCTGTGCCATATTATCGTATCTATATTGACTTGTTCCAAATATAGAGGAAAGCCCGTGCGGACCAAAAAGAACCTGAACCGAATGCAGTGCAAATCTTCAAGGATTGCCACACCAGCAAGATGAAGGGCATGAGCACACCAGTTCAAGCCGATATTGTAAGTCCTTACTCCTCCGGCCTTTGAACTGCTTGTTATTGTGACGTGTTCATTTAACTGCTTGATTTGTAGCCAATGTCAGTTACTCTGTTCACTTTTATACACAGTTGTCTTAACATATCATTTCACCTTACACGGTTTAAAAGAGATGAAGGATATTCTTTTGGTCTTGATCTGTAATCTAGTTGTGATGTTCACGTGCCCACACAATGATATAATAGCCTGTTTGTTTTATATCTGTTTGCCCATGATATGAATGATGTCATACTATGTTCATCCTACTTTAAACCATGTCTCTTTATCTTTACATGTCAATGAATGTGAGGAAATAGACAATACAGTAGTCATGCTACATGGACATATGTTCCGAAAGTGATTTTATTATGTAGTTGGCACTACAATACATGCTAATGTATTACAGTGGTTCACCAAAATAAGTTATGTATAAACATGAAACCTACTTTGTTTGTTTTTGTCTCATTAGTAACTTATCTGGTACACTAATCTACAAGTTCAAACTTTCTGCAAGCTATGGAACAAATGATTGAATAGCCACAACCACCTGAAGGTGACGAGGCTACCACAGGCACAATGTCACCTCTTGCTGCAGTGCGTCAGTATCTCTCCACTAACAGTGCAAAAAGCACCTTCCTGCATAATTCTAGGTTGGTTGTCAAGGTAACCTCATCCAAATCGCCTACTGAACAAAATCTTCCGACTAGACAGAGTGATATATCTGTGCTCCAGACACAAGTCCAATCCCTAATGGACGTCGTTTCGGAAACAAGAATAGTGGTTGACAAATGTCGTCAAGATATGAATGGTTTTGAAACCAGACTATCAGACATTTGCTTTGTTGTTCAAGAGCAATGGCGGAAAAAAGGGGAAGATCATGCTGCTCCATCAGATTCTATAGCCTAAAACATTAGCACTCAGGTCAAATGATCTGTGCTTCTATACATCTGATGGTGCTTTTATCTGCAAGGACTGTAAACTTTATGCCAACAGGCCTTTTGTTGTATGGATGGAACTTATTTTGTTGTGATACAACATTTATCGTGCTGCCAAAGGCTGTAGAAATTATGATGCTATTTTTGTATAGTGTAGGTTTATCTTAGTAATGTATTCGGCCGAAAGCTTCGTAGGAGCCCAACATGCCAACATTCATCAGGCCCATTCCAATTGGGCTAAAAATGATTATGGGCCGTAATTTGCATGTAGTCCACTAAAAAAATCTGGGCCTAAATCAGCATAAGCTTTCATATTTTTGGTAGGCCTGTGCCCCTAGTGGGCCTTTAACAGTCCTAAACATAATTTGGGCCCTCGGTAACAATAGGCCGTTAACATGTGTAAATATCTCGAGCCCATAAATAACATGGGCCTTTAATTGGCCGAAAGTGAGATTGGGCCCTGATTGTGCCAAATAACACACTGGTCATTAGTAGGCCGAAATGTATCTCAGCTCATGGTGGCCCATTTACAATGCGGATCGTTCACAGGCCGAAATTCAGACGGGCCGTAAATGCGCCGACCTACTACACGGGCCTTTAACAGGCCGGAAGTTCGGTCGGGCTTGATTAGTATCAGTTTTATATGGGCCGTTAATAGGCCCGATGTGACGTTGGGCCACATATGGCCCATGGATTTCGTCCAACGTTAACAGGCCAAAATCACAACAGGCTGGAAGTGGCCCAAATCTACAGTGGGCCTCTAACAGGCCGAATGTCAGACATGGCCGAATATGACCCAAATCCTTCACGGTCGTTTATGGGCCGAAAGTTTCAATGGCCAATAAATGGGCCCAAATGAAGCAGGACCTTTAACAGGCCGGAAACACACCGGGCCGTAATTCGGCCCAAATACTTAGCGGACTATTAACGGGCCAGAAGTGACCATGGGCCGCGATGATGACAAGTTTAGAACGGGCCGTTGACGGGCCGATTTCACACTAGCTGTACGTGCCTTAACTGCGAATGGGCCGTTAATGGGCCAGCCCGCTAATTTTGACTGGGCCAGCCTTTTTAAACTAAATGGGCCGCTGTTGGGCCTTGCCACGTGTCGACGTATCATAGGCACCTCCTGTCCATTGGGCGGTTGACATCTGTACTTTTCGGGTGCTGACACGTGGTTGCTATTGTCGGATTTTGGGTTCCGCAAACCCTTGAGAGGTTCGAACTCTGGGGTGCGTGCAAAGAACTCGTCCTCCCCAGTCTGCCTACTCGCTAATCTCATAGCCTAGCTCGACGAACTATAAGGAAAAGAAACACAACAGTTTACCCAGGTTCGGGCCACCTTGCGGTGTAAAATCCTACTCCTGCTTTGTGCTGGATTGGTCTCGAGGGGCTGAGGATGAACTAGTACAGTGGCGAACAGCCTCAGGAGGAGAGGTGTTCTTGAGTTCGAGTGAGCTGGTGGAGTGGGGGTGATCTAAATGATCTGTCCGGGGGTCCGATGTGAACTCTCTCTCTACGGTGGTGGCTAGGTCCTATTTATAGTGGCCTTGGTCCTCTTCCCAAATGAAAGGCGGGAAGGGATCCCACAACGGCCAAATTCAAAGGGGGACAACTAGTACATGCTATCCTGACAAAAGTAGTCTTCGCCTGCGAAAGCCTCTGGTTGTGACGCCGTGGTGGGCTCGGTGATGACCTCCATCCTGCCGTCTTGGCGGTCTTGGTCTTGTTGCATGGGAATGGAAACATTTGGCTGATTCCTCGGGACTCCGCGCCTGCGCTTGCCTCTTTAGCACCAAAGAGGAAACTGGTACACTGCGCCCGCTGGCGCCTGCCTGGCCTTGGTCGTCATGGCTCACGTCATCCGGACCTCACGAGGTGAGGCTTGCATAGAGATCTCCGCTCCTCAGGAGCCAGCCTGAGGAGGCCGCTCCTCATGGAGGTCTTGGTGTTGTCCGCCTCGCGAGGCTTGGCCCCTCGCGAGGGTCTTGAGTTGTTGTCGCTGAAGCTGGGCCGTACCAGGCCGTCGATGGAGCCACGCCGTGGGCCGCAGGCAGGCAAGTCTGGGTACCCCCGTTCCCAGAACGCCGACAATAGCCCCCGGGCCCAAGGCGCGCTCGAACTTGGCTTCGAGGCGAAGCCAAGGGGCAAGTGCGGAGCGCCGCGGGCCCTAACCGCCTGCGGCCTTGGTCGACGCATGGCGATTGATGGGACGTGGGCGTCTCCGGTTCCCCACGCCGCCTCGGCAACTGTCCCTGGCTGACAAAAAGGCTGGCGCTTGCCGCTGAGCCTTCATTGCCTTTCTTCCATCTTGCTCCAGATCCCCTTCTCCTTCTGCTTAGCACGCCTCCAGATCTGCTGAATCCTTTCCCCGGACTTGCCACCGATGGCCACCGACAAGGCGAAGTCATCGGCCTCCGCCGCATGCTCGGCTCCCTGGTTTGAGCCAGCCTTGAGCGCGTCCTCCATCGCCGAGGAGAAGCACCTTGCCGCCGTGCTCCCACTGACGGTGGGCGACGACAATGAGGGAGGAGAGACGGCGCTCCGGGTCGGCTCCGCCCAGCCAGAAGCCTTGGGTGACACCTTCTACCTCTTCTTCCTGCACATCATCTTCGCTGGGCTGGTTCCCCCTTTCTCCCGTTTCTTCTACGCCGTCCTCATCCACTATGGTCTCCACGCCCTCCATCTTCATCCCAACTCCATCCTCCTCCTGTCGATCTTTGCCTTCTACTGCGAAGCGTTCGTGGGGGTGACGCCCTCCGTCGCGCTGTTCCGCCACTTCTTCTACCTCCGGATAAGCAGCGGCCAGTGCTCTGGGTGCGCCAGCTTCATCGCGGCCAACGACAGCAACGCGATCTCGCGGGCCGGGAAGAAGGTGGAGGACTTCCAGAACAAGTGGATCCTCATGGACGCCAAGCGCTCCCACGCTCGGCTGGAGCTGCCGACCGCGCTGCCAAGGCCCCTGGATCGATGGGCTCACGAGAAGCTCACTGACCCCAGGGCGGAGCAGTTGCTGGAGAGGATGACGGCCGACCTGAAGGCGGAGGACCCGAAGGCGGAGAAGCTGACAGGGGCCATGATTGTCAAGGAGTTCCTGACGCAGTGCCTGGCTCTGCTCCAGGCGCAGTCGCGCCCCCTATGGAGCTTCAAGGGCGCGGAAGACGACCTCCGGTTGCGCCCGGACAACTTGTCTGACGAGGAGCTGAGCAAGGTCGTGCGCACCTTGCTCGGGAAGGACCAGGGTGGCCCGTCGGACGCCCATCTCCTGTTGTACCGTCGCGCCGAAGGGGAGAAGATAGCCGCCGCCATGCCTGTCTTCAACGAGCGGGGCTCGTGCCGCTGGAGCCTTCCCTGCCCGTGGGCTCCCCGATGCCAGTGTCCTCCGGTGATCCCTCCGGGGAGGAGGGGAACGAGGGCTCGAAGGCGACCTTGGAGGGGGTGGGGGAGACTTCTCCCCCACGGCGGAGCGAGCTACTCCGCACCTTCTCTGATGACGACGCCGATGAGCACCCAGTCAGGGAATCGCCGCACTCCTCCGGGGTCACCACGAGGTCCAGGGGCACCCCTCCGAAGAAGCTGAAGCAGGGTGTCCCAAAGAAGGACAGGTCATCGTTGCTTCCCAGAGGTGGCGCCTCCGCCCCGCCGTCGGCCGCCGCTACCGCTCTGCGGCCAGGCCAATGCCGGCGGCGAAAAGGAAGAAGGAGGGGGCGAGGGCTCCTGAGGCCAAGCAGCCCGCCTTGGCCCCGGAGGTTCTGGCGCAGACGGACGAGGCTAGCTCGCATCCTCCTGCCACAGGGTTGCCCTCACGAGGCTCAGGGGCCCAGCCTCAGGAGAAGGATGCCCCTGTGGCCGCGCTGGCTTCAGAGACGCTTGCCTTCAGCGCGCCTACTGACGACCCGAGGGCTCCGGAGCCCCCGGCCATCCATGCTGCTGCTGCTTCGCCAGTCTTGATGCCGTCGCCGTCTCCTCTTCCAGCCACCACGCTGGCGGGCCGCGGCTCTTCTACCGCGCCCGGTGCTCTGGAGCAGGCCTTCTTCGCGTTGGATCAACTCCGGAACGATCTTCGGGGCCCCGACCGGCGCCGGCATCGGGGCGTCTGGAGCTGGTCTCGGGGTGGCTCCAGGCTGACTCGTCCGTCAGGGCGGCCTGGGACCAGGCCGACGCTGCTGAAGAGGAGGGCCAGAAGGTGGTCGGAGTGGCCGTCGCCGCCCGTGACGTGGCGTTGAAGGACGCAAAAGACGCTAAGGAGCACTGCCGCGCAGCGGAGGCCGAGCTGAAAGCCCTTCGCGACGAGCAGGCCAACCACACCAGCCAACTCGAGGAGCAGGAGGAAAGGCTAAAGGAGCGGGAGTCTGCGGTCGCCGGTCATGACGCCGAGCTGGAGGAGGCATCTCGGGAGTAGACCACGGAGCGCGGCCGCCTGGAGAAGCTGAAGAAGGAGGTGGAGGCGGCCCAGGCGTCCGACGCCCAGCTTGTCTCTGACGAGAAGACTTGGCTGGAGGCCAGGGAGAGACTCCTTGCCAAGGTTGAGGAGGCGGCCACCGCGGGGCGTGCCGCCTTCGACTCCCTCGAGCAGAGGTCCCGCAAGGCACTGCAGGACATCTACGGGAGCAGGTACAAGGAGCCACTGGTAACTCCGGAGGAAGGCCCCGCCGGGCTGCTCCCCAAGCTCGTTGCGGCGCTCAAGGGCATCGTCGTTGGAGTGGGCCCCATGGTGGAGGGAGAAGCCCGCGCACTTTCGGCCTCGGCCGCAACACGCGTCTTCAGCCACCTCCATCTTCAGGGCTCTAGCTTCGACTTTGGTGTCCTACTCGAGCCCGTGGACCCTGAGCTCCAAGATGCTGCTACCGAGGCCGTGAAGGGTCAAGTGGAGGCCCTGCTGCGGAAGTTCCTCGCCATTGACCCCGTGCCTACGGCTGACGACAAGGATGGCGGCGACATCGTCGGTGACGGGACTCCCCAAGCGGGCAACGGTGGCATCCAAGGATGAAGGAGATGGCGGCGCTTTCCCCTTGTTCTATTCCTGCAACATGTATCATGCCTTGTGGAGGCGTAAGAACTTATGCTTTGGAACTTTAAGAGACAGTATGTTTTGTAATAATTTGCTAAGGTTCTGCGGTTTCCTTTCCGTTTGCTTTGATGTTCTGCGTCGGCAGGGCCCGGCCCCGCGCATACCTCAACCGCCGTTGGGTCGTCCGGATCGCCAGGACGAGACCAAGGGGTGAGGGGCTACGTGGCTAGTTAGGCTCCTGAGTCGTGATGCTCAGGAGTCCCCCTTGACGTACGAACAGCCCTCGGAAAGGAGACGCAAGAGTGGGTCTTGGCGTTCTGCGTCGGCAGGGCCCGGCCCCACACGTACCTCAGCCGCCGTTGGGGTGTCCGGATCGCCAGGACGAGACCAAGGGGTGAGGGTCTACGTGGCCAGTTAGGCTCCTGAGTCGCGATGCTCAGGAGTCCCCCTTGACGTGCGAACAAAAACCCCCATACCTGTCCTCGCCGGGCTTTCGCTCGGGAGGGATGCGCGAAGACCAGGTCTGAGGGACCTGGCATGGTGGCATACGCCAGGCATGACCTGAGCGTAGCCCCCGTGCCCAGCCCCCTCGTGCTACTCTCTCGAGGGGAAAGCAGCGCGGTGAGGCTGAACACCGAGCCTGGTGTCTCTCCTGAGGTTAGTAACGCCGTTAGGCTGCCCCCAGTTGTTTATCACCAGCGCGGAGCATGGCGCTACCGCTCTTGCACGGGCATAGCCGCTCGTCGACCGTGCCGACTGCCAGCGCGGAGCATGGTGCTTCCACTGGTACGTGGGTGGGGGCTCCCTCTGAGGGGAGACCCCGGGGCGTGTACAGCCCCGCCCTGACACATGGCTTGCACGGCAGGGCTAGAGGAGGTGTGTATGGGCACTCGTGAGCCAGCGCGGGACTCACGAGGCCCTACCTCAAGGTGGGTTGTGCCTGAATTTGATCTGTAGCACTTGTGATAGTCCTGCGAGATGGTTAGGCAACCTGCGCCGAGTGAATCTCCTAAGGTTATCACATGAGAAGGCCAAACACCAACGACCCCAGGAGGTGACGTGAATGGGTCCGGCCCGCCAGACAGAGCTCGGCCGTTGGGTTTGTTGATGCTGCAGGGATGGACCCGAGCATAGACGCCGTGCCCAGTCTTCTCATGCGAATGTCCTGAAGAAAGACAACCGGCGTGCGGCTCCCGCGGTGGCGAGGCACCGGGTCGCGCGCCCTAACTTACCCACCCCCGATTAGCTCATGCGAGAACAAGGCACCAAGGACCATGGGAGGTGACATGCACGGGAGATGGCCCGCGAGCCAGAGCTCAGCCACTTGGGTTTAGCGACGCTGTAGGGACGGACCCGAGCACAGACGCCGTGCCAGTCGAGGCGGTCGTGGGTGGGCTTGTAAGGGCGTACGACGTTCATGGTGACGAAGCACCGGACAGTCAAGTGATAATCATAAACAAACTCATGGATAGGGAAGAGCTAGTTCTGATAGATGCAAAATGATACATGCCACAGGGACGGACCCATGCGGCTTGGGGATAATGCAGGCCGAGGGGCGCCCCCAACTGAACAAACCAGAAAATGTCACCTGGCACCGTTGCTGAAGAGATGTTGGAGTAGCTGAAGACGCGTGCTGCAGAAGTCGCTCCTCATGAGCCGCCCAGGCCCTGAACCTCGGGAGGCTCTGGGGGCCCGGGGGGGCTCGCGAGGATCCATCTCCTCCTCTGACAGGATCGCCTGGCTTCTGGCCTCATGAGCCGCCAGGACGCCTAGCATGTGGCGCTGGAGTGCAGCAGCTGCGCTCGACAACCCCAAAGGCATGCAAACATAGCTGTGAGGGGGACCCTTGCACCGGCCAGCGCGGGACGGCCAGAAGCACTCCTGAGATGCGGCCCTGTTGAGCCTTGGGATGTTGACGCAGACGCGCAGCTTGCTGTCCTCGTCGGGACAAGGAGCCGCACCGGGTGGTGGGCGATGGTCGCGTCGCATAGCTCTTGCCTCCTGAAGCTCCTTGATTGCCTTTGTGATGAACTCTTGAGCACCTGGTACCTCGCACCTTGTACCCTCCTGGCGGGAGCGCGCGCTGAAGCACACCTCCACATGGTGCTCGAGCGCCTCCCTCGTGATGTTGGCCAGGTCAGAGGCCCTCCAGAGGAGAGCCCCCGAGCCCAGCCTGAGAAGGGCGCCGGGCGTGCCTTCCTATGCGAGAGAGGGAGGCACCCCGTCAGTGGACGCAGGGCCTAAGGTGGTGCCGCTGGACACCCCGCTCTCCTGAGGTCCTTAGCGGAGCAGCTACTTCTTCTTCTTGGGGACAGCCTCAGGAGGGTAGACGGCGCCTTCATCGTCTGGGTTCTCGACCGCCGCAGCCTGGTAGGCGCGCTCGAGAGAGCACACCGCGTCCTTCTCCTCGCAGGCGACCGTGATGATGCCGCAGCTCCCTGGCATCTTGAGGACATTGTAACCATGATGAGTCACCGCCATGAACTTGGCCAGGGTCAGATACCCAAGGATGGCATTGTATGGAAGGCGAATGTGGGCGACATCAAAGTCGATGAGCTCGGTGCGGTAGTTGTCGCGCTTACCAAAGGTGACAGGGAGGCGGATCTGCCCTATCGGGGTGGTGGAGCCGTCGGTCACTCCTGAGAAAGGCTTGGTAGGCTGCAGCTGGTCGTAGGGCACCTGGAGTCGGTCGAATGTCTCGATGGAGAGAACATTGAGCCCCGCACCGCCATCGATGAGAGTCTTGGTGACGAGCACGTTGCTGATGGTAGGCGAGCAGATCATCGGGAGAGCGCCGGCAGTTGCCGCGCACTTGAGCTGATCGGATGGGCTGAAGGTGATGGTGCACTTGGACCACCTGAGCGGACGCGTTGCCTCGAGCTTGGGGAGGGCCGCGTTCACCTCACGGGAAAACTGCTTGAAGATGCGATGAGAGGCAGGGGCCTGAGCGCCACGCAGGATGCAGGCAATGGCACGAGGCTCTTGGAAGCCCACAGCCCCCTCGTCCTGGTGGTGGTCATCATTCCTTCTTGGTGGTGGCGGCAGCGAAGGAAGGCTAGCGTTGCCCTGAGGACGGTCCTCACGAGGCTGGTCTCTCCAGGGGCCCTCGCGGGACTGGCCCTGCCAGGGATCCTCGCGAGGCTGATCGCGCCATTCTTGGCGGGGGTCGCGGCCGTCCCAGCGTCCTCCACCTCGGCCTCCTCCACGGCCGTAGCATCGGGAGCTGCGTTCGGGGCGTCGACCGAGGCGCCCGTCGCGGATGGCCCTGAGCTCCTGGTAGTCGTTGGTGTTGTGGCTGTGCACGTTGTGGAAGACGCAGAACGGGCGGCTGCCCTTGGATGACTCTGGGTGGTCGCAGCCGCGCTTCATCTCTGGTTCGGCCGCGAGCACGGCCGGTCCCTTGTGCTTCACGTCCTTGGCTTTGGCCTTCTTGTCTTCTGGGTCAGCCCCTGGGAGCTCCAGGAGAGAGAGGCGACCTTCCTCAGCTCTCGCACACTTGGTTGCCATGTTGAACATCTCCAGAGCCATGCACAGGTCCTCATGTATGGCAAGCTCCTCCTTCATCTTGACGTCGCGGACGCCATCAGTGAACGCCGAGATGATGGCCTCGTCTGACACCTTGGGGATCTTGAGGCGGACGCTGTTGAAGCACTGGATGTACTTCTGCAAGGTCTCTCCTGGCTGCTGCTTGATGCGCCGCAGGTCACCCGCAGCCGGTGGACGGTCGCGAGTGCCCTGGAAGTTGGCGGCGAAATGCTCTCGCATTTCGTCCCAGGAGGAGATCGACCCCGCGGGCAGGTTTAGGAGCCACGAGTGCGCACCATCCTTGAGGGCCATGGGAAACCAGTTCGCCATAATCTTCTCGTCACTGTTGGCTGCCTCGATGCTCAGCTCGTAGAGCTGCAGGAACTCGGCAGCGTCGGGGGTGCCGTCGTAGCGCGGAAGCAGGTCGGGCTTGAACTTCCCCGGCCAGACGACGCTGCGTAGCTCCGGAGTGAATGCGCAGCAACCCGCTATGGTCACGGGAGCCCGTCGTGGAGGTGGAGCCTGGTCTTGGTGCTCGCGCGCCACTGCTGCAGGCGGCGCGCGGTCTTTACATGGCGGTGGTGGGAGTGCACGAGCATCTTCTTGCGGCCGCTGCACCACTTGGCAGCTTTCATCTTCATGCGCCGGCACCCTACGCGGCGGGTCGTGCCGCGGGGCCTCGCGCCTTGGCCCGAGGGTGACGTCTTGACGGGGAGGTGGAGGAGGTGCTCCGTGGGGCACGTCACCCGCAGCAGGCGGCAGGTGAGGCAGCGAGCGAGATGGTGCAGGAGAGTTCCCGGTGGCGCTGACAAGCTCGACGATGCGGTCCAGCCAGTCTTCGTAGAGGTCATCGACGGGGCAGTAGCGCAGGAGCTCGCGCGCCATGAGCAACGCAGCCTGCGCGTTCGCTGGCCCGCAACGAGCATGAGATGACGAACCAGCCGGAGTCAGCGACGGGGTGGCGGTGCGCCCATCTCGCCGCACAGAAGGGTGCACCGATGAAGCTTGCTGCTCGTGCCCCGCGGGGCCGGTGGCGGCGTTCGCCACTGGAGACGGGGGACGGCGAGGGTAGCCGTCACCCGCAGGTGCTGTCTGAGCGACGCGGGCGGCGAGGGCGGCCCGGCGCTCAGCACGAGCTCAACGAGCGTCAGCCATGGAAGCGGTGCAGCGATGGTGGATCGACCGGCGGAAGAGAGGCTCCGACACACCCCTACCTGGCGCGCCAAATGTCGGATTTTGGGTTCCGCAAACCCTTGAGAGGTTTGAACTCTGTGGTGCGTGTGAAGAACTCGTCCTCCCCAGTCTGCCTACTCACTAATCTCACAGCCTAGCTCGACGAACTGTAAGGAAAAGAGACACAGCAGTTTACCTAGGTTCGGGCCACCTTGCGGTGTAAAACCCTACTCTTGCTTTATGGTGGATTGGCCTCGAGGGGCTAAGGATGAACTAGTACAGTGGCGAACAGCCTCAGGAGGAGAGGTGTTCTTGAGCTCGAGTGAGCTGGTGGAGTGGGGTGATCTGAATGATCTGTCCGGGGGTCCGATGTGAACTCTCTCTCTACGGTGGTGGCTAGGTCCTATTTATAGTGGCTTTGGTCCTCTTCCCAAATGAAAGGCGGGAAGGGATCCCACAACGACCAAATTCAAAGGGGGACAACTAGTACATGCTATCCTGACAAAAGTAGCCTTCGCCTGCGAAAGCCTCTGGTTGTGACGCCGTGGTGGGCTCGATGATGACCTCCGTCCTGCTGTCCTGGCGGTCTTGGTCTTGTTGCACGGGAATGGAAACCTTTGGCTGATTCCTCGGGACTCCGCGCCTGCGCTTGCCTCTTTAGCACCAAAGAGGAAACTGGTACACTGCGCCCGCTGGCGCCCGCCTAGCCTTGGTCGTCATGGCTCACGTCATCCGGACCTCACGAGGTGAGGCTTGCATAGAGATCTCCACTCCTCGGGAGCCAGCCTGAGGAGGCCGCTCCTCGTGGAGGTCTTGGTGTCGTCCGCCTCGTGAGGCTTGGCCCCTCGCGAGGGTCTTGAGTTGTTGTCACTGAAGCTGGGCCATACCAGGCCGTCGATGGAGCCACGCCGTGGGTCGCAGGCAGGCAAGTCTGGGTACCCCCGTTCCCAGAACGCCGACAGCTATAGCCAATGATAATTTTACACGTGGAAAATCCTCATTGGTCCCAGCTGTTAACGGGTTATCGGATCCAAACCGGAACCCGATAGCTTAACGGCGACCCGTTACGGTGGATGCCACGTGTTGGTTACCCTTGATGAAAGCACTTCTATGACGCGCGAATTATCGTCATGGAAGTGGACACTTCTGTGATGATAATTTTGGTAATGTCATGGAACACTTCTACGACAGCACAGGTATGACTATCTTGATTCTGTCATAAAATTGTCATGGATGTACATGCATGACAGAAAACATGACCTACTGTGACAAACACGTATCATCACGGAAGTGTATTTTTTTGTAGTGTTAGCACTACATGTATGCTTGTGTTCTTGATCTGTAATCCAGTGGTATGGTGAAGCTGGCCACTCCTGCACAATGCCATTTCCTGCTGTCTTAACTATGAACAATGCCTATTATGTTAATGCTATTTTAAACCGTGTCTCTTTATTTCTGACAAACAAATTAGATGAATTGACAGCACTGATGCTTATACGTGCAAAACCTGTTATCTACCTACTTGTTTCTCTTTCAGGGTGACGGCACTGATGCTAGGAAGAACTGCCACAATGATAGTGAGAAGAACCCATTGTTTGTCCCTCTAACATATATTCCAGAGAAGAAGGCAACACATCTTGAGGGTAGGGATACAACCACAAAGTCATGTCTTGATGTAGTGTCGAACTTACTCAGTGACACAAGCTCGATGAAGTCGCCGCCTGAATTTGTTCGACTTCTTCAGTCTGAAATTCAAGCAGAAGACATGCTTCCACTCAAATCTGACTGGAACTCCAATCTCTATGCAAGATTAACCATAAGTACAGGACGTCTATTGATGCTATGCAGCTTAAGTTGGTGGATATAAGCGTCAAACAAGCGCAGTCTCATCAGGTTGCTAAGCTGCTTGCGCTGCAGCTCCTGGGCCGGGCAAACCTTTCTTGAACTGTGTTGAAGTGCTGTCGGTTCTGTCTATTATTTTGTCGGCCTGTTTACTTCCACTGGTGGCGACCTGCCCAGTTTATGGAATCTACTGTCTGGTTGCCGTTTATTATCACTGGCGGCGAACTTTGATGCCCAGGGGATGTAATATGCTGTAATTTCTTTGTTGTATAGTCTAGGTTTATTCTTTGTCCCGATGCTGTAATTTATTTGCTGCTTATGCTGTCGTCGCTCTGAGAAAAGGTCATAATCTTCGATCAGAGCGTAATGAGCCAATAGGTTAGGTTTATAAAAAAATAATTTCGGTACTAAAACTGGCCGGTCGCAAATCGCTAGTACGGGCCGAATCGTGGGCCTACAATCATCTTGGGCCATTAGTTAGGTCTAGTCTTAATCTGGCCCACTATTAGTTTCGGCCCTTTAAAAGGCCGAGTAAACCGCTTGCCTTAATTGGGCCGGAATATTAAATAGGCTTTTAACAGGTTGAGAACTAGATTGAGCCTTAATTGTGCCAAACAAATCACGGGCCGACAGCATGCTGTAATATACATCGGCCCATTATTGGCCCATTTGTGTGACGGGCCATTAACAGGCTGAAATGTTTTTGGGCCTTGGCTGACCCAATTACATGATGGGCGGGAAGCAGCCCGGATGTATAACGGGCCAAAATTAGGCCCAACACTCTCAAGGGCCTTTAACGGGCCGATAGGCAGTTTGGGCTAGAATGTATCCACGAAGACTACGGGCTGTTAAGAGGCCGAAAGTAACTACGAACCAGAATTAGGCCTAGGTGCAACTCGGGCCTTTAAATGGCCGAAAGTGAAACCGGGCCGAAAGAGGCCCATATGTAGACAGGCCGCTGACAGGCCGAAACTAATATCGAGCCGAACTGTTAAACGGGCCATTAAGAGGCCGAAGAGCAAATCAGGCCCCCAATGGGCCCGATGGCACAGTAGCTGTTAAAGGGTCGTATCTGTTATGGGCCGTAATTTGGCCCAAAAAATGAATGTCAGTTAACGGGCCGAATCAGGTATGGACCGTAATTTGGCCCAAACTATTGTAGGCTGTTCACGGGCCGGATCTGATGTGGGCCGTAAATTGGCCCAGAATATTGTAGTCCTTTAACGGCCCGTATCTGATGTGGGCCATAATTTGGTCCAGAAAATGTTAGGTTGTTAACGGGCCGACCCATTAGATCTGACGAAATCTTGTGGGCCTGTTCCTGGGCCAGCTTTTAAACCTATATGGGCCTCTATTGGGCCGTCCCATGTGTCAATGTTTCATTGGCGATTCTTGTCCAATGGACGGTTGACATCTGTCCCAACGCTGAGCTGACACGTGGATCGTCGGCGAATGAGAATTTTACACGTGGAAAATCACCATTGGTCCGGGCTGTTAACGGGTTATCGGATCCAAACCGAAACCCGATAGCTTAACGGCGACCCGTTACGGTGGATGCCACGTGTCGGTTACCCTTGACGAAAGCACTTCCATGACACGGCATTTATCGTCATGGAAGTGGACACTTCCGTGATGATAATTTTGGTAATGTCATGGAACACTTCTACGACAGCACAGGTATGACTATCTTGATTCTATCATAAAATCGTCATGGATGTACATGCATGACAGAAACGTGACCTACTGTGACAAACACATATCATCACGGAAGTGTATTTTTTTTGTAGTGACTTGTGCTTAAACGATGAGTATGACCTATGATCAAATGTTCTCATTTGACTCCTAAGTCAATATACTCATATATAGATGACCTAGTCATCGCCAATTGTTTGATAGGTGCTAGAGTGTATGTGCATGCTTTGTCACATGTTTTATTTGCTATCTTATTGTGTGAGCATGTTGGTTGCATAATTTTCTCCATTCGAGGACATCCATTTGTAGTTTTGATTGTTTGGTTTTATTGGCCAAATGGATGGACAAGAATGCCTAAGTACTCCCACTAGCTATCTTGCTTTTTCTCGTCTCAAATTCTATTCATGCTACATCACAATATTTGAACAAGTCTTTTTCGGACCCTCCGAGTGAGGAGCACTCGGAGCCACCGATCCGTCAAGGGCCAACTTCCAAAATGTCTTAGTGAATTTCGGTCAGGCCGACACATTCATATTCGGTCCCACCGAAACCACTAGGTTGATCTAGGTTTTCACCTCGGTGCCACCGATTAGAACTATTCGGTCTCACCGAGTTGCAGCAACTGCAAGCAGTTTTGCATCTCGGTGCCACCGAACCGTTCCACTCGGCGCCACCGATAGCTAATGGGTATTTATACTCCGTGGCCCGTCGTTTGGAAAATTCTTCAAACTCTTGAGCTTGCGCCCCCCATTGCTGCCGCTCTTGGTCTCCGGATCGTCGTCGTCTCCATCTGTGCGCCGTCGTCGCAGGTCTCCGCCGCCGTCAACGGGAATCACCTCCGCTGTTGCCGCCGTAGCGAGCCATCACCAAGTTAGGGTATGGTTCGACCCCTTTGTGCAAATTCCTTGTCCGATTCAATGGACAAAGTTAATGCTTGTATTCTTGCCACGATTGAAAACTTCCTATCCACACAAAAGTTTCATTAGATTAGATTTGATGCAAAATCTTAGGGTTAGGTTTCTGCAAAACTCATCTCGGACCGACCGAAATGAAGTTTTCGGTCCCACCAATTGGCTCTGGCCATTGCACTAAGTACAACTCGGTCTGACCGAAGCGTACTGATCGGTGAGACCGAAAGCAATTTCTCAGTGAAACCCTAACATCTCGGAGTCACCGAACTACAACTCGGTCTGACCGAAACTGCATGTTTAGACTCTGTTAAGTGCTTCGGTGTCACCGAGATTATCATATCGGTAGCTCCGAAATGCTTTATGCAAAAAACTAAAATTAAGATTTTGAGTCAATTTTTGCAAAAACCAGCTTTCTTTTGTGATGCTCATCCACTCTACCTACATCCATCTATTCACAGGGTCAATTGCAGAGATGTCTGAGGCTAGTGATAGTCAGAACAGGTCAGAGAAGGAAATCAACCTCAGCGAGGGCACAAGCCCTAGTGGTAGCTATGATGAGGGTAGCAGAAGCACCCCTAGCAACTTGCCAAAGGCTACTACCAGACAGAGGAAGAAGAGGAATCTTGACAGTGAAATGAGGATTTTGTGGTTGAGGAAGAAGTAACTTCCAAGAAGAAAGTGGTCAAGAAAGAGTATGTTGGTGCTGCTGCCACCACCAAGCCAGGCCTACACAAGAAAGCCCCTGCTAAAAGAGCCCCTATGTCTAAGTCTAGGCAATCCACTGTTGCTCAAGAGCAAGTGAAGCCAGCAAGTGGTGCGGGAGGAGAGGTCAGCAAGAAGAAAGAAAGGAAAAGAGGAAGATGGTGCAAACTTGTTGATCCAATGGCTGAATTTGAAAAGCATACTTCTGATGAGGAAGATGATGAGGAGGAAGAAGCTGTTGCACCACCTGCCAAGTCTCAAAAATTGATGGCTGATGCCATTAAGACTGGTGCTACTCCTTCCAATCCCAAGACAAAACCTCCACCTGCTGCACCCAAGTCAACTGCTCCAAAGAGATCCACAAGAAATATCCCAGCTGCAGAGAAGAACAAGGCCCCAGTGCCTGAGGTCCAAGAGGATGATGAGCCACTAGTGATCAGAAAGCTGAAGCCAAAGATTCGAGACCATAATGATGATCATCCAGTGGCTGAAAACATGAAGCTGAGAAAGGATGCTGGTTTGAGACTATGGAGAAAGACTGATCCATATGCCACAAGGAGGAGCACTGTTGTTTACTATCGTTTCCACACTAGAGAACAGCAGGACTTCTATGAGACTGTGTTGTTGGACAAGAAGCCCATAGTATGTGATATGAAATGGGTTTATTGGGAATACATTGATGAGAATGAAGATTATTTTCCCCATGTACATGAGAGCTTCAGGATGAATGGTGTTGATGCTTTTGTTGGACAAGAGCTGACCAAGTGGAATGATGAGATGATAATGCAATTTTACTCCACTGCCCACTTCTACCCAGATGGGAAGATAGTGTGGATGACTGAGGGCACCAGGTACCAGTCATCAATCTCTGAGTGGGCTGAGCTCATCAATGCTCCAAAAGAAGATGAAGATGATATTGATGTGTATGGAAAACCCAGGAAGGATCACAACTCCATGGCTAACATGTATAAGCCTATTCCTGATGCAGCTCTAGAGACTCACAAGTTTGGCTCAATCTACTACATGCTTGTTGGATTGACCACCATGAACACCATCTTGAGGCATACATTGTTGCCCAAGTCAGGAGATCACAGAATGATACGTGGCCATTCCATCAACTTGCTACACCTGTTTGATGTTCCCCAAAAATTCAAGGTTATGACCTTGATAGTAGAGATAATCAAGAGGACAGCAGCTGACCAGAAGAGGTCTTGTGGATATGCTCCACACATTCAGATGTTGATCAACTCAAAAGTTGGAACTGGAACATATCTACTTGACAAAGAGCATCTACCTCTTAGGCCAGATTTTGCGGACAATGAAGTTGTCATGGATGCATCACATCCTACATTTCCATAGGCCCAGGAGAAGATTGAGAAGGCAAAGGCTGCAAAAGCAGCAAAGGCAGCAAGTGCTCCAGATGCTTCAATTGTGAATCTCAAGAGCAAGCAAGATCAGCTCACATATCTGCTTGAGGCTACCATGAGGATTGAGAAGAGCTTGGCCACCTTGACTCGGAATCAGGAGAGTCTAGAGAGGATTGTTGAGAGCAAGATGTATGACCTAGATGTGAAGGTCACAGAGATCCAGACTATAGTTGAGAAGCTGAGGGATGTGTGGCACCCCGGCTCAGAGTAAACCGGAACGCCCCGTATTCCAGCCCAGGGACAAGTCCTCTGGAATACGGCACTGTTGGCATAGAACAAATCGGCTCTTTATTACTATGGATATGGTTACAAAGGGTACAAGGATTACATCGACACGGAGACATATGCCTGCCAGGGGTAGCTCTATGCTAACAGCGGAGTAACTCTCTCGGCAACGAAACAGCGGCGGCAGTGATGGACTCCACTTCGCAGGGACTCTGGCTAGAACGCGTATCCTAGGTCGCAAACTCGGGATCCTCGACAAGCAAGCAATCACGGCATGACCTGCAAACTGGCATGACACGCCAGGTGAGTACTTTGAATGTACTCGCAAGCTCACAACATACATCAACATTAAGGCAAGACAACATCATAGCAGTCAAAATTAACAAGCAGGGTTATCCAGCAAGATAACTTCTGAAGTAAATGCAGTAAGGTAAAGCCTATTTAATTTGTATTCCGAATAATCTCAGGATCCAATCCGAATCTGTTCCAAGTCCAATCCCAATCATGTGGTCATCCGACCACTCATCTCATAGCCATCCCATGGCTATCATATCATATACCTGATTCCGTCTGCACCACAAGTCAAACATACTCTCTTCCGGGTTGTCTCACAACCCTCAGAATACTCACGATCCATCAAGTACTTCTGATCATACGACGAGTTCTCCATTATCATCACTACTATGGTTGACCACCTAGTGAGGTCTGGTCGGACTGTCCAATACCGTGGACATGGCTATTCGAATAGATTTTACACTCTGCAGAGGTTGCGCACTTTACCCACACCATGGAGCACTGACCTCATGATCCCATTCGGGTGGACCAGCATTGCTGCAACGAAACCTGCCTGACCCGTGACTCTCCCATCGAACCACCGGCAATCGCACTCCCTCGGAGTCAAGCCTTGGGTGGCCCCTTGTCACCTCGTGACACCTGCCACCGTCGTGGCCAAACTATACTGTCCCAAACGGGGACACCGGCACAAAACTCAACTGGGCTCACAAGGTTATCGCCGCCTACCGGGCCAGGGTAGCGCGCACGCATAACCTTCCCTGTCGGGCGGTACCGGTGAAAGAGCATGTGATCAGACCAAGTCAAGGCCGTCCCATACCGGCAAATGTGGTTGCACGGATAAGTCCGGACAGGTGACTCAAGGTCAACCATGAAATATCTAATCCTCGAACAATCTCTGTCATGGCTGACACTCCGATATCATAGCAATCCAAACACCAATATGCTTAAGCCACTGCTACTAATTCTTTTCTACGAACTGCCAGATGAACTCCAAAATAATCATAGACAGTGATCTCAACATCACAGTATCAACAAGTGGGTAAGCTACTAGTCACTAATAATCCGGTACTCAACATGGTAGTCACCTATCTGAGAATTAACTCGAATATTGCATAATCCAATCCATTTCACAGCTACTCATACTTGCCGATAAAGTAAATAGTCAAACTATGACATTGCAATGCGATGATGCAGATGAGAGTTGTGGCTTGCCTGGGGATGAAGGAACCATCGAAAAGGAGTGCGGAGAGTCCGCGGAGACGATTGCCGGAAATAGTTCTCTCCCGGAGGGGGCTGTTGATGGACAAGGGCAAAATGGTCATTTTCACAGTAGAACCACATAGTGAAAATGATACCAACACGACGGGCTCGACGAGACGAAGACGTGGGCGTTGAATTCACCTCGATCGGAGTTACGGTTGGGGAGATACGAGAGTTGGAAGATCAGGGACTAATCTGTGAAAAGATCCTCACAAGCAGGTCCCTGGTGGCTGAAAGTAGAAAGCGTCTTCGGGCAGATTACGTTTTCTGAAAAGGAAAACATATTTTCAGCCGCAATAGAAACATAATACGCCTTCTAACTTCAAAAACATATTCCATCAAAAACCGTCTCCACTTAACGCACCTGGGCCCGGGTCTAGAGCCAATGACGCGTGGGGCCCAGGGAACAGGGGAGGGGGGCGCTGGCGCTCGTCATCTTCCTCCTCCCCTCGCTCCCGTTCGTTCTCGAGCGGAACAGAACAGGGAGCAGAGGAGGGGCGCGGCGAGGGGGCCGGCCGGCTCCGGCGGTCTCCGGCCACACCGAGGGCACCGGCGGGACCGCGGGACCGTGCCTCCTCCATCCAGAGGGTCGTCCAACGCTGGGGAGGAGTAGGGAGGCAGAGAGGGGTGGCGCCAGAGGAGGCCAGGGGCGGGCGGTGGTGGAGGAACTCGGTGGTGCGGCCAACTCCGGCGAGGGGAGATGGGGTGGGGCGGCTCGCCGGAAGGAGGGGAACATGGTGGAGGGCTCGGGAGGAGGAGAGGAGCGCGGGCCTGCCCGAATTTAGGCGGCGACCGCCGGCGACCGAGGCGGCAATGGCGAGCAAGAAGGGCCCCTGGAGCTCGGGCGAGTGGCTAGGGAGGGGCAGTGAGGTGAGGTGGAGCTGCTGGTGTGCTCGGGAGGGCTCGGAGTGGTCTATATATAGGCGAGCGACGAAGGGGGCCGAGCTTGGCCGCGGCGACGTGTGTGCCGGTGTCCCGGCGCTTCCAGAGCTTGCTTGGAGGAGGGAAGAAGCTTCCCGGACGGTCAGGGAGGGGCGGAGAGAGCTCAGGCAGGGTCGGGATGGCTCGGGAGAGCTCCATCGACCGGTCTCGTCGGCGACAGGGGCAGCCATGTTACGGGCGTGGCTGTGCACTGCGCAGGAAGAGACGGGAGAGGGGGAAGAGGGGTCCAGAGCGAGGGCGACGACGAAACGAAGCCGCTGGACATGATGTGACGAGCGAGGAAACGGACGAGGCCAAGGGTCCCATGTACAGAGCGCGCGATTTGGCAAGTCAAACACGTGGTCACCGTGTGGACTTGATTGGAGAGGACCAGAGAGGCTGGCTCACTATGTCTGGGGTGAAGACCTTGCTCCCCAAGGTAGCCTAGAAGAGAAATATAATCAGAATAAGCCAAGAATTGACTAGAGGGAGCCTGGTTACAATGCACCAGAAAGGTGTTTGCGCTGTGGTGAGGAAAATCCAAGAGGAGATAGAGACTTATCTTTGGCATGGAGTGATCACATGCTAAGGTGATCATCTCTGCAAAGTTTCAGCCTAATTGGATGGAGATAAAGAGCACTTGCAGTTCAAATGCTCTTACTGGCCAGAATTGCAAATCTTGAAGTGGCACTCACCTCAAGTGTTTCCTTAGGCTGAAAATGGGCATAGGTTGATGATTTGGTCATATGAAGATTCTGTAAAATTTTCATACCATTTGGACATGCCAAAATAGTACTTCCTTCACAGACATCCTCTCTGTCCAGAATCTAAGAAAAATTGCTGAGGAAAACTGGCTAACTAGATTGATCCCAAATTTGGTGGAGAGGAATAATATGGGTAGGAGCATGTTATGGAAATTATTCATGAATTATGGAGCAATAAAAATTATAGTTGCTTCACAATCCATAATAATTACCAGAAACAAAGATTTGATGCTGTGATCACATAGATGATTGGATAAGGTTGAAACTTGCTGGAGAGTCAGGATTTGAGCATATTAAGATGCTTGCAGAATTTCAACTCATTTGGATACTCCTAGCTAGCACTTGCTTCACAAAGATTCCGGTTGCCCAGAAACTTTGGAAATTAGCCAAGAGAGATTTATTATCCAAATAAAGTTGAACTTTGGCATGTGGCAATGATATGGGTTGGAAAGAGTTCACAAAAAGTTTGTGAGCAAGCAATCAAATATAAAGGGTACTTGCTTCACAAACTGCCAGCTGGGGCATAATCAGAAAAGGAATATTGGTGGAATATTTTTGGGCATGGCAAGGAATATTTTGACATATCTGTATAAGATATGTCCCAAAGGATTTATGGGAATTATTTGAAAATTTTGGGAATGATAGAAATATGAGTTGCTTCACAACTCAGGGCAAACAGGGTTATTCCTTTAATAGAAAAGGGAATATTCCCAAGAAAAGAATATTGGGATTGGTCCAAAATGGAAATGACAAGGTCTTGGTATAGTTTTGAAGTTGGCAAGCCACTCGGGAAGAAAAATGAAGGGTGATCCATCCAGGTTTCAAGACCACTAAGTCACAGAAAAGCAAATCCGGACCAAAATTAAAAGCAAAAGAAAATGGGCAAAATCGAGGGTGTTACAAACCTACCCCCCTTAAAGAAATCTCGTCCTCGAGATTTGGTTGCTCAGGGATCAGACATGCATATTTCCACTTGAGGAAACCGTTTCCAACTCGGGTTTCCTTTCTCTTTTGTATAATGTTCCCACTGAATTTTATATGACTGACTGCCTTGCTTCGGGGTGGTTTGCTTTACTGGAACCTTTTTCTGGCAAATCTTTCCTCATATATTACTCTGACTTCACTCCTTTTTTTTTGTCTGCTATCATGTCTGGGGCAATAAATTATTCTGACCAAACTATGTGTCCTGTTCATAAGTCTGAGGGTGGTTCCTCATGGACGTGTCGTGATGAGGTCCAATACGAACGACTGTTCAATGACTTGTGAGCAAATTCCCTTGGTGGGTACGAAATCCTTTACTCATTGCATTGGGTGACTTCAAATGGCAGTGTGTCCTCCAGGCTCAAAACTGTACTGTTAATCGTACCGTTCTCCTGGCGGAATCTGACTTCTCGCACGGATTGCTGAGTCATCTCGGGTATCTTCACTGTCTTGGGTATAGCGCTTTTACCAAATATTTGATTGTCACCTGTCGTGACCAGCATAAAGGTGTACAGTCTTATAGTGATATTATCCATAGACTTGACTGACAGTGGTCCTGGCAGCAAAATCTTGTTCACGGCAAGTTAGTCTTTAACTGATTCCCATCCATGAGGACACATACTTCGAGACTGTTGTTCATCCTTCTGACCACACAGTCTGTCGGTATTTCTATGTGGATGGTAGGCCATTTAATGCTTGACCATGGTTGCTGAATTTGAACTGCTGAGTTATTCTTTCGGCTGTCCTGACCAGCTTGGTTGCCCTTCTTCTGACAATTCTGAGCATATCTGGTTGGCTGGGCGGGTTGTCTCGATATGGGGTCCTTGCAAACGGAATAAACCCCATGGGTGTGTACCCATGGTGACTGGTACCGAGCCAGAGTGTCCGGAGTATTTGTACCATGTTGCTCTTGCAACCATTACCATATCTGTATGGCCAATCTTGCTTTTTCATTATAGTTCTCCTTGCCTGGATCCTTTGCTGACGAACTTGGCCTTATGTGTTCTTGATTCTCCGTGTGACCATATGTGTTGTCAGATGCAATATTCCGGCAGGCATATTACTTTACAAGTTGTAGCTGTAGGTAACGATCGTCTGAACCCTTGGATAAAACCGGCAAATAAACCAGTAGCCACCAGAACGGTCTTTACAACTCAGATCTGGGACATTACTGGAGTAACTCAACCCCGACTCAAGACGGCTGAAAAGCAGCTCAGAGCATGAGATGGTGTCGATAAGAAGAAAGTAGCAACTCCCTAAGACGGACGAAAAACAGCTCAGAGCATAGGGTCATTGCTACAAAGAGAAATTCAACAGCTGCCCGAGACGGCTGAAAAGCAGCTCAGAACACGGACAGTTGTTGACCAGAGAAATAAAAAATCGGCATCCACCTCGGACGGCCGGAAACAGCTCCACAGACATCCGCTGAAGCATTTGCAGATGGACTCCTCTCAACACCGTCTACGCACACCGGAGCTACAAGCCAGAAGACCCCTTCAGGAGCTCCCGGAGATCGTGCCTAGAGTGCCGTATAGCACTATACATTTTCAAACTTTTTGGTAACTTGTTGCCAAAGGGGGAGAGAGTGTATAGATCATAGGCTTTGAGAGAGAGTGTCTTTTGCTTTTGTTGGTTTTTCATTTGCCTTGATTATTGCTACTTTGGTTTGGTTGGTTGTTACTACTTGTGTGTTATGCTCGTGAGATACTTACGTGATCATGTGTTTGATCATACTAAGCTTAATGTGTGCTTGCATGATTATCTCTATGAATGTTTATGTATGATCAATCACTTTTATCCTTGGTGATGAGTGCATGTTATTTAATTCTTATCATTTTGTGCGCTCCACCAAGATGTATGTGACATGGAAGAGTGCCCCACGATCCTAATCGAATGTGCATTTGCATTCAAACGCAAATTTTAAATAATGCACAAATTTAGGGGGAGCTCTTGCTTATCACATACTTCTCAAAGTGACGATGTATTTCATTCATCTTATCATTTGTCGAAGCTTTGATCTATATGTTGTCATCCATTACCAAAAAGGGAGAGGTTGAAAGTGCAACTAATCCCCGGGTGGTTTTGGTAATTTATAACAACATGTAGCTCATTGAACTAATGATCATTCAAGTTTAATATTTCAGAAAGTTCAATGAATGGCATGGCATGGACTAGAGATGTGGACCCCTCAAAATGCTAAGGACACATATTGGCAAAAGCTCAAGACTCTTCATTTCTATTTTAGTGATCCAAGATCACATTGAGTCCATAGGAAAGCCAATACTATTAAAAGGGGATGAGGTGTTGCTTAATGGCTTGCTTGCTCAAATGCTTAGTGATATTGCTCCAAAACCCTCAACCACTTTCTCATTCCAAATATGTCAAAATCCCAAACTCCAACTCGGCCCCACCGATTCATTCTATCCGGAGCCACCGAGTTCATATGACATAGCCACTGCCAGAAACCCTAACAGTTTGGTCACACCAATATGGATCTCGATCTCACCGAGATGGCCTTGCCAACTCTCTGTTGCATGTTGCAATTATTACGGTCTCACCGAAATAGCGATCGGTCTCACCGAGATGGCTTGACCAACTCTCTGTTGCTCAATTGCTTCACTTTGGTCTCACCGAGTTGATGCAATCGACGCCACCGAGATGAGGTTTGCCCTAAGCCCTAGCACATCGGTCCCATCGAGTTGTTCCAGTTGGTCCCACCGAGATTCCTAACGTTCACATTTTGAAGTAAATCGGTCTCACCAAGTTCTTCTATTCGGTCTAACCGAGTTGGGTCAAATGTGTGTAACGGTTGGATTTTGTGTGGAGGCTATATATACCCCTCCACGCCATTCTCCATATGTGAGAGAGCCATCAGAACCTGCCTACACTTCCAGCATACATTTTCTGAGAGAGAACCACCTACTCATGTGTTGAGATCAAGATATACCAATCCTACCACAAGAATCTTGATTTCTAGCCTTCCCCAAGTTGCTTTCCACTCAAATCATCTGTCCATCATATCCAAATATGTAAGAGAGAGTTGAGTGTTGGGGAGACTATCATTTGAAGCACAAGAGCAAGGAGTTCATCATCAACACACCATTTATTACCTTTTGGAGAGTGGTGTCTCCTAGATTGGTTAGGTGTCGCTTGGGAGCCTCCGACAAGATTGTGGAGTTGAACCAAGAAGTTTGTAAGGGCAAGGAGATCGCCTACTTCGTGAAGATCCACCTGAGTGAGGCAAGTACTTCGTGGGCGATGGCCATGGTGGGATAGACAAGGTTGCTTCTTTGTGGTCCCTTCGTGGGTGGAGCCCTCCGTGGACTCACGCAACCATTACCCTTCGTGGGTTGAAGTCTCCATCAACGTGGATGTACGATAGCACCACCTATCGGAACCACGCCAAAATCTCCGTGTCTACATTACGTTTGCACTCTCCAAACCCTTCCCTTTACCTTCATATGCAATGTTTTACTTTTCGCTGCTACACTCTTAGAATTGCATGTGTAGCTTGATTGCTTGACTTGTGCTAATTGCTAAAATCTACCCACAACTAAAATTGGGAAAAAGGTTAGATTTTTATTTGGTCAAGTAGTCTAATCACCCCCCTATAGACCTACTTTTGATCCTACAATGGCGGTGCTTTGGAGATGGAGATCAAAAGCACGAGATGATAATGGCCATATCATGTCACATATATAATGATTGCATGTGATGTTTATCCTTTCAATGCATCTTATTTTGCTTAGGACGACGGTAGCATTATAAGATGATCCCTTCACTAAATTTCAAGATAAAAGTGTTCTCCCTAATTATGCACCATTGCGGAAGTTCATCGTTTTGAAGCACCTCGTGATGATTGGGTGTGATAGACTCTACATTTGCATACAATGGGTGTAAGCCAATTTTACACCTGTGGACTACTTGGGTTAAAGTTGACGAGCCTAGCATGTACAGACATGGCCTCAGAGCACGGAGGACCGAAGGTTGAACATGAGCCATATAGTAGATATGATCAACATGGAGATGTTCACCATTCATGACTAGCCCATCTCACGTGATGATCGGACTTGGGTTAGTTGATATGGATCATGTAACACTTAGGTAACTTGAGGGATGTTGATTTAAGTGGGAGTTCACTAGTAATTTGATTAACTGAACCAATTATCATGAACATAGTCTAATTGTCTTTGCAAATTAATGTTGTAGATCAATGGCTCGGCTATAGCTCCCCTGAATTTTAACGCGTTCCTAGAGAAAGCTAAGTTGAAAGATGATGGAAGCAACTATGCGGACTGGGTCCGTAATTTGAGGATTATCCTCACTGCTGCATAGAAGGCTTATGTCCTTGATGCACTGCTCGGTGCGCCACCCCCTCCAGTGTCGTCTATGGATGTTGTGAGCATCTGGAAGACACGTTCTGATGACTACTCGATAGTTTAGTGCGCCATGCTTTACGGCTTAGAACCGGGGCTCCAAAGACGTTTTGAGCACCACGGAGCATATGAGATGTTGCAGGAGCTGAAATTGGTATTTCAGGCTCACGCCCGGCTCGAGAGGTATGAAGCCTCCGACAAGTTCTTTAGCTGCAAGATGGAAGAGAACAACTCTGTTAGTGAGCACATACTCAAAATGTCTGGGGTACTTCAACCGCTTGAATCACTTGGGAGTTAATCTACCAGATGAAGTAGCGATTGACAGGGTTCTTCAATCACTGCCACCAAACTACAAAGGCATCATGATGAACTATAATATGCAAGGGATGGAGAAAGTGATCCAGGAGCTCTTCGCGATGCTTAAGGTCGCGGAAGTAGAAATCAAGAAAGAGCATCAAGTGTTGATGGTCAACAAGACCACGAGTTTCAAGAAGAAAGGCAAGTGAAAGAAAGGGAACTTCAAGAATAATGGCAAGCCAGTTGCCGCTCCCATGAAGAAACCCAAGGTTGGACCCAAACCCGAGACTGAGTGCTTCTATTGCAAGGGGAAGGGCCACTGGAAGCGGAACTGGCCCAAGTACTTCGCAGATAAGAAGGCTGGCTACGTCAACAAAGGTATATTTGATATACATGTTATTGATGTGTACCTTACTAGTGCTCGTAGTAGCGCCTGGGTATTTCATATTGGTCCAGTTGCTAATATTTGTATCTTGAAACAGGGGCTGCGGAATAACTGAAGACAAGCTAAGGACGAGGTGACGATGCGCGTTGGAAATGGCTCCAAGGTTGATGTGATCGTCGTCGACACGCTCCCTCTACCTCTTGATAGCTCGTATCCGCGTTGGTATTTCCCCGAAGAGGAAGGGATGATGCAGCACAGCTACGGTAGGTATTTCCCTTAGTTATGAACCAAGGTTATCGTACCAGTAGGAGAACCAAGCAACACTATGTAAACGGTACCTGCACACAAAGAACAAATACTTGCAACCCGACGCTTATGAGGGGTTGTCAATCCCTCTACGGGTAACGGCGCCAGATATTGTCAAGTTAACGGGATAAAAAATGTGATAGATTGGATAAATAGATCTGAATAAAACACGAAATAAAAGATGCAAATAAAAAGTGCAGCAAGGTATTTTTGGGTTTTTGGAATAATATATCTGAAAACAAAAGCGAATAAAAAGTAGATTGGAAAACAATATGATAGAAGATAGACCCGGGGGCCGTAGATTTCACTAGTGGCTTCTCTCGAGAAAATAGCATATGGTGGGTAAACAAATTACTGTTGGGCAATTGATAGAACATCGAATAATTATGATGATATCCAGGCAATGATCATTATATAGGCATCACGTCCAAGATTAGTAGACCGACTCCTGCCTGCATCTACTACTATTACTCCACACATCGATCGCTATCCAGCATGCATCTAGTGTGTTAAGTTCATGGAGAAACGGAGTAATGCAATAGGAACGATGACATGATGTAGATGAGATCTATTCATGTAGAAATAGCCCCCATCTTGTTGTCCTTAATAGCAACGATACATGTGTGTCTTGTTGCCCCTTCTGTCACCGGGAAAGAACACCGCACGATCGAACCCATCACAAAGCACCTCTTCCCATGGCAAGAAAAATCGATCTAGTCGGCCTAACTAAACCAAAGATTCGAAGAAGAAATACGAGGCTATAAGTAATCATGCATATAAGAGATCAAAGAAACTCAAATAACTTTCATGGATATATAGATCTGATCATAAACTCAAATTTCATCGGATCCCAACAAACACACCGCAAAAAGAGTTACATCAAATAGATCTCCAAGAGACCATTGTATTGAGAATCAAAAGAGAGAGAGGAAGCCATCTAGCTACTGCCTACGGACCTGTAGGTCTATGATGAACTACTCACACATCATCGGAGAGGCACCAATAAGGATGATGAACCCCTCCGTGATGGTGTCTAGATTGGATCTCGTGGTTCTGGAACTTGCGGCGGCTGGAATTCTGTTTCATCGACTCCCCTAGAGTTTCTGGAATATTAGGGGATTTATAGGGCAAAGATGTGGTGCGAGAGGCCACCGAGGTGGGCACAACCCACCAGGCCGCGCCTGGGCCCCCAGGCGTGCCCAGGTGGGTTGTGCCCCTCGGGTCACCCCTCTGGTACTTTTTGGCCCATGTTGTTCCTTCTGGTGCATAAAAATTCTCCAAAAAGTTTCACTGCGTTTGGACTCGGTTTGGTACTGATATTCTGCAAAGAAAAAAACAGCAACTAGCACTGGGCACTATTGTTGGTGCAATATCTGCCTACCTTATGTTTTGGAGATTGTTGACAGAAACAGGTATGGACTAATTTGTTTGCTAGTGCACACAGAGAGAAAAGTCCATACACAACCGAAGAGTATGTTGTCTCTAGTGCTGAGTTTGAGGAACTTCACCGAAGCATATCTGCGCTGCAGAGAAGAACAAGGTATATCTGTTGAAGTGTTAGAGTTGAGAAGATTAATGTGAAGAAATCGGCCCCTCGAAAGTTTTCTGCTATAGCAAAGCTTTCTGTTTCCATACTGTCGTCCGAAGAAAATGACTGCAGCGATTGAAGTCGAAGACTAAATGAAGACGTAGTATTCATTGAGTTTTTCTTCTTTGAGTCTTTTGAGTCATAGGACCTCCATACTATTAAGAGGGGTATAGGTTCTCGATGCTTAGATCTACTGTGATGCTTTGCTACAACCTATGAAAGATGCGAGAGAAATCTCTTTGTGCTCTGAGTAAATACTTGCCAGCAAGAGACTGTGATCTTCCTCGCTGCTAGAGATTTGCCTCGGACCGAGGAGTTCGCATTTCTTGCTCCGCAAGAAATGTTACTGTTGTGCTCAAAATCCGACTGTTGGAATTGTGTCATTCGGCCATTGGCTGAGGCCGATGTCCAATTTGGTCATTTCCCATCTGGGAAGGCTACGGCTATAAATAGCCACCCCTCTCCAACATTATCCATTGGCTGCTCCGCTTAAGATTTCTGAGAAGATTGATTTGAGCAACCCCTCTCTGAGTGATTTGACTTTAAGATCCACCAAGAGAAAACCAAGAGCCCAAACTTAGATAGTGGTTTAGCATCACAGCAGTTCTGAGTGAGAGTTCTTGTACCTGTTACTCTTGAGACCTGCGCACTTTCTATACGGATAGGTTTGGCTTCGAGTGTTGAATAGTTGTTATCCTCACTGAGCCTGATCTTTAGCAACCAAGAGTGATTGTGGTTCGCGAAGGTCGACTGAAGGTTTGGAGATCGCCGACAAGGATCTAGCATGAGTGAAATCAACCTGAGTCTAATCAGCTCTATGATGAAGGAGAATAGGGTGAAGAGAGTTTATCTTCCATGTTAAGTCACAGCCCCTCCAACCAGACATAGCCCTTTGGCAGAAGGGTGAACTGGTCTACCAAATCTCTTGTCGCCATCGAGCACCATTGGTTATATCTTCTCTACTGCAATTCATTTAGTAGTTTTCATTCGTGATTAGTGCCAATAGATTCTTGATCTTTGTTTTGTTCTGTGTCTTTCATCATGTGTTGTAATATCAATTCCTTTCAGTATCCTCGTCTTCTTTCCTTCGTCGTTAGTTTCTATCCTTGTTATATTGTGTAACCTTGTTATTGCATTTCCTTCAGTATTCGTTATGTATTGTTTCATTCTGGTACACCTGTTTGCTTGTTGCATAATTCTCATCGTAGTTAAACCCATTATCCATCAAGCTCGCTGTGTTGTAAATGCTTTTCTGGATGAATATGCCTTTGATGAAGAACTTTGATTCAGTGCATTTCTCTCAATACTCTATTCCGCTGCAGTGTTTGGAATAAGTTTCAAAGCTTTTGAAAGAAAATTTGAATCTCCCATTCACCCCCCTCTGGTCGATATACTCTCGGCCCTAACAATTGGTATCAGGACAGGTACTCCCTGTCTCTGTTTATTAAAGGTCTAACATCCTTGGAGTTTTGAGTATGTCGCTTGCAGGTAGATCCTCGCACTCTGAAAGGTTTCCCATCTTCAATGGAAATGACTATCTGTAGTGGAAGGAACGAATGAGAATCAGAATTCAAGCCATCAACTATGATTTGTGGTAGATTGTGGAAGAAGGCTACACCATTCGGCAACAAAACAATCTGTCCTCCGATGATAAAGAAAATCTGCAGTTGGATGCTCAAGCGAAAGATATCATATGTGGCAGTCTATCAAAAGACATTTTTCTTCGGTTTCACAGGCTTAACACTGCAAAGCAAATGTGGGATGCTCTTAACAGTGCTCATGTAGATCTTGTTGCCCGATCAGATCCTCACACCAAAATGCTTCGGGCTATGTTCACTTGATTTAGAAGCCTGCGCAAGGAAAGCGTTATGGAACTCACTGATCGATTGACAATATCACTGATAGAGAAGTAGTCAACAAGCTTCTGAGTGCTCTTGACGAATCCTTTGATATCATTGTGTCTGAAATCAAACAAAGACCTGACTATGAAGAGCTTCACTATGTTGAGGTCATGACATTGCTATCAATCCACGAAGAAAAGATGGAGCTGCAAACGGCAAATCAAGAATCCTCTTCGGAAGGAGGAGAAATTCTCTCACATTATGGCAGTTCTGAAGAAGAAGAAGAAGATGTTGAAAATCAACACTCCATCACTCAAGAACTTGAAATGCTCACACAACGACTGAGTGATCTAAAAAGATATAATCTTTATCTTGTCAATGATGAAGAATTTCATGAACCAGAATCATCAAGAAGTTGTCTGCCTCCGAAAGACATGAAGTGCTTCAAATGCAAACTATATGGCCATGTCATTGCTGATTGCCCTGGTTGGGAAGGAAAACGTAGCAGCAGATGGAAATATCTTCACTGCAGCGGTTTTACTCGAATGAATCGTCATACTAAGCTCTCGAAGAAAATTACTACTTCATCTTCTTCGAAGAGACCAGTCACTGACATAAAAGCCAGAGCAGTCATCGAATCAAATATGAAGAGGATGCCACGGCTGAATATAGCATATGCAGACTTGACAGTAGAATCTGAAGATGAAGCCACGGATACTGAATCCGATGAAGAAGAATTCTACAAAAGGATTGGGAGAAGTAATGCCTACGTTGCTATTGAATCATCGAAGAAATCACCAAATCAGACACTGATGATGATGATTCAAGTGATGATGACTCAAGCGATGATGAACCAATCACCTTTTGTCTCATGGCAAAATCCTCAAAGGATCAGGTATCTGCCAAACACCTAAGATCCATGAATGAATGCTCTCCTAAATACATATCTTATGCGAAGCTGGTCAAAATTGCTAAATCTCAACATGATGAACTTGAAATGCTTGAAAGAAATCTCAGAAAAACTGAAGGATTACTGGTCGAAGAGATGGAGAAGAATCAAAAGTTGATTGAAGAGCAAGATGTTGTTTCATCAACTATTGATAATCTTACCATTCGATATGACTCACTTGCAGTTGACTACGAGAGTTTATCAAATGAACTCCTTAGCAGGAATCAAGAACTTGTGTCACTGAAAGAGTCTCATAATGAATTGGCTTTAGAAAAAGCTTCTCTCTTCGCCGAGCAATCTGTTCAACTTCCTGATGGTTTTGTTCCCCCATGCTTAACTTGTCTAGAACGTAGCAATGCAGATTCTCAAGCTGAAACTTCCAATGTTGTGAAAGAAAATAACGCTACTACACATGGTACCACTAACCCCTCTTCCGAGGATTTTGCTGCTCTTATTGAAGAAAATTGTAGGTTAAGAGGCTTACTTGAGACTGGAATGCTAAGGAGCCTGAAAGGGCATCAAACCTTATGTGATGTGCTCAAGAAGTCTATACTTCACAAAAATCCTCAAAAGGAAGGATTAGGTTTCGAAAAGAAACTGAATGTGGATGGTTCGTACTGGATTCCTGAACAATATCCTCGTACAACGTGGATTCGAGCAAATAGTAAAACCCTCAAACCTGAAACTCTATCTGGTTATCTTTCGCCCATTTCTGATGACACTGACGAGTCAAATGACTCTAATTACAAACTCTTCAAGCAACAGAATGGTAAAGTTTTCGCTCAATATGTTGGAACTAACTGCAGGGCAGGCTCACCCAAGAAGCAAATTTGGGTGAAGAAAAATACCATTGAAAATCTATCTGTTACTGCTAATCTGACTGTGCAGGATTATCCTCGACGAGGAATAGGCTACCATTCACAGCCTAGTCGAAAGTCATCTTCAAATGATTATCACCCTCATTTGCGTCAGAAGGAGTACCTGCGCATATCTTCTAATCATTATACTCATGCATCTGGAAACAACTTCAATGCCTATTCATATGATTACTATCATAGTGCTCAGGTATCACGCAGAACACGCCGAAGATATATCCCAAGCCAGGCGAAGCAAATGAGATCATCACCTCCCACACAGGTGTGGGTTGTGAAGAATAACTAATCATTTCTTGCAGGAAACAATCTCAGGGATATCACACTCTCATCTTATGCCCTGAGTCAAATCATTGTTGGTGCTTTTGTTTTTCCCTGTTTTCATTCGAAGTGCTTTCACTTTCTCCTTCAGTTGAATTCGTGTTTTCGATTCGGTTCCACTTTTGTTTTTTTTGTTCTTCGTGTCACAACCATGCATTTGATCTGAAGAAGATTTCCTTCCGACGTCCTTGGTCGCGAATTAAATCATCCTCAATATTCTCATCTGTTTTGGCGCTTGCCCTTCCTCAAACCCTTCGGCATCCAGTTCAGTTACCGAGAATTTCGCAGGAAACGGCTGACACGTGCCCACGATCTCTTCATCGTGATCTTATCTGTTGAATGTGGAACGTCTCGGTTTTCCCGTCCGTAGATTTTGGAGTGGGGGGTTTGTCCTTCAGGCTATATAAACCCCCTCTCTGGGTCTCTTCTTCCTTAGCTTTTTCCCTGTTCGGCCTCAAACCCTACCTTCGCTCTCCGCCCGAGCCCGAGCTCGAAGCAGCGTCGACGTCAAGCATCACCGTGCAACTCCGACGAAGCTCCATCACCGTTGATCGCGCCAGTGCGGTAACTTCTCTTCCCGCGCTGCCGTAGTTGATCTGTCTCGCCAAGTTAGGGCATTCAGATCCGGTTCTTGCTCTATTCAACTCCTGTTCTAGAGCAGTTCCTCCCGACGCGATTTATTCCATGTTATTTCCGTGTGGTAGATCTTCTAGGCTTTGTTAGTTTTGAATTGTACGATTTGTAGTTGTTCCTCGTACCTGTCCTTTGGATCTAGGATTCATTGTGTATGCTCTTCGAAAGATTAGAGGATCGGTTATGTCGTCGTTAGGCATACTGGAGTTTACTCGATGATATCTTACCAGTGCATGACTTGAATCCATTGGCTCTTCCTGTAAAACCATCTATTTTGACTTAAAATTTACTCTGTGCATGCTTGTGACCTCGTCTGTGCTTTCTTTTGCAATTGTGTTTTTCCTCAGGAGTGGTCATGGCAAATATTTTGGATGAGCATTCTGGTTCAGAGGAAGAAATCCCCCAGCAGCCAAGGGTGGCTGACAAAGCAAAGATGGTCGAACGAAAATCAGCAAAGCCACCTAGAGCGCCGAAGAAGAAGGCCGAATCAGAATATGCTGATGAAGTTGATGATGATATTCCCTCTGCTCACAGTCAGCCAGAAGATGAACTAGTCACAGATTCCAAGACCACGTTCTCAGATGGAAATCCCAAGGGTGGCCGAGGAAAAGAAAGAAATACAGCAGCTGAAATGTCTGATCAGGAAACATACAAAACTCCACCAGGTGTGGAAACAGCTCAAGACAGGAGCAAAAGATTCGTCGACACTGGGCGAAGAAATGGTTCAATTACGAGAACGTTCGACGTAAATACCAGATTCTGTTTGCATTCACTCCTCCCTAGAATGATTGCATTGCAGAAGGATGCCTAGGGCAAGAAGATGAGAAAGTCAGGCCAGCACCACCTCCCAACGCTCATGCCGATTATTTGAAAACAATAGCAGATTTTCCCGAGGAAGTTGCAAAAAGGGAAAAGGCAAAGGCTAAGCGTGAGGCTAGACTTGCGAAGAAGAACCAAGTTGAACAGCGGAACGTTGAGCTGACTCAACAGGATGTGATTGAGAAGAAGGAAAGGGCGTCTACCCGAAAAGAGAAGAAGAGGAAGTCAGTTTCTCCTCGAGATCCGAAGAAGAAGTCTGTTGCGAGTAAGTCTAGAAAGGTTGCATCTGCCTCGTCTGATAAGGAATCCTCTAATGATAATGCTGGCGATGAAATTCCCATGTACGATCAACGAGCATTGCTCGATAAGCCATATCACACTCCATGACCTGCCAAGAAGTCACCGCCTGTGAGATCTTCACCAAGACTTGCACATGTTCCCTCAGATAAACCTTCGGGTTCTGCTGCCCCAACTGCCAAGAGAAAGCTGGTCACTGATGAAAAAGCTACTGTTCCGCCAAGAAGGCGAAGAAAATCATTCCTGCTTCCATAGAGGAATATGATTTTGAGATGATATTCGACATCATTGAAGGTGCCTCCTATGATGCAAATCCAGCTGAGTTGGGTAATTTGGGTCTGCCAGAAGATGTTACCAAGATGGTAGCAAAGCACTTCACTGATCTGAAGGAAATCACCAAAGAACTCAATCAAGCTGTTGATGACAAGAAGCTTCTAGAGAAGATGAGAAGGGAAGCAAAGTCTGAAGCTGAAAGAAAATATGTGAACAAGGCTATTCTTGAAACCACCAAAGCCCTCACTACCATGAGAAATAACGAGATTGAGTGGCACTCCAGGATGAAGATGGATGTCTCTCAACTTTGTGATCGAAGAATTGAAGAAATATAGCGTCAGGAAAATCTTGCTCGATGCAGAGAGAAAGAAGAAAAATGTCAGAGAGCTCAGGCTAGAGCAAATAAGTCAAAATAAGTCAAGGACAGTCATGTCCAATCCGCTTCAGCTGATGCTCCCATTGACACAAGTGCCCCACTACAGCAGATTCCACCATCCTCTTGTCCCGAGGAAGTAACCGAGCATTAGGTTGAGGCTGTGGTAGTTCCTACCTCAGTCAAACAAGAAGATGATGTGGTGGACATTTATCTTGTCAATCCTGATGAAGTTCAGACTGTGCCCGAGCAAAATGCTCCCGAAGAAAAGATTGACGAAGAAATTGAGATGGAGAAGCAAGTCCCGTCACCTGCAAAGGATATTCAAGCTGGACCCTCTGAACCCACTGAGGAGGAACAAAAGGTTGAGGGGGAGCAATTTGCTGCCCAAGGTACTGCCCCTACGGTCTCTTCATCTGGTGCTCCTGCCCCGATGGAGGTTGACCCTGCTCCTGGTTCTTTGGCTTCACAGCCAGAACAGAAGGAAAGAAGTTTGAAGAGCCCATGGCTCACAAAGAGAAAGATGAAGTAGTTGCCCCACAAGTTCTGTCCCACCAGGTCATGCCACCAGTGTTGCCGCAGCAGACTGAAGAAATTTTTGTGCCACCACCAACTGCAGAGTCACCGAAAGAAAAGGCCCTTGTGCATGAGTCTGAGATAGCCGCTGAAGGAGTTCCAACGATGCAAAATGATTGTCAGTCCAATGATCCCGTGCCATCTACTTCAGAGAAAGTCATTGTACCTCATGCCCCAGTGTAGCCCTCTGATGAGAACGCATCTGCAGCTGATGATGTTCAGCCGATGGAAATCAGCGAAGAAGTTTATCAGAAAAATCCTCAAGAATCCTTTCCGTTGTTTTCATCTAAGTATGGCCCCCATGGCCCAGCTTTCAATGAGTAGCTTCATCCGTCGAAGCTTGCATTCTTTGGGGTGAGCCCCTATGAAGGATAAAGAACATCTTTGTCTCCGAGGTTTTGGATAGAGGAGCAGGCAATATATTATGCTCGGATCTTGTTTTGCAAGCACAGGATTTTCAATCACAAGATGTTGAACTTTGCCAAGCTCGAAGAAATGCCTTGCTTCCAAAACACCCTTGACCATATTGAGCATGCACTTCTGAAAAGTTTCATGCACTTCAATCATGGCTGGAACAAAGAGATTATCCTTCAGTTCTATGCCACGCTGTACATCACAGGGCAGATGGAAAACACTTCAACCTGGACGCTCGAATGGATGACAGGCAAAGAGAGAATCAAATGCTCAGCATATCATTTTCTGGCCCTGATCAATTTACCTCAGTGCGAATTTGAAAATGACAGAGAACACAGACTGCATTTCTGGAAAGTGTCTGATGAACAACTTTCATATCCTGATGGATCCCACTTTGGTGGGTGATGAATGCATCGATGTTGACCCGAAGAAGTTGGCCTATGACAACAAAGTGCTATTCCACATTCTGTGCAATACCACTACGCCAACCAATGGACAATCTCCATCAAAGTCATCGTGGGAAATGCTCTGGTGTCAATCTCTCTGGGAATCAAATTTGACATTCCTGACCTTTTCATTCGGAATCTGGCATGTGCTGCAGACAGCCCTCAGTCGCTCAGGCCCTATGCTCCTTGGATCATGTATGCCATTGAGCAGCTCACAAATGAAAAATTCTTCTGGGCCTATGCATCAAAAGTATTCATGCCACCTGTCTGTGACACTCTGCGCATCATGAAGGAATACAGAAAGGGGAAGGAACCTGTTGATACATATGCAAATGCTTCAGCATCCGAGAATGCACCGAAGGTCAAAGAAGCCAAGGTTGAAGTTCCTCGAGAGGAAAATCCATCACTGTATGAAATTTGCATTCGCACATAGCAGACTTTGGAAAGGCATATCAGGATGGATAGGAAGGAAAAGATGGAATTGCTGGCTGAGCTGAATCTGCTTCATAATCACACCAGGCAAATTCTTCTGCATGAGAAGGATGCAAGGAAGAGATCATGGACCTTGCTGAGAAGGCGTTTCTCTTGCAAGGATCTAGCCAAGAAGGGCCTCTTCAAAGATTATGATTATCTGGACTTGCTTGTTGTACCGTGTGTCCGAAGACAAACTCCAGAGCTCCCACAAGCATTCTGCTTCAACGGATCTGCTATTTGTCAACAATGATGATGAAATCAGAGACATAGCCAACACCCGCATCTACAAGCCAGATGCACATCCTTCGAAGCCCCTCAAAGCCAAGACTGTTGCACCTGCTTCTGCCTCGACCATTCCACATTCTTTTGATTCTGGTTCTTCAAGTGGTTTTAATTTCGACTCAGAAGATACTCCTTCGGAGTAACTCCTCGTGTTTACTCTCTATCCTTTTTGACACTTGTTGACAAAAAGGGGGAGAATAACACCGAGTGATAGTTTATCGAGGTTTGCAGGGTGTTTTGCTTCGAACTTTCATTTGGTTTCTCGTCGAACAATTTGCTCCAAAGAACTTATCGCACCGCATGTGGTGTTAAAACTTCAGTCATCATGTAATGATAATAACCCCCGCCTGCAATGCTATTTGCTACGCATTATTTGTCTGCAGGTACATTAAATATGTTGTTGCTGTGAATAATTATCACAGATGATTATCTATCTTACAGGGACACATAGATCCTCCTCGAAGAAAAACAAAGAATCATCAAATGATGATATTATTTTGGAGCATTATTTGTTTCACAACTAATGGTTGGATATGCCCTTATTACTATTTATCATTATCTAACCTTGCAGGAAGATATAGTCAGTCGATGCACAAATGCCTTGTGAAGGCTATCTATGACTGACAAAGTGTGTTTCTTCTCAGATATCATATGCTTCATCTTATTGCAAGGAAAAGCAACTTTGAAGCTTGTCCACTCTGAGCAATGAATTATCATTCGATCCTGCTTTGATCTTATCATACATCTAACATGCAGGAAAACTATGTCTCGTGTGGATCCAAAAATTGTGCTCTGAGAAAACCTTCAGGATTTATCCATGTCACAAAACACACCATGTTTCACTTCTAACCCTTGTCGAAGTTTTTGTGACAGGAACTACCTCAGACACCGCCGAGTGCATTGAAAGAACTCTTGTGTGAAATCTTTATCAATGACACTCAAATGAAGAGAAATATTTTTCCCAAACCAAAGCATAACTTAAGGGGGAGAATATCTTATCTTCATAATCTTCTCTCGTATTTCATTACTCTTCACATTACATTCCATTCATTATGTATCATTTGATGTGATCTGTTTTGTCAGCAATCGTCCAAAAAGGGAGAGATTGTTGGTGCAATATCTGCCTACCTTATGTTTTGGAGATTGTTGACAGAAATAGGTATGGACTAATTTGTTTGCTAGTGCACACAGAGAGAAAAGTCCATACACAACTGAAGAGTATGCTGTCTCCTGTGCCGAGTTTGAGGAACTTCACCGAAGCATATCTGGGCTGCAGAGAAGAACGAGCTATATCTATTGAAGTGTTAGAGTCAAGAAGATTAATGTGAAGAAATCGGCCCCTCGAAAGTTTTCTGCTGTAGCGAAGCTTTCTGTTTTGATACTGTCATCCGAAGAAAATGACTGCAGTGATTGAAGTCGAAGACTAAATGAAGACGTAGTATTCATTGAGTTTTTCTTCTTTGAGTCTTTTGAGTCATAGGACCTCCGTACTATTAAGAGGGGTATAGGTTCTCGATGCTTAGATCTACTGTGATGTTTTGCTACAACCTATGAAAGATGCGAGAGAAATCTCTTTGTGCTCCGAGTAAATACTTGCCAGTAAGAGACTGTGATCTTCCTCGTTGCGAGATATTTGCCTCGGACTAAGGAGTTAGCATTTCTTGCTCCGCAAGAAATGTTACCACTGTGCTCAAAATCTGACCGTTGGAATCGTGTCGTTCGGCCATTGGCTAAGGCCGATGTCCAATTTGGTCATTTTCCATCTGGGAAGGCTATGGCTATAAATAGCCACCCCTATCCAACATTATCCGTTGGTTGCTCCGCTTAAGATTTCTGAGAAGAATGATTTGAGCAACCCCTCTCTGAGTGATTTGAGTTTAAGATCCATCGAGAGAAAACCAAGAGCATAAACTTAGACATTGGTTTAGCATCATAGCAGTTCTAAGTGAGAGTTCTTGTACCTGTTACTCTTGAGAGCTGCGCACTCTCTAGACAGATAGGTTTGGCTTCGAGTGTTGAAGAGTTGTTGTCCTCACCGAGCCTGATCTTCAGCAACCAAGAGTGATTGTGGTTTGCAAAGGTCGACCAAAGGTTTAGAGATCGCCGACAAGGATCTACCATGAGTGAAATCAACCTGAGTCTGATCAGCTCCGTGTTGAAGGAGAATAGGGTGAAGAGAGTTTATCTTTCGTGTTAAGTCACAGCCCCTCCAACCAGACGTAGCCCTTTGGCAGAAGGGTGAACTGGTCTACCAAATCTCTTGTCGCCATCGAGCACCACTGGTTATATCTTCTCTACTGCAACTCATTCAGTAGTTTTCATTCGTGCTCAGTGCCATTAGATTCTTGATCTTTATTTTGTTCTGTGTCTTTCATCATGTGTTGTAATATCAATTCCTTTAATTATCCTCGTCTTCTTTCCTTCGTCATTAGTTTGTATCCTTGTTATATTGTGTAACCTTGTTATTGCATTTCCTTCAGTATTCGTTATGTATTGTTTCATTCTATTACACCTGTTTGCTTGTTGCATAACTCTCATCGTATTTAAACCCATTATCCATCAAGCTCGCTCTATTGTAAATGCTTTTCTGGATGAATATGCCTCTAACGAAGAACTTTGATTCAGTGCATTTCTCTCAATACTCTATTCCGCTGCGGTGTTTGGAATAAGTTTCAAAGCTTTCGAAAGAAAATTTGAATCTCCCATTCACCCCCCTCTGGTCGATATACTCTTGATCCTGACAACTATGTCAATAGGTTAGTCCCGAAAAATGATATAAAGTTACTATAAAATGATTGTAAAACATCCAAGAATGATAATATAACAGCATGGAACAATAAAAAATTATAGATACGTTGGGACGTATCACCTCTACCTTCGGGATTAGTTTTAAACATAAATAATTGTTATTTGGTGCATGCGTAAGCATGAACATTATATCTGGATCTTGTTTATTGCGAGACGGTTATTCATTTATGTTAGAGAATAATGGTTGTTCTATTTATATGGATAATATCTTTTATGGTCATGCACCCCTTGTGAATGGTTTATTCTTGTTGAATCTCGATCATAGTGAAACACATATTCATAATATTGATGCCAAAAGATGCAAGGTTAATGATGATAGTACCACATACTTGTGGCACTGCCACTTAGGTCACATTGGTGTAAAGCGCATGAAGAAACTCCATGCTGATGGACTTTTGGAATCACTTGATTATGAATCATTTGAAGCATGTGAACCATGCCTCATGGGCAAGATGACTAAAACCCCGTTTTCCGGAACAATGGAGTGGGCAAGTGACTTATTGGAAATAATACATATCAATATATGTGGTCCGATGAGTGTTGAAGCACGCAATGGATACCATTATTCTCTTACCTTCACAGATGATTTGAGTAGATATGGGTATATTTACTTACTGAAACACAAGTCTGAAACATTTGGAAGGTTCAAGGAATTTTAGAGTGAAGTGGAGAATCATCGTAACAAGAAAATAAAGTTTCTATGAACTGATCACGGGGGTGAATATTTGAGTTACGAATTTGGCTCACATTTAAGACAATGTCGAATTGTTTCACAACTCATGCCACCTGGAACACCATAGCATAATGGTGTGTCCGAACATCGTAACCGTACTTTATTGGATATGGTGCGTTCTATGATGTCTCTTACCGATTTTCCACTATCGTTTTGGGGTTATGCATTAGAGATAGCTGCATTCACTTTAAATAGGGTCTAAATCCGTTGAGACGACACAGTATGAATTATGGTTTGGCAAGAAACCTAAGTTGTCGTTTCTTAAACTTTGCGGATGCAATGCTTATGTCAAGAGGCTTTAGCCTGATAAGCTCGAACCCAAAGCGGAGAAGTGCGTCTTCATAGGATACCCTAAAGAGACCATTGGGTGTACCTTCTAGCATAGATCCGAGGGTAAGATCTTTGTTGCCAAGAATGGGCCCTTTCTAGAGAAGGAGTTTCTCTCGAAAGAAGTGAGTGGGAGGAAAGTAGAACTTGATGAGGTAATCGTAGCTTCTCTCGAATTGGAAGGCAGCACATCACAGAAAGCAGTTCTCGTGATGTCTACACCAACCAGGGAAGAAGCTAATGATGATGATCATGAAACTTCAGATCAAGTTACTACCGAACTTCGTAGGTCAACCAGGGTACGTTTCGCACCAGAGTGGTATGGTGATTTTTTCCTGGAAGTCATGTTGTTAGACAACGACGAACCTACGAACTACGAAGAAGCAATAAAGAGCCCAGATTCCAACAACTGGCTTGAGGCCATGAAACCCGAGATAGGATCCATGTATGAGAACAAAGTATGGACTTTGGTGGACTTGCCTGATGACCGGCAGGACATTGAGAACAAATGGATCTTTAAGAAGAAGACAAACGCTGATGGTAATGTCACTATCTATAAAGCTTGACTTGTCGCAAAGGGTTTCTGACAAATTCAAGGAGTTGACTACAATGAGACTTTCTCACCCGTAGTGATGCTTAAGCTTGTTAGCATTATTTTAGCAATTACCGCATATTTCAATTGTGAAATCTGGCAAATGGACGTCAAAACAGCGTTCCTTAAGGGTGTCCTTAAGGAAAAGTTGTATATGACGCAACTAGAAGGTTTTGTCCATCCTAAGGATGCTCAAAAGGTATGCAAGCTCCAGAGATCCGTGTATGGACTGGTGCAAGCATCTCAGAGTTGGAATATACGCCTTGATGAGGTGTCAAAGCTTTTGGTTTCATACAAAGTTACAAACTTACAGAGAAGCTTGTATTTACAAGAAAGTGAGTGGAAGCTCTGTAGCATTTCTAATACTATATGTGGATGACATATTATTGATTGGAAATGATATAGAATTTGTGGAAAGCATAAAGGGTTATTTGAACAAGAGTTTTTCAATGAAATACCTAGGTGAAGCTGCTTACATATTGGGCATCAAGATCTATAGAGATAGATCGAGACGCTTGATAGGACTTTCACAAAGCACATACCTTGAATTTTTTTGAAGATGTTCAAAATGGATAAGTCAAAGAAAGGGCTCTTGCCTGTGTTGCAAGGTGTGAAGTTGAGTCAGACTCAAAGCTCGACCACAGTAGAAGAAAGAGAAAGGATGAAAGTCGTCCCTATGCCTCAACCATAGGCTCTATAATGTATGCAATGATGTGTACTAGACCTGATGTGTGCCTTGCCATAAGTCTGGCAGGGAGGTACCAAAGTAATCCAGGAGTGGATCACTGGACATCGGTCAAGAATATCCTTAAGTACCTAAAGAGGACTAAGGACTTGTTTCTCGTTGATGGAGGTGACGAAGAGCTCGTCATAAAGGGTTATGTCGATGCTAGCTTCAACACTGATCCGAATGACTCGTAGTCACAAACCAGATATGTATTTATTTTGAATGGTGGAGCGGTCAGTTGGTGCAGTTCCAAGCAAAACGTCATAGCTGGATCTACATGTGAAGCAGAATATATGGCTGCTTCGGAAGCATCGCAGGAAGGAGTTTGGATGAAGGAGTTCATATCCGATCTAGGAGTTGTACCTAGTGCATCGGATCCAATGACTATCTTTTGTGACAACACTGGTGCAATTGCCATTGCCAAGAAGACCAAGCACATCAAACACTGCTTCAACTCCATTCATAATTACATTAAGGATGGAGACATAAAACTTCGCAAAGTACATACGGATCTGAATGTGGCAGACCCATTAACTAAACATCTTCCACGAGCAAAGCATGATCAGCACCAAGACTCCATGGGTGTGAGATTCATAACTATGTAAACTAGATTATTGACTCTAGTGCAAGTGGGATACTATTGCAAATATGCCCTAGAGGCAATAATGAATTGGTTATTATTATATTTCCATGTTCATGATAAATGTTTATTATCCATGCTAGAATTGTATTGACCGGAAACTTAAATACATGTGTGGATACATAAACAACACCATGTCCCTAGTGAGCCTCTACTGTACTAGCTCATTGATCAAAGATGGTTAAGGTTTCCTAACCATAGACATGAGTTGTCATTTGATAATGAGATCACATCATTAGGAGAATGATGTGATGGACGAGACCCAACCATAAGCTTAGCATATGATCGTTTCACCCAGATTTTGCTACAGCTTTCATCATGTCAAGTATTTGCTCCTTAGACCATGAGATCGTGCAACTCCCTAACACCGAAGGAATACTTAGTGTGTATCCAAACGTCACTTCGTAACTGGGTGATCATAAAGGTGCTCTACAAGTATCTCTGAAGGTGTTTGTTGGGTTGGCATGGATCGAGACTGGGATTTGTCACTCTGTATGACAGAGAGATATCTCTGGGCCCTCTCGGTAATACAACATCACAAGAAGCTTGCAAGCATCTGACTAATGATTTTAGTCACAGGATCTTGTATTATGGAAAGAGTAAAGAGACTTGCTGGTAACGAGATTGAACTAGGTATGAAGATACCGACGATCGAATCTCAGGCAAGTAACATATTGCTGGACAAAGGGAATTGCATACAGGATTAACTGAATCCTTGACATTGTTGTTCAACCAATGAAGATCTTCATGGAATATGTGGGAACCAAAATGGGCATCCAGGTCCCGCTATTGGTTATTGACCGGAGAGGTGTCTCGGTCATGTCTACATGACTCTCAAACCTGCAGGGTAGCGCGCTTATCGTTCGATGACGCTAGAGTAGAATCGGGATATTTGTATTGGTGAACGAAAGTTGTTTGGAGTCCCGGATGAGATCTCGGACATCACGAGGAGCTCCAAAATAGTTCAGAGGTAAAGATTTATATATAGAAAGTCATTTTTGGGATTCCGTAAAAAGCTATTATTTTGGAATTGTACCAGGAAGCTTCCAGAAGCTTCCAGAGGATTCTGGAGGGCTCCGGAAGTCCAGAAGTGGGTCCACCACATACCAAGGGCCAGCATGGGGTAAGGGGAGGTGCCCTGGCATCTTTGGGCTGGGCGCACCAGCCCCAAAGACCCATGCGGCCATAGGGGGAAAGAGTCCCAACTCCGTACGACGGAAGGGGAGAAGGACTAGGAGTCCAACTCTTCCCCCCTTGGTGCACCAGCCATATGGGGTGGAGGGGCTGGACTCCTAGCCTTCCCACGCATATAAATAAAGGGGAAGGGGCACAACAAATCCCCCCAATAGATTGGACTTGGCTGCTGCCCCCGTTTCTCCCTCCCGGCATAATCCTCGTCCTCGGTTTTTCGCTTAGCGAAGCGCTGCGGGAATTCCACCACCACCATCACCACCACGTCGTCGTGTTGGTTGTGAGCCCATCTACATATCCACCCCCACTTGATAGATCAAGGAGTTGGAGACGTCATCTAGCCGCACGTGTGCTAAACTCGGAGGTGTCGTCCGTTCGGCGCTAGATCGGTTTGGATTGTGATCAGATCGCAAAGAGTACGACTACACCAACCGCGTTTTATACGCTTCCGCTTTCGGTCTACAAGGGTATGTAGACACACTCCCCTCTCTTTGATATGCATCTCGTAGATTAGATCTTGGGTGTTCGTGGGAAATTTTTTGATTTTCATGCAACGTTCCCCATCACTTCGGTTCGAGGGACTGTTCGTGGGCGGTACGAGGGATCGTTCATCTACGGTCTGAGGGACTCCAAGTATGATCAACACTGACATGTTCTTCTTCCACTGCAACTCGGTGACAGTAGTGATCATGATCCCAACCCGTTATGCATCTTCATATTGATCTTGGGTGATCGTAGGCACGAAAATTTCCATTTTCTACGACGTTTCCCAACAACCTTTTGGCCGCGGTGCCCCCAAAGGCCCCGGTCAAGGTGAAGAAGGAGCCAGAGAAGAGGAGGGGAGGTCTTCGGATTTGAGACATTCCTTTAATGAGGAGGAAAGAGAAGGAGAAGAAAAAGAAGAAGAAGAAGAAGAAGAAGGGGAGGAAGGTGTTTCTTCCTTGAAGAGAAAGAGAGCAGCGTCCGAGGACGCCATGGGGGCCAATGTCACCTGAACCCGAAGGCGCCTCATGAAGGCCACCGACATCCAGCCCTACAAGGCTCCTGCTGCGGCCAAGGCCGTGCTCTCCGAATCCGAGGACGACCTCATAGAGCCGCGCAGGAAAAAAAACGTCGCGAGGAGGTATGTCCTTCACATACTTTCTTTCCATAATAATTTCTCTCTCCTATAAGTCTAATTTTCCATTTGTCTTTTACATCCCACAACGCTCCCTTATCAGCGATAAGAACTTGTCGAGCGGGCTTCCTCAACTCAGCGCGTTGGAGGAGCATCTCCCCTCTCCTCCTGCCCATGACGGACTGGGGGAGGTGACCTCCCAACAAGCCCCGCCCGTGTTTACCACGGGGGACGGCATCAGTGCCCCTATGGTTGAGGTAGATGCCTCGGCATCCAAAGACCCGCTGGGGCAGGACCCCTTCACCGAGGAGGGGGGAAAGCTGGCGCAACCGACGATCTCGGCCCATGCCGAGCTGGCGCCACTTCGGCAGCCGTTGACGGCGGAGGTTCCTCCTTCAACGTAGAGGGCCGAGGTGACTCGCCCACCCCTACCTGCTAGCGGGCAGGTGCCCATGGGGTGGACCGAAGAGATGGAGGTGTCCCTGACGGGCTCCTCCATTGTTGCTGAGCATCGCGTCATTCTAGGAGCGGCGCTACAAAATTTCTGGTCTGCAGAGGCCGGAATAAGGGAGGCCTTCAAGGGCTTCTACCTAGGCTTTGAGGTAAATTTTGGATTATCAACGCATAGTACTTTAGTACTAGATAGTAGATTGTCCGAAGACACAGACTACCGTGGACATGAATCGCAAGCCAATAACCACAGTAGCCCCCGACCCCTGAGTTGGATTTACAGATCATACTCGGGGATCTTTAGTGAGGAACGAGAAAACAAATGAACGTGAATATACAATAGCCCCCGAGACCTTGATCAAATTGACAAAGCCGATCAGGGGATCGATGTCATCCGAGGTAACTAATAGTGTATTTTTGCAGGTTTCGGCCTTGGTTTCGGCATCCAACTCAAAGGAGGTGGAAGAGCTGAACCATAAGCTTGATCGGTCCAAGAAGGACATAGATCTACTCAAGAAGCAGATGGAGCAAGCTCAGGTAAGCACCAATGCCGAAGTACCTTAAAACTATACTTAAGATTATGATGTAGATACTTTGAGATCTAAACCATATATTAATCTGTCTACAACTTCCTCCTCTAAGCTTGAGATGCTCCGGGCATAGCTGCCAAAAGCTCGGCAAGAAGCCAAGTAGCAGAAGGCCGTGATACGTCTCCAACGTATCTATAATTTTTGATTGTTTCATGCTGTTATATTATCAATCTTGGATGTTTTATATACATTTACTAGCAATTTTATATCATTTTTGGGACTAACCTATTGACATAGTGCCCAGTGCTAGTTGCTGTTTTTTTGCTTGTTTTTTACTTTGCAGAATATCAATATCAAACGAAGTCCAAATGCCACGATACTTTTTGGAGATTTTTTCTGGGCAGAAAACACCCTGGGAGCCAAAGGAGCACACGAGAAGAGGCCAATGGGGCCCACTAGGCACCAGGGTGCGCCAGGGGCCTCCGACGCTCCCTGGTGGGTAGTGGAGCCCACGAGCACCCTTTTGACCTACCTCCGCATCTATAAATACTCTAAAATCCCCAATACCCTAGGGGAGTCGACAAAACACTTTTCCAGCCGCTGCAAGTTCCAGAACCATGACATCCAATCTAGAGGCCTTTTCCGGCACTCTACCAGAGGGGGCAACGATCACGGAGGGGGGGTCTTAATCATCCTTGCTGCCCCTCCGATGATGCGTGAGTAGTTTACTATAGACCTACGAGTTCGTAGTTAGTAGCTAGATGGCTTCTTCTCTCTTTTTGATCTTCAATACAATGTTCTCCTAGATGTTCTTGGAGATCTATTTGATGTAACTCCTTTTTGCGGTGTGTTTGTTGGGATCCGATGAATTGTGGGTTTATGATCAGTTCTATCCATGAATATTATTTGAGTCTTTGCTGAACTCTTTTATGCATGATTGTTATAGCCTCGTATTTCTTCTCCGATTTATTGGTTTGGTTTGGCCAACTAGATTGATTTATCTTGCCATGGGAAGAGGTGCTTTGTGATGGGTTTGATCTTGCGGTGCTCAATCTCAGTGATAGAAAGAGACATGACATGCACGTATCGTTGCTATTAAGGGTAAAAAGATGGGGTTTTCTCATACGTGAGTTTATTTCATCTACATCATGTCATCGTTCTTGTTGCATTACACCATTTTTCCATGAATTTAATACACTAGACGCATGCTGGATAGCGATCGATGTGTGGAGTAATAGTAGTAGATGCAGGCAGGAGTCGGTCTACTAATCTTGGACGTGATGCCTATATACATGATCATTGCCTTGGATATCGTCAAGATTATTCACTTTTCTATCAATTGCCCAACAGTAATTTGTTTACCCACTGTATGCTATTTTCTTGAGAGAAGCCTCTAGTGAAAACTACAGCCCCCGGGTCTATGTCCTATCATATTAAATCTAAAAATACCTTGTTGCACTTTTTCTTTATTTATTTTATTTGTGTTTTAGTTAGATCTATTTATCAAATCTCATACAATTTAATCTATCTCAATACCGTTGAGGGATTGACAACCCCTCTTACGCGTTGGGTTGCAAGTATTTGTTGTTTGTGTGTAGGTGTTGTTTACATAGTTGTAGGATCGAAAGTAGGTCTAGAGGGGGGGGGATTAGACTACTTGACCAAATAAAAATCTAGCATTTTCCCAATTTTAAGTCTTGGCAGATTTTAGCAACTTAGCACAAGTCAAGCAATCAACCTACACATGCAATTCTAAGAGTGTAGCAGCGGAATGTAAAACATTGCATATGAAGGTAAAGGGAAAGGTTTGGAGAAGGCAAACGCAATGTAGACACGGAGATTTTTGGCGTGGTTCCGATAGGTGGTGCTATCATACGTCCACGTTGATGGAGACTTCAACACACAAAGGGTAACGGTTGCGCGCGTCCACGGAGGGCTCCACCCACGAAGGGTCCATGAAGAAGCAACCTTGTCTATCCCACCATGGCCATCGCCCACGAAGGACTTGCCTTAGTCGGGTAGATTTTCATGAAGTAGGCGATCTCCTTGCCCTTACAAACTTCTTGGTTCAAGTCCACAATCTTGTCGGAGGCTCCCAAGCGACACCTAACCAATCTAGGAGACACCACTCTCGAAAAGGTAATAAATGGTGTGTTGATGATGAACTCCTTGCTCTTGTGCTTCAAACGATAGTCTCCCCAACACTCAACTCTCTCTCAGAGATTTGGCTATCGTGGAAAGATGATTTGAGTGGAAAGCAACTTGGGGAAGGCTAGAGATCAAGATTCTTGTGGTTGTATTGGAATGTCTTGGTCGCAACACATGAGTAGGTGGTTCTCTCTCAGAAAATGAGTAGTGGAAGTGTAGGCACGTTCTGATGGATCTCTCTCAAATGGAGAAGGGGGTGGAGGGGTATATATAGCCTCCACACAAAATCCAACCGTTACACACATTTGACCCAACTCGGTCAAACCGAATAGGAGAACTCGGTGAGACCGATTTAGTTCAAAATGTGAATGTTAGGAATCTCGGTGGGACCGACTGGATCAACTCGGTGGGACCGATGTGCTAGGGCTAAGGGCAAACCTCATCTCGGTGAGACCGATTGCATGAACTCGGTGGGACCGATTTCAGCAATGAGTAAATAGAGAGTTGGTCAGGCAAACTCAGTGGGACTGATCGCTCATTTCAGTGAGACCGAAATGTTACAAAGGGAAACAGAGAGTTTTTCATGCAAACTTGGTGGGACCGATCGCTCATCTCGGTGAGACCGAAATGTTATGAAGGGAAACAGAGAGTTTGCAATGCCATCTCGGTTAGACCGAGATCCTTATCGGTGAGACCGAATTGTCTAGGGTTTCTGGCAGTGGCTATGTCAACTGAACTCGGTGGCGCCGGATAGATCAAATCGGTGGGGCCGAGTTTGACTTTGGGTTTTGGACATATATGGAAAAGAGAAAGTGGCTGAGGGTTTTGGAGCAATATCACTAAGCATTTTGAGCAAGTTGACCATTAAGCAACACTTCATCCCCTTTTAATAGTATTGGCTTTTCCTATGGACTCAATGTGATCTTGGATCACTAAAATGGAAATGGAGAGTCCTGAGCTTTTGCCAATCTTTGTCCTTAGCATTTTGAGGGGTCCACATCTCTAGTCCATGCCATGCCAATCATTAAACTTTCTGAAATATTAGACTTGAATGGATATTAGTTCAATGAGCTATATGTTGTTATGAATTACCAAAACCACCCGGGGATTAGTTGCACTTTCAATCTCCCCCTTTTTGGTAATTGATGACAACATATAGATCAAAGCTTCGACAATTGATAGTATGAATGAAATACATCGTCGCTTTGAGAAGTATGTGATAAGCAAGAGCTCCCCCTAAATTTGTGCATTATTTAAAATTTGGTTTTGAATGCAAATGCACAATCGATTAGGATCATGGGTCACTCTTCCATGTCACATACATCTTGGTGGAGCGCTCAAAATGATAGAATATAAAGAACGTGCACTCATCACCAAGGGAAACGTGATTGATCATACACAAGTATCATAGATAGCATCACACAAGCACACATTAAAGTGTAATATGATCAAACACATGATCACAAGAGTATCTCACAAACAAGCACAAATATTGTAGTAAGAATCAAATGAGTAAACGGTCAAAGATCAAAGTAGCAAGAGAGGAAACAAAAAGCAAAACACGCAAAACACTCTCTCTCTCTCAGCCTAATGATATATACACTTTCTCCCCCTTTGGCAACAAGTTACCAAAAAGCTCGAAAATGCATAGTGCTATGCGGCACTCTAGGCACGATCTCCGGGAGCTCCGGTGTGCGTAGATGGCGTGGAGAGGAGTCCGTCTGCAAAAACTTCAGCTGACGTCTGTGGAGCTGGAGGAGTTGAAACTGGAGGTATGACTGAGGTAGTTGCTGCAGGTGCTGAAATGGTAGTCCTGGAGTCTCTGACAACTGGCACAGCTGTAGACCTTTGCGCCCTTGGCACTCACTGAAAAGCATCAGTGGTTGGTCTGTCACTTCTATCCTCAACTTCTACCTGGAGCTCCTACACAGTAGTCTGGATCTCTGTGACCTTGACATCTAGATCATGGAATTTGGTCTCAATGATCCTTTCAAGACTTTCTTGATTCTGAGTCAGGGTGGCCAAGCCCTTCTCAATCCTCATAGTAGCCTCAAGCAGTAACTGGGTTGATCTTGCTTGGTCTTGAGCATCACTTGTGAAGCATCTAGTGCAGTGGCTGCCTTTGCTGCTTTTGCAGCTGTTGCTCTCTCTCTCTTCTCCTGGGCTTCTGCACAAGTTGGATGAGATGCATCCATGACAACCTCGTTGTCCTCAAATTCTGGCCTCAGGGGAAGATGCTCTTTATCTAGAAGATATGTCCCTGTCCCCATCTTGGAGTTGATTAGCATCTGTATGTGAGGGGCATATCCACATGATCTCTTCTGATCAGCTGCAGTTCTCTTCACGGTCTCAACAATTAGAGTCATCACTTTGAACTTCTGTGGCACATCAAACATATGGAGCAAGTTGATGGAGTGACCTCGGATCATTCTATGATCTCCTGACTTGGGCAAAAGGGTATGCCTCAGAATGGTGTTGATGGTGGTCTGCCTTGACAGCAGAAAGTATATCGACCCAAGCTTGTGAGTCTCCAAGGCATCATCAGGAATGGTCTTGTACATATTTGCCATGGAGTTGTGATCTTTCCTTGGCTTGGCATATACATCTGTATCATTTTCATCTTCCTTAGGGGCATTGATCAACTTGGCCCATTTAGAGATAGTTGATTGGTACCTTGTACCTTCAGTCATCCAGACAATCCGTCCATCCGGATAGAAATGAGAAGTGGAGTAGAATTGCATTATCATCTCATCATCCCACTTGGTCAACTTCTGACCAACAAACTTGTCCACGTCATTCATCCTGAAGCTCTCATGCACGCCTTGGAAGTAGTCCTCATTGTCATCAATGTACTTCCAGTCAACCCACCTCATGTCACTGACAATGGGTTTCTTGTCTAACAAGACTGTCTCATAGAAGTCCTGTTGTTCCTTGGTGTGGAATCGATAATCTATAGCAGTCCTTCTCCTGGTGGCATAGGGATCTGTCTATCTCCATAATCTTAGACCAGCATCCTTCCTTTCCATCATGTTTTCAGCAACAGGATGGTCATCACTATGATCAGGAATCATTGGCTTCAAGTTTCTAAGCACTTGTTGTTCTTCATCCTCTTGAACATCAGGCACTGGGGCCTTGTTCTTCTCAGCAGCAGGGATGTTTCTGGTGGATCTCTTGGATGCAGCAGGTTTTGGAGCTTGAGCTTGAGTTGGAGGCTTGGGGGCTGATTTGGGCTTAGATGGAGCAGCCCCTGATCTTATAGCACCCCCATGATCTTCTGAGTCTTTGGAAGTGGTGCAGCTGGCTCTTCCTCCTCCTCATCTTCATCCGAGTCTCGAACTCATCATAGATGGTTTACCAAAGACTCTGGCAATAGTCTTCCTCACTCTCTCCTTCCTCTTCTTTCCTCCAGCAGCCTCTTCTTCTCTAGCAGCACTTGGTGCAGCAGCATCATCTTGTGTAGAGGCTTTGGCTTTTGACATAGGATTTCTCTTGACAGGAGCTTTCTTTGGCATACCAGGCTTGGTGGCAGCAGCTGTAGCATACTCCTTCTTCAGCACTTTCTTCTTGGAGGTCACCTCCTCCTGAACAACAAAATCCTCATCTTCAGAATCTGAGGTTCTCTTCTTCCTTTGCCTAGTAGCAGCCTTAGGCAAGTTGCTTGGAGTGCTTCTGCTACCTTCATCATAACTGCTGTTGGAGGGACTAGTGCCCTGACTAAGATTCACTTGCTCTTCAGACCTGTTTTGGCTATCACTGCCCTCTGACATCTCTGAAACTGACCCTGTGAATAGATGGGTATAGATAGAGTGGATGAGCATCACAAAGCACAGCTATTTTGCAAAAACATTGAGACAAAAACTTAACTTTAGTTTTCTACAGAAAGCATTTCAGAGCTACCGATATGACAAACTCGGTGACACCGAAGCACAAACAAAATCTAAACATACAAATTCGGTCAGACCGAAATGCAGTTTAGTGATTCCGAGTTGCTAGGGTTTCATAGAGTATGAGATTTCGGTCGCACCGATTAGTACGCTTCGGTTAGACCGAGTTGTACTTGTGCAATGGCCTAAGTCAAATCGGTGAGACCGAGATCCTTAGATCGGTCAGTCCGACATGAGTTCGGCGGAAACCTAACCCTAATTTTTGCATCAAATCTATTATAATGGAATTTTTCGGTGGATAGATTTATCTCATTCGTGGAAAGAATAATGGCAATGATCTTTGTGCAAGAATCGGAGTAAAAGGACGCACAAAGAGATCGAGTTCGTACCCTAACTTGGCGACGAACTCGCTAGGGCGACAACGGCGGTGAGATTCCCGTTGACGGCGGCGGAGACCAGCGGCAGGAGGCACTGGCAACAACGGCGATGATCCGAAGACCAAGGGGCGGCAGAGCTGGGCAGGCGCGGTCGAGTGGTTTGGAGAGTTTTCCAAATTTTCAACCTGCAGAATATATACCCAGTCACTGTCGGTGTGACCGAGTGGAACGAATCGGTGGCACCGAGATGCAAAACTGCTAGCAGTTACTGGAACTCGGTGTGACCGAATTGTTCAAATCGGTTGCACCGAGGTGAAAACCTAGATCAACTTAATGAATTCGGTGAGACCGAGTGGAGTGAGTTGGTCTGACCGAGATGCATTAAGAGGTTTTGGAAGTTTAAGCCCTTGATGGATCGGTGGCTCCGAGTGCTCCTCACCCGGAGGGTCCGAATTCGACTTGTTCAAACTTTGTGATGTAGCATGAAAAGAGTTTGAGACGAGAAAAGCATAGATAGCTAGGGGAGTTCTTAGGCATTCTTGTCCATCCATTTGGCAAAGGAAAACCAAACAATCAAAGCAACAAATGGATGTCCTCGAACGGAGAAAATTATGCATCCAACATGCTCACACAATAAGATGGCAAATAAAGCATGTGGCAAAGCATGCACAAGCACTCTAGCATCTATCAAGCAATTGGCGATGACTAGGTCATCTATATATGAGTATATTGACTTAGGAGTCAAATAAGAACATTTGATCATAGGTCATACTCATCGTTTAAGCACAAGTGGGGTTACCACTTTTACATAAAGCATTGTTGTGTTCACATCATTACAGTTGCTTTAGCTCAATTCTTAGAGCAAAGCTTCCCCTAGATGTGATATTCCCCCTAAGAGGGATGAACTAACCTTGGGTTTTGTCGAAGATGACTTCATGTAGATGTTGAAGATGTGGATGCTCAATGTTGATGTAGATCATTTGGAGCAATCCATTGGAGTGAGTTGCACTTTCAATACCTACATGGGTTAGTCCCACAAGGAACACACAAGGCTATCCATAGACATAGTGAAATACACATATGATGATGTCCATGAAAGCATTAGGTTACCTTGTCCCTTGTCTTACCAACAAGAGGGTTTGTGACTCCTTGAACTAGTGCAAGATATGGAAGTTGATTGCACTTGTCCTTGCCAAAATGAATATGAGTGAAGTATGTTGGCGGAGTCACCCTCAAGAACTCTCTAGTTCTTCTTCTTTGGGATCCACATCAACTTGATGGGAATCCTTGGAGTTGTAGTCGTACTTGATGAAGTAGAACTTGATGTAGTCTTGGGAACCCACTTGACCAAGGCCTCGGGAGCTTCTTCAAATGCATCAATCTCCTCTTGAAGCTTGTCCTTGCCTTTTAGCTTGTGGTCTTGTGGTGGAAGATCATCTTGAGCTTTTGTTCCCTTGGAAGAAGTGGGGTCATACTTCTCTTGTTGAGGAACAAACTTCGTCTTGGGGTATTAATCTTCTTCCCACTCAACTCCATTGGCATTGAACTTGCGTTCAAAACCAACACCTTGATTCTTCCGGTGCCTTCCTTGCTTCCGTACAATTTCCTCAAATTGCTTACTTCCGGCATGGCTCTTGTAAACACCTTTCTCTATAATTCCCTTCAATAAGCTATTTTCTTGCTCAAGTGTAACTTGGCTAAGAGAATCATTAGTGGAATCAAGAGAACTACTAGAAGCAACAATATTGGATTTAGCATGATTATTGTTACTACTAGAAGAAGAATCTTTCTTGCTCTTGTTACTAGATTTTACTTGTGGCATGTAAGTAGACAAGAGTAAACGCTTGGCAATGTAAGAAGAACTTTTGTTTCGAAGATCATCATTGATTGCCTTTAAGAACCCATGCTCTTGCTCTAAATTGAGCTTCTCCAAGCGTAGCTTCTCATGAGTCTTTAAAAGCTCTCGATGATCCTCTAAGGTAGTTTCATGAGCTAACTTAAGAGTGTTTAGTTCTTTAGTTAGACACTCAATCTCCTTCTTGTCATTGTCATTCGTTTTATCTTGATTAGCATGATTAATAGCAATTTCATCATGGTTTTGATCACTAGTTTTGTCAACAAGTAAATCATCATCACCTAGCAAATCATCTTCATCACTATTGAAATCAACATACTCGCGGTGTGATACCTTGGGGCCTTTAGCCATGAAGCATCTTCCAATTCCTTCATTTGGTGAGTCAAATATGTCGTAGGAGTTGGATGACACAAGTGCAAGACCGGCAACACCTTCATCTTGAGTATATTCGGAGTCGGAGTGATAACTTCTGTCGGAGTGGTTGTCGGAGTCGGAACCGGATACCCATTCACCAACATGAGCTTGATGTCTTCATCTTGTGTAGCTCTTTGATGACTTGTCTTTCCTTTTCGAATCCTTGCTTCTACGAGAGGGTCTTCATTCATATTGATCATCTCTACTCCTTCTCTCTCTTGGTGGTGATTCTTCTCTTGGGAGAATCTTCTCTTTTCTTATAGGGAGCCGTACACTCATTAGAGTAGTGTCTGGGTCTTCCACAATTGTAGCAATTGCGATCACGACTAGAAGATCTTTTGTCATTGTAGGACCTTGACTTGGAACTTCTCTCTTTGCTTCTACGCTTATAGAACTTGTTGAAGTTCTTCTCCATTAAGCTCAATTCTTCATTGAAGACTTGTTTCTCACTTATGTTGTAGGAGCATCACATGAGGCTTTGTAAGCACCACTAGATTTGTTGTGAAGCTCTTCCTTATCCTTGAGTGACATCTCATGAGCAACAATTCTACCAATGACTTCCGTTGGCTTGAGATCTTTGTAATTGGGCATCATTTGGATCAAGGTGCACACGGTATCATATTTTCCATACAAGGCTCTTAGGATCTTCTTGATGATGAATTTGTCGGTCATCTCTTCGCTTCCTAAGACGGCAATCTCATTTGTGATGAGAGCAAGCTTAGAGTACATTTCAGCGACTCCTTCACCATCCTTCATTTTGAACTTATCCAGTTGACTTTGAAGCACATCCAATTTGGATTCCTTGTTGGACTCGGTACCTTCGTGCATATCAACCAAAGTATCCCAAAATTCCTTTGCATTCTCAAGATGGCTGATTTTGTTGAATTCTTCGGGGCACAATCTGTTGAAGAGAATATCGCAAGCTTGAGCATTGTATTGCAACATCTTTAATTCTTCTGCGGTTGCTTCATGATCCGGTTCTCTTCCATCCTCAAAGAATTCACCTTGCAAGCCAACGGGCACAATAGCCCAAACGGCGGGGTTATGACCAAGAATATGCATTTTCATCTTATGATTCCAACTAGCAAAATTAGTACCATCAAAGTAAGGACCTCTATGGTGGTAATTTCCCTTGCTAGACGCCATCCCCTCCTAGGTTGTGAAACCAAGGCTATGATCACCAAAGCTATGGAAATCAAGGCTAATGGAGACCAAAGCTCTGATACCACTTGTAGGATCGAAACTAGGTCTAGAGGGGGGATTAGACTACTTGACAAAATAAAAATCTAGCATTTTCCCAATTTTAAGTCTTGGCAGATTTTAGGAACTTAGCACAAGTCAAGCAATCAACCTACACATGCAATTCTAAGAGTGTAGCAGCAGAAAGTAAAACATTGCATATGAAGGTAAAGGGAAAGGTTTGGAGAAGGCAAACGCAATGTAGACACGGAGATTTTTGGCGTGGTTCCGATAGGTGGTGCTATCGTACGTCCACGTTGATGGAGACTTCAACCCATGAAGGGTAACGGTTGCGCGAGTCCACGGAGGGCTCCACCCACGAAGGGTCCACGAAGAAGCAACCTTGTCTATCCCACCATGGCCATCGTCCACGAAGGACTTGCCTCACTCGGGTAGATCTTCACGAAGTAGGCGATCTCCTTGCCCTTACAAACTTCTTGGTTCAACTCCACAATCTTGTCGGAGGCTCCCAAGCGACACCTAACCAATCTAGGAGACACCACTCTCCAAAAGGTAATAAATGGTGTGTTGATGATGAACTCCTTGCTCTTGTGCTTCAAATGATAGTCTCCCCAACACTCAACTCTCTCTCACAGATTTGGCTGTGGTGGAAAGATGATTTGAGTGGAAAGCAACTTGCGGAAGGCTAGAGATCAAGATTCTTGTGGTTGGATTGGAATGTCTTGGTCTCAACACATGAGTAGGTGGTTCTCTCCCAGAAAATGAGTAGTGGAAGTGTACGCATGTTCTGATGGATCTCTCTCAAATGGAGAAGGGGGTGGAGGGGTATATATAGCCTCCACACAAAATCCAACCGTTACACACATTTGACCCAACTCGGTCAAACCGAATAGGAGAACTCGGTGAGACCGATTTAGTTTAAAATGTGAACGGTAGGAATCTCGGTGGGACCGACTGGATCAACTCGGTGGGACCGATGTGCTAGGGCTAAGGGCAAACCTCATCTCGGTGAGACCAATTGCATGAACTCGGTGGGACCGATTTCAGCAATGAGCAAACAGAGAGTTGGTCAGGCAAACTCGGTGGGACCGATCGCTCATTTCGGTGAGACAGAAATGTTATGAAGGGAAACAGAGAGTTTGTCATGCAAACTCGGTGGGACTGATCGCTCATCTCGGTGAGACCAAAATGTTACGAAGGGAAATAGAGAGTTTGCAATGCCATCTTGGTTAGACCGAGATCCGTATCGGTGAGACCGAATTGTCTAGGGTTTCTGGCAGTGGCTATGTCAACTGAACTCGGTGGCGTCGGATAGATCAAATCGGTAGGGCCGAGTTTGACTTTGGGTTTTGTACATATATGGAAAAGAGAAAGTGGCTGAGGGTTTTGGAGCAATATCACTAAGCATTTTGAGCAAGTAGACCATTAAGCAACACCTCATCCCCTTTTAATAGTATTGGCTTTTCCTATGGACTCAATGTGATCTTGGATCACTAAAATGGAAATGAAGAGTCTTGAGCTTTTGCCAATCTTTGTCCTTAGCATTTTGAGGTGTCCACATCTCTAGTCCATGCCATGCCAATCATTGAACTTTCTGAAATATTAGACTTGAATGGATATTAGTTCAATGAGCTATATGTTGTTATGAATTACCAAAACCACCCGAGGATTAGTTGCACTTTCAATAGTGTTGCTTGGTTCTCCTACTGGACTGATAACCTTGGTTTCATAACTGAGGAAAATACTTACCTT